>OX030948.1:142641012-143054512 GCA_943735915.1 Pherbina coryleti | reverse complement strand
AAGGCGGCGGTAGACTGAGCTACGCGTGAAAGTTATCGGGAAAATATTCAGAATTGTTGAAAAAGTAAAACGAAGAGTCATTTTGTTTCTTTTATAATAAATTCCGGAAAAGTGTTTTTTTCATCATCAATATTTGGCAAATTAATTGCCAATTGATAACAATATGCTGGAGAATTAAGGGATGTATTAATGTGGATTCCCAAAGTGCAAGATTATCCTGCGTCCTGAGTTTTCCCCAATATGATTCTATGTCCTGGAGTTTTTTTTCATCTTCTCACCATTTGGATTTGATGGATTCTTACGCCCAGTTGGAGATTCTGGCCAAAATCAAGCAGACGAATAAATAGCTACTTGACGGTTGAAACAATTAAGGTATAAGCCACACATTTTATAATTAACTTGTTGGTGCAAACGTGAAGGCGTCGGCCGTGCACGTCAGGAGCGCTGGTTCGATTCCGGGAATTTCATCATAAATCAGTTTATTTTTTTTAATTTTTATATTTACATAATGAAAATTTCCTTAAACAATTTTTAAAATCTTAATTTTGTTTTATGAACAATATGAAAATTTGCTTAAAATAATTATTAAAATCATAATTTTGTTTTATGAACAATATGAAAATTTGCTTAAAATCATTTTTTTAAATCATAATTTGTTTTCTCTTCGATCTGAAGGGAGGTTTTGAATTGATGATTATATGGTTATACAATACTATTTATTTCTTTTGGTAATTTAGTTTTTAATTTTGTGAATTGGAATTTCCAAGTTGAATTATTAGTTTCGTTGTTAGTTGTAATCCTAGGGGAGACAATCGATTGCTTGCTTTAGGAATTTTGAATAGAGATTGTTAAGTATTTACTTGGGGAATTTAAATAAATTTATCTACAATAATGTTCTTGACTTAAATTGTTCTTAACGTTAATAAAGAAAAAAAAACTGAATTTAAAGTGAAACAATTTTTTTTGATTATTAATCGCAACAGTTCCCAGTGATCGCGATATCTGGAACTTGTCGGAGTTGGTGAAATCGCGTGGCGCCCATTTTCAGAAATTTCATCAGAAACACCCACGGCCTCCTTCACTGAGCCGGTCAAACTCCATCTCCGATACGCGAGCGGAATTTGGCGCGTAACAATATATCAAGATAATAATAAGCTAGATATATATTCTCTTCTATACCTACCACGCCTCCTTATGGGCGTTACAAACGGATTGACAAAATTAATATACCCCCATTTACGTTTTTCAAACGTGGGGGTATAAAAATCATAAAAACATACCGTCGTTTTTCTATGGGCGTTAATGGGTTAAATTAGTAACTGAGTTATTATCTACTTCGATTCACCCTGTGCGTACTTATTTAGCGAAAATGTTCATCTTATTAAATAATTTAAGAAAAATTTTGCTATTTTGACACCAAAAACATTCACATATTTTCAAATTTGTACAAAATTTCTTCTAATAACATCGTTTCCTTAGAATAACAAAAAACTATCAGTATGTTTTACTTTCGATGCAAATGACTTTGACCTAGCTTCTTATGATCAATTGTGTTGTGCGTGTTATTAAGTTTGTACACAATTGACCGAGATCCGGACCTACAGGTTTAGCGCCGACTCCGAACGGCGATGAACAAATGTTTTTTTTTTCAAGAGCTTTACATGGCATTTTGATTACTCTCTGAGGTTCGCCATTGTCTGCAGAGAGGTGGCGGCCGTACAGAAAAATCATTTTAATTCAAATAATTTTCTGTCGCTGCTGAGTTTTGAACCCGGTTCTCCAGGTTCGTTCACATATGGGCCACGCACTTTAACCAACTACGCCACGGACGCCACTGTTTTTGAATATATTTCATTATATTTCCTTACTTCCTTGAAATCCTTGTTAAAATAATTAAAACTCAAAATTGTATTTTTTGACTTCCTTGACATGACGTTGCAAGAAACTCGATCAAAGTCTTTTCAAGAGCTGAAATGGACAACTGTTTTTTTTTTTTTTTGTGTGGCATAACAAACTAATTATAGACTCCTAGAAGAGTGAACCAAATGTTTTGTTAACACTGTGTTTTTTGGACTCAATTTTGGGGTCCATTGATATAAAATTTCATAAAAAAATATAGATAAAGATACAATCTAATACAAACAGGGCAAAAAAGTGGAGCATCTGCATCATTTCCCGTTTCTAAAGTGGACAATTAGTGTAGGAAAAATTTAAGCGTTTGTCTCAACTCAAATATAACCAGCCTCTTACAACCAGTTATTTCTTAATATCCTCAACAGACTCTATTAATACCTCATCCAGTATAAAGACATGCTGTCTACCAATCCTTTTTGATGGATTTACGACGTATCGATTTATCAGAGACAAAAACAACAGCTACAACAACAACAACAATATTAATGATACTCATACGCATACAAGTAAAACTGTTTATAATAGCGAAAATTTTCATAAATGGCGGCAAATACGATTCATCCGCGTGAAACACTCGGAGCATGTTGTCGATTGTGAAGCTGGTCATTGGAGGAGGCTGTTGAACGATGTTGTAGCAGCATCAAATGCTGCGTAAGCGTAAAATTGACAAAAGTGCGTAAGTGTAAGAGAAGAATGGTAGCGTGTGTGTGTGTGTGGGTATGTGTCTGTTTGAGAGTGTGTGTTATGGCTGTTGTTGTTGTGCATGCGTGTCATAAATATATGAAGGAACTATGGCTTTTTTGGCGAATAATTTTGTAAATTTTTTGATTTATTGGGTCAAGCGTGTCATGTACGATAAGCGAACGACGCGCATGGAGCGAATGCAACGCCAAAACATGATGCGTTGGCAAGACCCACCAACACAGTCACTCACACACACACTCACACTCACACTCACTTGAAATGCTCTGGATATGCTTCAAAATGCATTGCGTAAATAACAAATGTTGGCGGCGTTGCTCATTCGTCCTTTTCGTCCATCGGCGTCGTTGTCGTCGTCGTTCATTTTATTTCATTATCGAATTTGTACGTTTGGCAATTTTTTAACGTACTCCTCACGACAACGTTGTTGCATCGTGCTCATCGGCGCTTCATTGCGAGATTATATAACTGGGCATTAACAGTCATTATTCAATGATATCTCTTGCTCGGCAGCCGACAGGACTTGCAGCACATCATTATTCGTACGTTCATCGCTGCCGCATGTAATCATATTTAAAAATGCCATTTTGCCGTTTTGCCAATTTGAGATTGCAATGTACGGCATTCGACATCATATTGCATTATATATCCTTTATCCTCTTATGACTATTATTGGGCTTGTTGTTGTTGCTTTCGTTGTTGTTGTTGTTGTTGTGGGCTCTCGTTCGTCTGCTGCATTCGTCGCAATTCGTTGCAACTCTTTATGCTGTCATAAATTTACCGTTTGGTGGCCTTAAAGTGACGTGTTCTTTTGTGGAGCTGTGGGCAGCACAGTGCTTTTTGTTTGAACAAAATTTATTCGAAAATCTTTAATATCTGATAGTAATCTTTCGAAAACAAAGCCAAAAATATATTATTTTTAATTGTATAGAATTCTTTATTAATAATTTGTTGACTACCCGACTCTTTACATGAAGTCCCGTACCTTTTGTAACATTCCTCTACTAACCAATATTTTTTTTTTACGTGTATTTTTAATTTATAAGCCCTCATTCTTCTTCTAAGGCACGCAAATACGAAAATTCTTTGCTAAGAGGTAACATGGTGTTGTCCAGAATATTTCTTAAAAATTTATCAAGAGTGCTGGATCAGTGCTCGAGTCCGGTATATGTCCTGTCCAACTAAGTATTCGGCGTCTTCAGTGCGCACCATCGCACTCTGATCTGGATTTACAATTTAATGGACTTAGGTCAAAATTCACGTTAGAAAATTTCAAAGAAATGCATTTGATTGTAATTAAAGATAATGTAAACATTTGATCAACGACTTTTCATATAAATCGGTTTTTGATGAAAAAAAAATTTTTCAAAAAAAATGCATGGGAGAAAACACGTTATATTATTTTTTTTTTTTTTTTTACTTTTTAGAATCCTTGAATTTTAACTTTATAGGGTGCTTGAGAATGAGCCAAACTGAGCTGATAACCATCAAAGTTCGATGCCTACACTTGGAACAATGCCTGCTGTGAATTATTTTCGATTTTTTTTTTTTGTTTTTATATGGGAACCCCCAGAAGAAAAAGGTGCCTACACACCAGAGCTGTAAAAGATTGAATCATTTCGGAATGCACACACTCTTAATGCATTCAAAAGCTGCATCAACCAGATTGCAATCTTATGCTTCTGTAGAGTAAATGAATTACAGATGTACAATTCATCATTCTTTGAAGATAAAAGAATGCACACCTAATGCTCTCTAAGGAATGGGACTTATGGAAATATCAATCCCATTCTTGTTGGCTTAAAAAATCTGATGAATGCACTCAGTTTTATCATTCTTTTCAACTCTGAAACACTGGACATTTTATTTAACCCTGCAGTAGTCGCGTACCTAAATGTGACGAGAGTGGTCGCGCGGATTACATATGTAATCCGTTTTTTAAAGTTTAAAATAAGAGATGGCAATTTGAAAATGCTTAGTTATTTGTTTTAAATTTTATTATTACTTTATTTTGTATTATATTTATTTAAAAAATCAACATAAACATAATTCTTATAGTACGTAAAATCAATGAATATCGATTGCAGACAATTGTGAAATTCATAATTTTGCATGACTGGATTACATATGTAATCCGCGCGACTACTGCAGGGTTAATACCATTAAATACTACTAAATATAAAGTTGATATCATGTATCTATACATGATATCAAGCCAATGGCAACCCATCACAGTCATGCCCAACAGTCACACGCGCACACACAAATACACACAAAACATCTTGCCCGAAAATAATGGCGAACATTGTGACGGGCTTGTTCCCAGTAAGGCACCCACATACCCTGCCACGAGAACTGTTAGTTGCCGAGAATGAAGTTCCACCCGTCAACACCTGCGAACTACTCGAAGCAGCGAAAAGAATTAAAGCAGAGAAAGCACCGGGCCTGGATGGCATTCCAAATAAAGTCCTTAAATCTGCCTTGCTTACTGACCAAACTTTTTCTGCCAACTCTACACAACCTGCCTCCAACAGGGAACTTTTCCAAGTCGGTGGAAGAGACAACGCCTAGTCCTGATACCTAAGGGAGATAAACCGCTAGAGGAACCATCATCATACCGACCTTTTTGCATGCTGGACACGATGGGGAAAGTGCTAGAGAGGATTGTCGTCAGGCGGCTGGAGAGTTTTACAGAAATAACAGGCGGCCTATCACAAAAACAGTACGGCTTTAGACCTAAGAAATCAACGTTGGATGCCATAGAAGATGTATGCAAGATCGCGCGAAACGCCGTGGAAGGAAAGCGTTGGCTAGAGGGAGCCAAACAATACTGCGCCGTCGTCACCCTAGAAGTAAAAAATGCATTCAACTCCGCCGACTGGAGTCAAATAACTAATGCCCTAAAAAAACTTCAAGTTCCAGACTACCTGCTCCGAATGGTGGCCAGATACTTCGAAAATAGGATCTTAGTATACGATACTAGCGACGGAGTTAAAGAACACAGGGTTACTGGAGGAGTTCCCCAAGGTTCTGTACTAGGGCCTCTTCTATGGAATGCCATGTATGACGGAGTTCTGAGAATTCAAAAACAGCCAGGCGTAGACATAATAGGATACGCAGACGATATAGCCATAGTGGTGGCAGCCAAGAGACTAGAGACTATTGCTAGTAAATGCAAAGAGACAATTGCGGAGGTAAAAAAGTGGCTAGAGAGAACTGGTCTAGAACTCGCCGACCACAAGACTGAAGCAGTACTTATCAGCAGCCGCAAAAAAATAGAGAGCCTGGAAATTAGAGTGGGAGGTCACGTGATAGTTTCCAGCCCATATCTAAAGTACCTTGGCGTCCTAATAGACCACCTTCTAAACTTTAGGGACCACCTGAACTATGCTGGTGAGAAAGCACTGAAAGCGAGTGGAGCACTATCTAGACTCATGCCAAACGCCGGAGGCCCAAAACAGCCTCGAAGAAAAATGCTGGCAATGGTCAGCACATCGATATTAATGTACGCGGCACCAGTGTGGGCAGCAGTAAAAGTCAACAAGACATACATAAAAGGAGTTGACACAGCGCACAGACTAACCTCACTGAGAGTATGCAGAGCCTTCCGTACTGTATCCGGTGACGCTGTCAATGTCATTGCTGGAAGAATGCCGGTTGAAATTGCAGCAAAAGAAGCAGCAGCCCTACATGGATTAGTAGGCGGCACGGTGAAGTAAACCACCATATGACACAATGGCTCTCCGGTCATGGCTGCTTCCGACAGTATATGTATAAGTACAAGTGTGTTGATAGCGAACTATGCTTATACTGCAACAACAAAATAGAGAACGCAAGGCACGTAGTGACAGAATGCACACGCTTCGAAGAAGACATCGCAGAGCTACATCGAAGCAGGCAAAATACAAACCCGTCGCAGATTGTACAACACATGATGACATCACAAGAAACATGGGACACAGTCAGCAGCATAATCACGCGTATTATACAAAAAGTACGCGCAGACAAGATGACACATAGAGTAGAAGACGAGAATAGGCCAGTGTAGTATAGATTAGTATGGGTCTTTGTACTAGAGTGCAACAAAATCCTACACGGAAAATAGAAGGGGCTTATAGAACTAGCGACAAACACTAACCACAGATGACTAGTGAGCGTAAGATGCTCTGTCCGCCTTCCGAAGTAATACCGAGAGGTGGTCCCGGGGGATGTACGGACCTGGGGGAGGTGTTCTTAGCGGATTAAAGTTTCGCACTCAGGCTTTCGATGCTTTGCACCTTGAAAAAAAAAAAAAAAAAAAAAAAAAAACACAAAACATCTTCAGACAACAACAAACCTTTGCGGCTGAAGCCATCGCCGGTTGCATTCACTAAAATTTCAATTCGGCTGCAACTATCGATGATTGCAGCCATCGCGGCTGAGGCCATCGGTGGCTGCATTCGTTAAAATTTCAATTCAGTGTGCATTCTTTACGTTTTGCAATTCATGACTTGAAAACAATTTCAATCAGCCTAAAGGCTTAAGCCCAAAGAGTTCACACTTTGAATGCTAGAAAAAAGATTTCAGCTTTTGAATGTTTAAACAAGAGAATGAAAAGTTAAAATGATTCAATCTTTTACAGCTCTGCTACACACATAGAAATTTTTGGCTCACCGCAACTGAAAAATTCACTAACTAAACTTCGTTTGCGAGTTGTATTTGCCACAAACGAATATTGTCTTTCCCCATATGTCCGGATTGTACTCATGGCACCTCTGTTGCTATCTCCGTCCACATATTAAGCAAATTACCAATTTGATAAATAAAGTTATTAATGAAGGTCTTTATTTATATGTACTGACTACTAGCCACAAATTCAATTACAAGCTCCCTTGGTATAATCATAGATTGATTCAGCTCAGGAACCTGCGTAACAAAGATCATCTTAAATACAAAAAAAGCAAATTGACTATAGACAAAGCAATATTTGTTCTGCGCAGGCTTGAGTTTGAATTAGGGTGCGGAAAAATTCGTTCGCAAATGATTAAAATACGATCTATTCGATCGATTTGCTTTGTGCACAAAATTTCAAACGAAAAATTTCAAAATAGATGAACGTTCGCACTCGATAGAAGAACTCTCTGCTTGCGTCGAGAACGATAATTGAAAACAATTATATTTGAAACGTTCTTCGCACCCTGGTTTGAATTCCTTTCGAATTTTTTATGTAAGCAATATCTCTTTTCTGTCGAAAACAATATAAAATCAAGCCTCAAATCCTTCTGGTTATTTTTCAATTCCAAACGAAAATCATTTGGATTTCCAAAATCAATGGAATTCAAAGAAGTCCACGCAAAAAATTCGCAAGATATAAGCGAAATGTTTGCTGATTTCTTTGGGTTGGTCTATAGTTCCAATAGCCAACAGATAAATATTAATTCTGATAATTTTAGCGATTTACCTCATCTTTTTAATATTGGCACAATTAAAATAGAGGAAAAAAAGGTTTTCCAATCTTTAATGAACTTGGACTGTAAAAAAAGCGCTTGTTTCGATCTGCTCCCTGTGATATTTTTAAAAAGTTGTGTACCAACATTGCACGTTGCATTGACAATTTTATTGAATAAATCTCTGCCGACAGGCATATTCTTAACGGAATGGAAAACCGTCTACATCGCCCCGATATTCAAGTCTGATCAAAAACACTTGGTTGAGAACTATCGACCAATCGTTAAGCTCTCAAGTATTCCTAAAGTATTTGATGAAATTGTCAATAAAATTTTATTTTCTGAAGTAAAAAACTGGAGTGGATGCATGGATAGAAAAAATGGATATATATCCACTCAACAACACGGATTCTTTGTTGGTAGATCCACTACTACAAACCTAACTATATTTTCGAAGTAATGTCTAAATACAATCGAAAGCGGCCATCAGGTAGATACTCTGTTCACAGATTTTTCCAAGGCATTTGATAGCCTTGTACATAAAATATTGCTTTGGATTGGAAAAATTGGAAAAAGTTGGAATTCACTCACAGTTTTTAACATGGATTGAATCATATCTTGTCAACAGAGTTCTTCTAGTCGAGATAGGTGACCACGTCTCTAAGCCAATACTTGCTAATTCGGGAGTACTGCAAGGAAGTCACTTTTCATGCTGCTTTTTATACTTTTCATCAACGATATATTGCAGGCCTTGAAGTTCTGTAATTGCCTTCTGTATGCAGATGACCTGAAGCTTTTTCATGAAATAAGTAGCTTAAATGATTGTGTTAACTTTCACCAAGTTTTTGTTTGATACTCATATCGATTATGTTGTATCTATAGCCAACTCTCAGCTGCGGTTTTTGAAAAAAAAGCACTAGGGAGTTTCTAGATCCATTTACCTGCAAAATAGTCGTTATTAGTACGGTAAGATTACTTGTGGAATACGCAAGCATTGCATGGGATCCATTCTACGAAGTTTTAAAGAACCGAATCGAAAACATTCAAAAATGTTTTTCAAGATTTGCTTTGCGAAGATTATACTCTTGGGAAAACATGCCGCCATACTGGGTACGTTGTAGGTTACTAAGTTTTCAAAGTCTAACAGCTATAAGAGTTCAGTTTGACATACACTTTATTAAAGATAAAAATCATTTGCTGCAATTAAAAAATCATTCGCGTATATGACAAACGAAATTAATTACCTGCAACTAAATGACGCGTTTCTCGCAACTGACTTTTATTATTTATGGGATCGTTTACAAATAACGATCCCAAGCACAACAAACGAAGTTCGTTTGAGGAAAACTGGCAATAAACTTTTTTTTTCTGTGCGTGTAGCAGGCAATATACGATTGAAGTTTTAATGCATAATCTATACACTAAGGGAAAAAAATATTAAATTTATCCAAAAACTTTTTTAATTTATCCAAAAAGCGAGTCATTTTTGCACCAATAACGCATTTGCATAAATTGACTACGTAAATATTTAAAATTTATTTAAAATATTTAAATATTTAAACAGAATTAATAAAAAATATATTAAAATTGTGCACGAATGTTTTTAAAATATCTTTCAAATATTTAATATTTGAAAATAAAACTATCGCATGTAAAGAAAATTTATATAGAAATACTGAATTTAAAAAACAAAATATTTAAATTCAATAAGAATTTAAATTTATAAGAAGCAAAATATGCAGGTAAATGACAACCATAAAATATCAAGTTGTCACTCAACCCTACATCATTTCATACAGCGACCACCCATCGCATGCACAAATCATCTTGGCCAAATATCCACCCTATATTACCCTTGCAACATTAACTATATGAGAATTATAAGAAACCTGCAGGAACAGAGTGCGATGCTGTTGCTGCTTGTCGGAATATGTGTGTACATGTGCGATGCTGTTGCTGCTTGCTTGTATGGAATACGTGTGTACGTGTGTGGTATAAATAAAATTTTAATACGGTAAAAAACGAGTTGTAAGGAAAATATTTGATTTATCCACGTAAATATATAAATAAAATTTATACTCAGGCGTGGATAATGTTAATATGCGTTATTTCCCTTAGTGTATATATAAAAATAAGTTGCATTGTGTATGAAATTGATGTTCTCTGTAATGCGTGAACCGATTTTATTTTCTGGATTTGAATTTCCCATGAAAGGTGACGTCAATACGAAGGTTTTTTTGTATAAATGGTCTTTGTATGTGTATTGCTTCATGAATTATAGGCATTTTAGTGAATTAATCAACAATACAGGTGTGAAAAAATACAGCGCACATATGGTGTATATGGGGAAATATTTGCAAGGGAAATTGGAAATAAATGGAATATTGGAATAATTTGGCAAGTCTCACTTTAGTTTGCATTTGCGCGAAAACTATAGGTATAGTCAAAATTTTCCATACTCCCTTTTACCGCGCACATATCAATGAAAATGCTATATTTAAGACGGTTTTGGTCGTATTAGACTAAAATTTGGTAGATAAGTTCGTATGGTCACTTTCGGCAACTATACTTATACTGGGCGTGGTCTGACTATTTATATACGCCCACTTTTTAGAAATCTTTATTATTCCTGAGTTGTACATGTTTTGATAGTGAAACTTGATATGTGGATGCTATGGTCCCAAGAGGCAGTTACTATATATTTTAGCGAACATTAGACAAGGGGGAATTAGGCCACACAGGCCAAATTTATGTTATCGAATTTCTTTGGAACTAAATGTCGTATAACAATGAAGGTCTTTCTACTGAAAAACCGGAACGGGCATTCGAAAACGGGGCGTGGCTCCACCAATATAAGCCAAATTTACCATACAGAATAGAAGTAAAAGTCACAGAACATTGAAACTCAGAATGTAGATACCATTTGGTGATGTCCTTCTACTAGAAAAGGTGACATGCATTGGACAAGGGGGTGTGTCTCCACCCATACAATCCAAATTTATGACTCAGAAAAGCTATGGAAGTAAAAGACAACGAACATAGAAGTAAGACTGAAGTTACTACTTGGTAAAATCCTGCTACTGGGAAATGAAAAATGCAAAAAATTTACAATAGAGAACGCTGCTATAGACTCCAAAACTACTGAGCCGAGTGAGCTCAAATTTGCGCAGTAACTATGGGGTCATTCATAAATTACGTTACCAATTTAGTAGAGAGAGAGGTTTTAAAATGTACTACGATAAGTAACGAATGGGGGAGGGGTGTCAGATATAGTAGTGTCACCAAAAATAAAAAAATTCGAAAAAATTTAAATTAATACAACCCAACATTTCAAACCATTTTCATCCTTACATCTTCATGTTTGACCATCTAAATTGACTGTTAACTACTGGCAAGTGTAGTAAGGGCATAATTTTTCATTGCTTGCTTTTCGACAGTTATTTTTTGTATTTTCGAATATTTTTAAATCAATTAATTTTTTTATTTCATATGCTACGTTACTTTATGGGGGTGGAGGAGAGTGTTTTTGAAATGCACTACGAGGAGTACCGGAGGGGGGTAAAAAAAATTGAAAATCGGTCACTTAATTTATGAACGACCCCTATGTTTCGAGTACGAGATGGTTTAGAATAATAACGCTGAAGGCATTGCAACATTTTCCGGTACTTATATAGATAAGGTGCAGCGAAGCGCACCGGGAAAAAGCTAGTTATTTTTATTTTTTTAATAAATAATTTATAATTATTGCTTTACTCTGAACTCTTTTTTTTGTTTTTTTGTTAAAAAGTTTTTTCAACCATATTTCAACTTTAATCTTTCTTCCGTTTTAAAAATTTGGAAAAAAGACCCGAAGTTTTTTGACACAAACGCTCAAAAAAAAGCATATTGGGCTTTTTTTTCCTAGGAACTAATGTCCGATTTTGTATGGGGAATTTCGGGCTTTCTTGCATTGTTTTTTTTTTTGCGTAAGTTCATTTGGCGTAAACTTCGGGAGCCATTCTGTCTATGAAATGATATAAAGAGGGATTTTTTAAGTGCTTAGTTTTTGAAAATTAAAGAAAACACAGAAAATTTACAAAAGTAAACGAAATATTTATTTGGATTGATAAATCAATGCCTGCCATTTGGTTTTTAAAGATTATTTCATGCAAATGTTGCCCGTGGCTACGATTTTTAAATTATACGAAGCACTCATAGATTTATGGATTGATGCAGTCATTTTGAAATTTTCGGAACAAAAAAACTCATTGAAGCTTTAAAATTGTTATTGTTTCCAAAACTTTGGAAATCGATACAGGACCCGGTTACTTCTCTGAACTCAACTTGAACTCATTTCATTAAACTCTCTTCTTTTCACTAATTTTCTTATAGAAGCTTCGACTTTCAAAAGTTTTGTTATTGATTTAAATTATTGCAAATTTATTTCATATTCTTTAACCCTTTGAGGGGCACATTTTTGAGAAGTCGTTGATTCCGATTTCGATATCAGAAATTAGTTATGACAGCTGTCAAATCAGCTGTCATGTTACGCAATATATGCAATGAAAATTGGGAAACAGACGTGCATTGGCTGTTCCAGGAAGATCAAAGACCAATAATCTTATGGGGAGAAATTTTCGACGGATGAGAGCTGTCAAAAAACCGTCAAAATGATCAGAATGTAGTAAAACGAGCAGTGAACCTGAAAACCTATAACATGACTGGCAGCTCATATTTCTATGACATTTACACCATCTTGACAGTCTATTGGCAGCTGCGAACTGGCAAAATATAGCGTGAATCTTAACAGCTGTTTTTACTGTTGACAGTTGTCAAAAGTAGTTTTTGACTGTGGACTCGTTATCAGTGACCCAAAAAATATAAATTTAGGTTATAAATTCATACTGTTCATTGCCAAAATTTCGGGTGACCAATTTTTTTCTGAAAAAAGTAAATTTTTTTCATCTTTAATTGCTAATAAAAAATTCCCAGTAATCAATAATGCCGAAATTCTAGTTTACATAATTTATGGAACTCGTAAGGAACCCACAACACCCATTATTCCTGTTCGACATGGGTTAAGCTTCAAAATATCGGCATTTGAAAGAGAGAATGTTGGTGGGACGCATATGTCCCACCACCCCGCAAAGGGTTAGACAAGTTTCAATATATTTGAGTTTCAAATATATATCAACTGGTCAAAGTTCCAGTTGATACGTTGCTTCGAAATTTGTTTAACCCACATAATCCACTTTTTTAACTTCTCTTGTGTGAAATGGCAAAAAGTGCAAAATTTGATAAAGAAAAAAATTGAAACAGTACCTTAAATTTTAGAAATAAAATATCCAGATCGACTTTTGAAACTATCGAACCATATATCCTTTGAGCAGTATATAACAAATGTCAGCTTTATATATTTTGGGAACTTTTATAAATTTTAAACCCCGATACAATTTTTTTTCGATTTTACTAATTTTTAATAAAATTTTTTGTCGAATAAATGTACTGTGCAACAGTAAAATGCATTTAACAACTTTTGGAGAAGCACTGGTTGTTGATGTTGTCACTGAAGTGTTGCTGTGTAAGTGTGGGTGTCAGTTTTCCCCCCCCCCTTCGCTGCTTCTCATTGGTGCATCGTTATCTGCATCCGCGTGAATTTAATAATTTTATTCATTTTTTAAGCTGTTGATGAGGACGATGATGAGCGCCAATCGTCAGCTGAATGAATATTACTTTTGGAGAATGGCTCAATTTTGCAATTTGCAAATATAAGTCTCGTGTCTTAATGATTAGAATGTTTTAAGATGTTCTCATATTATTTTAAAGTAGAAAAAAAAACATTAAATCATATTAATTACTAATAAGAAATATGCCTTGAAATGTTATTCTACAACCTATCACCCAACCTCACTTATCCCTCGTATTTATTTGTCAGAATAAAAATAAGAGACAACTTTTTAGTGCTGCGAAGTATTCAAGAGGAAGTTACCGACCTTCCTCTGATATATGTATGTCCACATCACACCATACAATGCGACATGTTTGCAGCTCAATCGTCATAAAATAACGGTCTGCATCACATTCCATACTTCAACTCAAGGCGCCAGGCTATGATGATCTCTCAAAGGGGCAAGGAAGGCAGGCAGGTAGTAGTTAGGCTACAGTCCAAGCCATAGGAGTGCCACGACAAGCTAGCTAGCTTCTGTTCGACTTCGCTGTGTGTTTGAGAGATGTTGGCAAAGATGATTTATTTGCGACAAGCAGTCAGGCTGGCAAGCAAGGCGGGCCAAAACTTCTAGCTTTCGTCCTTGGCGCATGCTTTCATTCAATTCATTGTGGATTGTAGAGGGAACGATGAGCTGAGCTGTACTGGACTGGCTGTCCAACATAACTGCAACTTATTTTTTTGCAACTGACACTTTCATGAAATATCTGGGACGCACAGAAGAACTTTTAGCGTTGAGCAGAAGAAGATGCAACCCTGAGTCAGGGTGCTGTACAACTTTTGAAAACAACTCGAAGCTGACACAGACCATCTATTGTCTGAAGATGTACAAAACACAGTCAAGCGGCGTGGAGTGTCGCGAGTGAGTGCGACATAAAGACAGACAGCCAGCAAGTGCGCGACAGAGATGCCAACGAATTCCATTAATATTAGGACGTTATTTGAAAGCACATGGATGGACGACTTCCTAGCATTGTTTTGGTACTCAACACAATCTATAGCTAGGAACAACAGCTCAGTGCTTGGGTGGACGAAGGTGAGGTGAAAAATATGGATTAAAGCTATGAATAAGTGTGCCAGAGCAACAGAGGAAGAGAGAAAGAGAGAGAAAGAGAATGATGGAGAGAGGAAAAGGGACGAAGACATCGAACTCGTAAAAGATTTGTAGAGACATTTCTGTAAAATGATTTGCGCAAAATTTCAAACATTTTCAGTGTGAACTTTTTGCAACTTTCTGTCAGGTTGTCTGTCTGTCTGTCCATGACCAAGCGCAGAGAAGCGACCAACCATTTGTCTTTCACTAAAATGCTTTGAATAGGTTTTTAAGTGAAGTTATAAATCAAATATATAACTCTCTAAAGTATATATTATAATCATTCAGCATGTATTGTTTGATGGGATCTATTTGGCAAGAGTGTAAAGGGTTGAGAGCTGTTGCTGTAGTGCTTTAAAAATAAAAATAAAAAACAAGTTTTAATGGAAATTTTCAGTAAAATATATGATAGCTAAGAAATCTGACAACTAAATTTGCAATAATCCACAGCAAAATAGCCGACACATTACACAAGAGGATAAAGCTCCTTCTGCAGCAGAAAGTCTCATGTCAACTTTTTATTTAAAATTTTTTAATACGGTAGACTTTAAAAAAAAAATATTAGATTAAATTTATTTATTTATTGTAATACATAATTGAATTTGAGGACAAGAGTTAGAAAATAGAGTTATAATATCAAAAATTCCAAAGATATTATCTATTGGGGGTTTAAAATATCCGGCAGTCACTTACGCGATAAATGAAATAAAAACAGAATTTATAATCAAATATTTATTGCAACCGCTTAAACATTAAGTGTACTCAGTGGCGTACCTAGGCTTGGTGATACCCGGGGCGGATACTCATGGTGTCACCCCTATAAAAAATTTCTAAATGCAAAAAGAAACCAATTCGATGAGATTAAGTATTTTTATTATTATCTTTATGTTTTCCGAAAAAAAACAAACAACATATGACAAACAATAAGAATTTGTAAAAACCCAGCAAAACATTTTTCAAATTTTGTAATGCCTTTTACCTTATATTGGTATGCATTACATAATTCCTAAGGCCCCAAATGCTATTACTTTTTGTTTAAGGTACTGCAGACTGTAATGCCTCATAACATTTGTTTATCGTTGTTCTTTGTAAGAATCAAGTAAAGCCAACAGTAAAGAGAAATTTAAGGCATATTGCTACTTGGCGCGCTCGGTATTCGAGTCAAAATTTACAATTTTTTAAAGGAAAGCGGTAAAAGATAATGAAAAAATTTTTTGGGGTGAATAAATACACTAAAAAATTATTTACAAAAACTTTTTTTGATTAATTAATATTTCTTATGTATGAAACTTTAATTTTAAGTTGACGTGTCGATATCGGAAAGAGCTAATGGTTACCATAATAACTAAAGTTTGGCAGCACCAAGAAAATAAATAAAAATTGTTCATAAATAATATGAGTATGGTTACGTATGAACTAAAATTCTTAAGTTTGGCAAAAAAATAAAAATTGTTGCAATATTTTAGTTCACACGGAAACTGCACATGTGGAGAGTATGCTGTTAAAATTTAAAGATAATCGGACAAGATAATTTTGTGTAACGATGGTAACCAGGTATAAAAATGTTCACATTAAAGTTTCATACATAAAAAATGTTAAAAATTGAAAAAAAATGTTTGTTAGAATTTGTTTGAGTGTATTAATTCACCCCAAAAAAATATCCATTATCTCTTACCGTTTTTCTGTAAATAAATTTTAAATTTTCACTTGAATACCGAGCGCGCCAAGTAGGAACATGCCTTAAAAAATGTTGAATTTTTGGAAGACTAAAAAAATTAATAGTAAGTAAGTGAGTAAGTATCAATTATAAAATGACTTGAGCATAAGATATTATTAAACAGCGTCTAATATGCATTCATATAAGTGCTTCTCTAGTATAAGAAATTGCAATCGCCTACACTAAGGGAAAAAAATATTAAATTTATCCAAAAACTTTTTTAATTTATCCAAAAAGCGAGTCATTTTTGCACCAATAACGCATTTGAATAAATCGACTACGTAAATATTTAAAATTTATTTGAATACTTTTTTAATTAAATTAGATATTTAAATATTTAAACAGAATTAATAAAAAATATATTAAAAATATGCACGAATTTTTTTAAAATATCTTTCAAATATTTACTATTTGAAAATAAACTATCGCATTTAAGAAAATTTGAATAAAAATATTGAAATTAAAAAAAAAATATTTAAATTGCATATGTTATTAATGGTTTTATGGTATTATTTTTACCATATTGCGTTCATCAAATGCCTGTATAATTTATTCTCGCTTCACTTTTTTCGTTCTCTAATTTATACTATTTTTGACAGTTGGTTCACTAATATTGCACCAATTGCCAAACGAACGAAATACAGAACGAAAAAGTAATGTACAAAACATGTTTAGGCAGAAGCAAATTATGCAGGTAAATGACAACCGGTACAACATATTCTTGAAAATACCAAGTTGTCACTCCACCCTACATCATTTAATTTCTTTGCCAAACATGCATAATATATTGCTCTTGTAACAATAACTAAATGAGAACTATAAGAACTGCAAATGCAAGAAATAAACTCAGGAACAGAGTGCGATGCTGTTGCTGCTTGTCGGAGTATGTGTGTAAGTGTGCGATGCTATTGCTGCTTGCTTGTATGAAATATGTGTGTACGTGTGTGGTTTAATAAAATTCAAATACGGGAAAAAAACGAGTTGTAAGGAAAACATTTGATTTATCCACGTAAATATTTGAATAAAATTTATACTCAGGCGTGGATAATGCTAATATGCGTTATTTCCCTTAGTGTACCGCCAATGACATGCCTATTAGAGTGTCCCTTATTTTGCGATTTTTGGAAATGTCAAGGAGCTGAACGGCTTTTTTATGCGTTTTTAAGTTCTAAGAACAAAACCAAAACAAATTTATTTTTTCGACAACGCTTACCCGTGCCAATCGGGCCCCAAAGTTTCGAAAAAATGTTCATATTGGACCATATTTGCACAACTTAAAAAAAAAAATCTTTTCTCTGCTTATAAAAATATTTTGCATTTTTTTGAACACATACATAAGAAAAATGATATCTAAAAAGTTTTTATGGTGGGCGTGGTTACCGCCCCTGCTTCGTCGAAATTTCTCCCGCAGCCTTTTCCCACTTTTTCATTAAATAAGTGCAATTTAGGTATTAAAATGAACAATAAATAAATACATTTTTATTATGCTAAAAGTATTATTACATGTCATTAAATTCACATTAGGGGTATTCTCTATGCCTAGGATATGCCGTTGCACGGTGCAAGAATAGGCAATGTATAATATCTGCAATTGAGAAACAACAATGGCGGATTGTACTTTTCCTATTCTTGCACCGTGCAACGGCATATCCTAGGCATAGAGAATACCCCTATTATGTACTTAAAAAAATTTACAATAAATTAAAAAAATAGTATTTTAACCTGCGGTGGGCGCGCAATAAGCTAATACCTACAAGCAGTCTTATTGCGGCTTTTCAACCGAAATCATAGATTTTTTTATATATAACAATTATCAAAAACCAAAAATGTATGCCCCTGGAGGGTTTAATAATAATAAGAAATACAAATGCCAGCAGTCTTAAAAACTGACGAAACAAAAACATTACATTTTCAGATACATATTTGTATATGTAGGCATAAGGTTAAACAAAGAAATCTTATTAAATCATAAGAACTAACTTTTCTTACTTTAAGAGCTGCAAAATTTGAAACAACCTCATCGAAATCAATATTACTTGCAAGCTTGTTTACAATGGATAAAATAGCAAGATCGGAAAGCCTTGCCTGTCCCATGAAAGACCTTAAATAAGTCTTAATTAATTTTAGCTTTGAAAAACTCTTTTCGCATGAAGCTACTGATACACAAATTGTTAGAAATAATTTCAATGCGGGACACACATTTTTTAACGTAATGTATTTGTACCTTTTTCTTTCTGTTTGAGAAATAAAAACAAAAATCGAAATGGTGTCACCCCTAAAATGGTGGTGGCTCATTGTCTCTTCCAAAATCATTGCAAATCGTTGGCGTCTGTTCTCAGTATCTTCTGAGTCGTAGTCTACATCATCCTGGCATAAGTGTAGTACCAACATCTGACACTGAAGTATCGTTTGACTCTTGAAGTATTTGCCGCTTTGCCTTTTCAGGATTCTTCTTCTGTACTTTAGTTTTCTTTCCCTGGCCTTTATCTTTTGAAAAGTCACCTGACTCTCATTTCCCACAAATGCACTAACAAGAAAAAAAAATTTAAATAAAAAAACTCATAAAATACTGACCCAATTAAAGTACACATTAATATTTTGAACATCTAACTAAATACTCGTAAAAGTTTTGATCGTGCATTGTAAAAAAATCCACACTTACCGTTTATTCACTTCGACGAAAAATTACATCAGCGAGTCACAAAAACTGAACACTTTTGTTTTTTGCAGCGCGGGCGACTAATATGCGCGATTCGTTTAACACTGTGGGCACAGAGAAGGATGGGAAGTAGTAGTTTATGCGACGCTCGAGTGAATAGTTTTGTGTATATTTGAGTGACTCTCATTACCCTCTGACTCCCATTGCCCTATTCTACCTACTCAAAGTTGACCCTTCGTGGCGAATATCCACATTTTACTAGAAATGTCTCTACTTCTACAGAGTTTGGTGGATCTTGAGTGGCAAATCCGATAAAATCTGCAATACTTTAAAGCAAACAAATCATCCTTGGAGATACATACCAACTCCAGATATCTGATTAGTGCCTATGGTGGTTCTTTTCTAGCCAGATAGATAAGATCCGAAGCAACAATGGTGTTCGAATTGGCGCTAGATCTACCTGCGCTGCTGAACATACTCGTATGGATAGAGGTAATTGGAGTTTCTGAAACAGCTGTTTACATCAAAAAAAAAAAAAAAAAACATCGATGGAGAGAGACTTTATTGGCCTTTCAGTCACTCTTAGATGGGTGACTGAAAGGCCCAGACCGCGAGCTGGACTAAATTCAAACTATCAGAAGCTGAATGCCAGCTTCTTAGACTCTTATAAGAACTCGCTCGCCACGTCGCTCATATATGAGAGACACCATAGATATAAGATATAAGGAAATGATGTTTCCCTCACATACAGCGTTCGCGTGATGAAGTACCTCTTAGAGCAAGAACGGAAGAGTTTTTTGACATTTATACTATCGAAAATGTAAACAATGAAAATTGTTGTTTCGTAAGTTAAAAACACAGAGTAGACAATGAATGTCATCACTTGAATTTGCTTGATTATGAATATTGAAATCGGAAGTAATTTTATTTTAAGCCTTGCATAGCGCACAAGTCATTTCTTTCCGAAAGCTTTTCAAAGAAAATATCATACATATGACTATCAATTTCGCACCATTTTGAAATTGAGATCTCGATAGTAGAACTGTCAAAAGACAAGCACAATATCATGGGCGCATTCAGTTTCTGAAGGTGAAGGTTTGTAGAGCGCCCTTGTTTTCAGGATGCATCGTATACGTATATATTTGTATATAAATTTAATTTAAAGTTTTTGACGTAGAATACGTCGTTCTCGGAGGTAAGTAGGGTGGTTGATAGTGATCAGGTGTCGGTATTTACATTACTTTTTGAGCCTTTGGTGGGCCTAAAGTACTAATCGTACAATGTTGATCTTAGCACTTGTTGGTCTGCTTGATCCTCAATGCGACAAAAATTCATGTTAGAACTGTCTAACTTATATCAATTTTACACAATTACATGAAATATAAAGCCAACATTTGATGTTTTTGTTTGCTTAAACTTGCTACCTACTTATCGACGGCTTCCGGTTTTTTCGACGGCGAAGACAGCGCCATCTAGCGTGAAGACATTAATCTTATAATTAAAAAAAAGCATACTTTTGGGGGCATTTTGTTTTTAACAGACTCGCGTAGCCCAGTAATACTGAGTAATTTTGAGGGGCATGCTTTTTTAACAGAATCTGTTATTGAAATGTCAAAATTCCGCAGCCAATTAAATATACGGGCATATTATCGACAGTGAAATTTTGACACATGGGTTGTTGAACTTGGTAGCATTGAACAAATTTTGTTTGCTTGTTTAAGTTTTCTACCTATTTATGGACAGTTTCCGGTTTTATCGACAAAACCATAAAATTTGTATGGTCGGAGGGAATAGGTGTCAAAGGCAAAAATGTTCCTTTTGCAGAAGTAATGGGGGTTGGTGATACATATTAACCCTCTCCGGCACTCTCTTAAAGGTCATATCCTCAGGTGTATGGAATAAATATTTTTAAAAAAGATGTCATCAAAAGCGAATTGAATAATTCTACGTCTTGTGTTACGACATATGTAGTCGAAACTACTGTATCTTTTTTTCTATGGATTTATTTAGTATGAATACGTACAATTCGAAGTATGTATTTGCGCTATTCGCGGAGTTTTGCTTTTTTATAGATGCTGACAAAAACTATTTCCATTTTCTGTCACCTAGTTGCCTAGTCTATCCTTATTGTTGCCTGTCCCCATACTTTCCACGTAGTTTATACACTGAATATAGTGCTACTAAAGAGCTATCCATAATTCAAAACAAGAATAAAAAAATTGAGTTTTTATATGTTTTTCTTCATATTTCAGACGTACGACTGCTAGGTGCGTAGCCATGGAAAAACTCATATACATGGCAAATTTATAAGATGTCTTAAGTAGCGTTCCTTTAACATAACCTCAAAATTTTACCAGTTTACGAAATGGGAAATTTTAATCGTTTCTATAAGTAACTATTGTCTCCAAGCTATACTCATTTTCTGTAGCAAACAGTACTTAGGATATATAAAGTGATTTATCGCAAAAGTAAGAATATAGCAGTTCTTAATAATATAAATTTAAAAACATTTGACATTTTTTACTATCCTGGCTCCCTATCCAAACAAGTAAGAGATGTACCTATATTAATCCAAGATAGTTCATGTTTTGAAAAAATGTGTGGCCCTTTTTTACGCAACATCCAAATGCGGCCCCTAGTGAATGTTTCTGTATTTGTGTGAACTAACACACACACATCTCTCAACATCTCTTACTGTTTGACCTACGTGTATTTCTTATTTATTTTACCTGTTTTATTGTTATTTATACTATCGGGACTATTTTTCCGATTACAGCGTTGGCACGCAATGTGTTAAGGAAACTTTTACTATTCTTATAAGAGCTTTAGAGAATCACACGCAGCAGCTTTTCATTGTTTCCCCTCAAGGATAAAAATAATAAATAAATAACTGACCATTTCAGCCCTTGAAAGGACTTTGACCTAGCTTCTTATGATCAATTGTGTTGCGCGTGTTATTAAGTTTGTACACAATTGACCGATAACCGGACCTTCATGTTTAACGCCGACTCCGAACGACGATGAACGGAATGTTCTTGTTCTCAAGAAGCTTTACATGGCATTTTACAGGTGGCGGCCGTACAGAAAAATTATTTTAATTCAAATAATTTTCTGTCGCTGCTGGGGTTCGAACCTGGGTCTCCAAGTTCGTTGACATAGCGGCCACGCACTTTAACCAACTACGCCACGGACCCCTCAAGGATAGTCCTTGTATATTAAGCAATACACATATACTTTCGTGATCGGACCCACCACCGCAAGCAAACTCTCCAAAAGATTCTGCAGTTAAAGAACCAATGTTTCACTCTTGTCTGAATCATCAGACTTAAACCTTTTTACCCAAAGTGTTTATCAACTTCATTAATGATATAATGTTATTCGAAGGTTAAATGAGACGTCTTGACTAACAGTCAGTCTATACACCTTTAATCATTGTGGAAGGTAAAATACCCGAAAATAAGTAATTAAATGGCTTGAACTCGATTTCGCCAAAACCAAAAGCTAAGAGATTTGGGAAATCAAAGGTAATTCAAATTCCAAGTATATCAGCTTTAAGTCATACCTGAAGACAACTAAGTTCAGAAATGGTACATCAAGTTAGAAGGACCAAAAGGACCAAAAATGTCCTATGCAGCGGCGACAAAGTATTTGAAAAAATCAAAGGCTTTTGTCCAAAAGTGGGTGCCGCGCTTTAAGGAATCTAAAAACGTTGATGACCTTTCCGATCTTGGCTCAACAGGGAACGTGATCAAGAAGGGTGAAAAAATTATAGTGAGTTTGTTTTCGCGGAATCCTGGCTTAAGCTTGCATCATTCGTAGGTGATGAATGATGCAAGGTCTTAAGCTTGCATGGTCTTCGTCGTCAAGTAATTTTGTCCAGCGCACCGTTAAACATCCCATTAAAATTCTTCTTTGGGGATGCTACTCAGAAAAGGGTTTCGGCACTTTGCACCTCTTTACCGAGAAACGTAATGCTGCCTGAATGGTTAAAATTTATGAGAAGGCTTTATTACCGACTGCCAAATGCCAATTTATAATCAAAAACGAAGGCTAGATTCTGCAGGACAATGACGCCAAACACCGCAGCTGCCTCTGCACTGACTGGAAACTCGAAAAAGGGATCGTCACATTAGATTGGCCAGCACAATCGCCTGATGTTAATCCCATCGAAAGCGTCTGGAGCTACATCAAGCAAAAGCTTCGAGGGAGATCCACCTATACTTTAAAACAGCTTTCCCGAGAAATTCGACGCTTTTGGAGAGCTCTTTCTGTCGAATATGCCGAAAATTTAGTAGAAAGTATACCGCGGAGATGTAAAGCGATTATTAACGCTGGTAATGATTGGACATCTTAAAAATATGATTGCGTCTTGCTTCGGAGCATGTATAATGAATGTATGTAAAGAAAAATTTTCTTAAAGAAATTATGCCGTACACGCTCTTACTTAAAAGACTATATACCTGGAAAATAGCTTTTTGGGCTCTTTTTGAGTTTATTTTTTTTAGCTTTGATACAGGGATTTCAGATGTTATAGCTATTAACTGAAGTCTGTCTTGGTTCGCAATGGGGTGATTCGTGGGAAATGAGGGACATTCAAGTGAAACAAGTGTAGGATGTTCTTAGTGTGGCGGGAAGCCGTAGACACATCTGAAATTGTATCTGAGGCAAGTGTTATGCCTCTACCTCAGTTAATTCTAGTGGCAATCCCATCCAAAACTTATCTACCATCCACTACAACTTTTAAGTCGTAATGATGAATTTTGAAATTCAGTTGATCAGAAAGAGAAAATAAATTGAGGAAGGTTAAAGTGGACCCGAGACTCCTGGGGTCGCAGTCAATTGGGTTATCTACTCGACTATAACCTTAAAAAATTGGGAATTCCTAGTGATGACACATGTAGGTTCTGCATGGAGGACGAAGAATCTGCGATGCACATCCTAGCACAGTATTCGGCTCTTGTTCAAAGGTGATAGAAATATATGGTTTACCACATTATAACAGATAACTTATTAAAATTAAGAGATATAGGGCATTTACAAGCATTTACCTCAGAGATTGTAATAAAATAGGATCTTTAGGTCCATGATGTGGCAAAATAGATTTGAAGATTCCAGTTGTTGGGTGTTTGAAAGAAGCGTGAACGTAAATAACACTGTGCATCAATTTAAGGGTCATTTGAAATAACTGCAAAAATTCCAATGTGTTCCAATAGTCATTGGTCCATATATCGTGTAAGAAATTTTTCTGGGTTACCTCAAATAACCGATTTTTCAAGGTCGCATTTAATACTATGCAGCCGTAGTTAATTTCCTTTAATTCGTAAACAAAGTAAAATTTTTATTTTAAATGTTCTTTTGTTTGAAATTAAATGGCTAAGAAAATCAAATTTTTCAATAATATCTTGCTGTTGGAAAACTTAACAAGTTTCAGGATTACAGAATGGTTCCTAGAGAAATACTTCCTCCATTTATTTTATAACTTCCAGCAACAGTCTTTGGAATCTTTTTGTTATTGAAAATATTACTTTACCTAGAGCTAAAGAATGAAGGTTTTTCCATTTATTTAAATTACAACAAAACATCTTTGTTTACCACCAGATACACCCAATACCTCTGACAGACTTAAATTAACTGGATTTTTTCCAAAAATGTTTTTATTCTACTTTCCAATCACGTTTCCGACTTAATCAAGATAAAATAATCAAAGAGAAAATTACGAAAAATCAACTCCACGCACACTGATGAAGTTTAAGGATTGCAAAGTGCATCGCACGTAGAGTGCATTCAAAGCCACCCAGAACAACAACAACAAAAACCGATGAAATGCAAAAATGCAACAACAACCTTAAAGAATTCACTTTGCAAATCACAGTCCGTAGGAACGCAGAGTTGGACGGACGAATGAGCAGACGAACGGACAAACGACCTGCCCAGAGAGCAAAATTGTTTTAATTAAATCGAATTGAGTTGGAAGCGTCCGTTTTTATGGCGTCCTCCGCACAAATTCGTTTGTGTTCCACTTTGTTCTTTCTTTTTTATGGTGTTTTTGTTGTTCCTTGGGTTGTGTTGCGTTTGATTGAAATTTCAACGCATTCAACAATGAAACAAAAAAGTTCTGCTGCAGCAACATGCCTGCTGCCTTGACTAGCTGACTGACTGCATGCATGCGGCATTGATGATGGCAGCAGCACCCTTCGGTTGCACGTTGCATCAGCTTGCCTGTCAGAGCGTCGAAGTTCTGGGATTGAAGCTGGGTTCGGGTATGATGCGAAACAGACGGCTACCAAAAGAAAAAACCGTCGACGCGCCTTGATGTATGTTCGGTCACATTGCGGACATGTGGTGGACATTTGCATTACATTGCCTAATTGATTCCCTTGCATGTGTGTGCGTGTTTGTGTGTGAGTGTGTGGAGATGGTTAAAATTTTTGAATGGGCATATTTTTGCAACGTCGGAAAAGAGTTACTTTCAGCTTTTGGGCGCGGTGTATTAATTGCTTTATTGGACTGCCAAATTCGTTTATGGGCCATTATAACCTCTGACATCCCTTCTTGTAATTCACAAGATGAAGCTTCAGTAATTCACAAGATCAAGAAATGAATTTAAAAATATGGGTTTGACCTTAAAAAAAATAATCCTTTATTGCGAAGGTATCATTTAATTATATGATGTTAATTAATCAAACCTTAACAACAAACAAAGGAACAACTCACTATTCTCAAGTGATACCAATTCTCAAGGACACTGAAATAAAAAAACATGGTATTGCTTTTAAAAACGATTTTTTTAATGGTTTGTTTATGAAACAAAAACTCATTGTTCACCCTCTAGATCAAGCAAAAATTGGGTCTCATCATTAACTCGAAACCCAATCTGCTCGAGGGAGGCAACAAAGTCAATACAGCCCTCTGCTCATATAAAAAGCAGGATGTTACAAAAAGGGGCTATAACCAAGTATTTCTCACTGGCTTTACGGGGTAGCAACCAAGTCAGAATTTTAATACGGTTTTGTTGTCGGGTGTCATGCAAACATGATCAACATTTTTCAAAAAATTGCAAGAGTTATAAAAGCCCTGAGAACCACTCCTACAGACGCACTAGACACAGTATTTTACTTTATACCACTCGAAATCCCAATTCAACAGATAGCTGCAATACGGCTATCAATCTATAAGTCACCGCTCAACCGAAGTGGAGGCACAATAGAACCCTCTAACATTTAGAAATTGCTCCTTCAACCAAAACCGAAAACTAAATCACCCTCAGTGAATCCCTGAGAATCCCAGAGTTGGAATACTTTCACCGAACAATGCCATAGGTATCTATATTGATGAATCAAAATTAGAAGGCAAAGTCGGGCATGGAGTCTACTCTAAGCATTCACCAGTGCCTTTGGGCTATCCGACTATTGTGTCTTCAAAGTGGTAGTGTCACTATACATAAAGGCGTGACTTTACTTTAGATGAATGAGATATACAAATATTTGTCTACTATATGACAGCCAAGCCACTTTGAAAGTACGTAAATATGTTGAAATAAGCAAACAGTTCATTTCAAAACAGATTTAAAACAGTTCTTATCTAACGCAGATCTCTGATAGAGATGGTAGGGCAGCTCAAAATCATCCCATGATGGATATCCGAACATAAACTCTTTCCAGGAAGATCCAAAACACAAGAACTCGCTCGCACCCTACGAGCAACCAAAAAATTACCTACAGATAAGGAAATAATTGTCACATCTCTCTCAACGTACTAACTTCTCACAAATGAGCAATTCCTTAAGAGAAACAACATCAAGGGTTAATAGAAAGAACATAGTAACGGCAATTCAGAATTGGCGAACACTAAACCTCAAATCAGGGAATTAACTCAGTGCTATGGAATGTTTCCTAACAGGATAGTTTTTAATAAAAAATAACGCTCGAAGATAAAACAACCTTCATTACGGCTTCAGCAGAAGCTGCAAAGACGTAGAGGTGAAAGAATCCATGGCACATCTTTTCTGCATCTTTCCAACGCTAGCCAGAAATCGCAACTTTTCTTAAGGTAACTGGTTTTACAATGACCTAGATGGCCTCTCAAAATCGTTGGTCCATCGAATTCTTAGCTTTGTGAATAGCTCAAATGGGTTTAAATATATCAGGAAAATTCTGCTTTGATATAACAATGGGCCTTATTGGACTAAGTGTGTCTCATTCAAGTTATCAGCTTCAATCTAACCTATCCTAGCCTCCAATTAATACTCTTTCTTTATGGTTTTCCAATAAATATAATTATTAAAAGTTTTTAAATATATTTCAGCAGAAAAATAGACAAACTTTATTTCAAACATTTGCATCTATATAATATTTGTGTTTTTTTTTTTTTTTTTTTTAGCTTTGAACCAAGGATTTCAGGTGGAATACCTATTCAGTCAAGTCTGCCTTGGTTCGAAATGGGATGATAGATTATTGGGAAGGAAAGGGCAATCAAGTGAAACACCTGTAGGATGTTCTAAGCGTGGTGGAAAGCCAAAGAAACATGTAAAAAGAAATCTTGACATAACGTCAGTATCATACCTCCGCGGAATGAAATGAATCGCTTCACGCTTCAACAACGTTGGGAAATATTGGAAACTTCTTTCCAAATTGAGTGCCGTGTAGACCAAACAGTGCGTTATTTGAAAAGAAGTTTTGGCCGAAATGAAGCACCCACCGTGCCTGCTGTACCTGCTGTACCCCTGCTGTATCTGGGGCTTGGAAAACCAGTACGTTATAGTCGAGAAGCCGATGCATCCACAGAAAGTGACAGTTTGCTGCGGATTGCAAAGTGGTGGCATCATTGGACCATTTTTCTTCGAAAATGAGGCTGGGAACAACGTCTCGGTCAACGGTGGGCGTTACAGAGCCATGTTAACCGACTTTTTTTTAATGAAATTGGAGACATGCAGGATAGTGCGCCATGCCACACAGCCCATCGATCTTTTGCGCACCAAATTCCCAAATCGTGTTATTAGCCGTTTTGACGATGTCAATTGGCCGCCTCGGAGCTGCGATTTGACCCCTTTGGACTTTTTTTGTGGAGAACCGTGTAGAACCGATGATAGGCCAACAATCCGGAAACGATTCAAGCACTTAAGGCCAATATCATCCAACATCCAGCTACAGCCCGAAACCATCAACAAGGTCTTGGAAAATTGGACAGACAGAATGCGCTACTGCGAAGACAGCCGAGGCGGCCACTTAAACGACGTTATATTCCATGGTTAATTGGAATATTGGTTTTTACTAATAAATCCATAATGCATGGGTGAAAGTTTAATTTTGTTAATTTTATTGCATTTTAAAGAAACTAGTATTTAGCCCACCCTGTATATATTATTAAAAACTGCCTTGATTTCATAATAAGCGATTTAAGAATATAAGAAAATTTAAAAAAAATTCGACCCCCAGAACGATTCGATTATTTAAAAAATCTCGTTTCGGAAACGATCCGATGTTCCAAAAATCTCGTTTCGAAAACAATGCGATTATTTTAAAAACCTCATTTTGAAAATGATTCGTCTATTTTAAAAATCTCGTTTCGAAAACCAAATGTGAATTTCTTCAGCTTGCGGATTCGAAACGAAAGTAGAACGCATTTCTCGAAATCTAGGTTTCACCTCGAATTCGAAACGAATCCGTTTGGTTTCTTGGGATTTGATGTTCTCGAAATGTGTTTGTTGAAGTTTTGATATTTTGTCCCTTTCTGTTGCCGAGTTGTTCGATTTTTCATCAGCAATAATATTGCAGGTGAACATTTGGATAGAGTTTATTGGCAGAAAGGAAGTCTTTTTATGGTTAATGATATTCTGCAAAAATATAAATAAAATTATGAAAAATTTATATTGTTAGAGGCATAAAGCGGATGTAATTTACTTTCTGAAGTAATTTTATTTTTTTTTTTTCTACTTTGAATGGGTGTATAACCGTCTTAGGATACTATTAGGGGGGTAATAATTATGCTTAATTTTGTGGATCAATAATTGCAACAAATGGCTGAGAATGTTTTACAGAATTTTGAAGCTAAGGAAAGTAGAATTTGTGATTAAATGACGAATTTTAACCAATATAAAATCGCTTATTTGAGTATTCCCTTAAAAATCCTTTACAACTATGTTTAATAGAACAAGGACTTCTATAAACTATTAAGTAATTACCAGTTAGTAGAGCTGTGAAAGGATTAAATCATTTCGGAATTCGCACACACTTAATGCATTCAAAAGCTGCATCAACCAGATTGATATATCAATCCCATTCTTGTAGGCTTAAAAAATATGATGAGTGTATTTCATTGAATTGTAGTTCAGTGTTATTATTCTTTTCAACTCTGAAACACTGGACATTTTATTTACTACCATGAAATACTACTAACTATAAAGCAGCATTTTGCATTTATGTTGTCATTTGGTTTCGAAGGCCAATCTTGGTGATATGCTTTTGTCTTTCCTTTGACATTTACTGGAATAATAAAGTGCTTATCTATCTATCTATATATATATATATATAAAAATAAGTCGCATTGTGTATGAAATTGATGTTCTCGGTAATGCGTTAACCGATTTTGTTTCTGGAAATTTCCCATGAAAGGTGACGTCAATACGAAGGTTTTTTGTATAAATGGTCTTTGTATGTGTATTGGTTCATGAATTATAGGCATTTTAGTGAACTTATCAACAATACAGGTGTGAAAAAATACAGCTGCGCACATATGGTGTATATGGGGAAATATTCGCAAGGGTAATTGGAAATAAATGGAATATTGGAATAGTTTGGCAAGCCTCACTCTAGTTTGCATTTGCGCGAAAAATATAGGCATAGTAAAAATTTTCCAAACCCCTTTTTTCCATACCCCCGTTATTTTGACATCAAAAACATGAACATATCTTGAAAACTATGAAAAATTTTACTACAACGATATATTTAATGCAACATCGTTGCTCAAAAATGAGAAAAACACAATCAAAAATTGAATTTTGTGACTTTCGATTCAAATTACTCCGCTGCTTTTTTATACATTTTGTTAAATTTTTTTTGTCTAAAAGCTTCATCAAAGTACTATAAAAACCTTATTACAAAAATACCGTTAATTGTATATATATTTTAAATATTTTTTTCAAAAAAGGTCTGATATTTTGGAGTTTTCCTCAAAAGAAGGCTCCACATTTATTTTTGTTGTAAAAATAATTTAAATTGCAATTTTCGAACAAAATTTTTTTTCCAATATTGTGTTTTTATATTTTTGAAAAAATAAACCAGCTTTGTATCTCTTACCAATCAAAAGTTATAGCCAATAATCTTTATCCAAAATATACATAAAAAAAAAAAAAAAAATAACTGGCCATTTCAGCCCTTGAAAGGACTTTGACCTAGCTTCTTATGATCAATTGTGTTGTGCGTGTTATTAAGTTTGTACACAATTGACCGAGAAATGGACCTACAGGCTTAACGCCGACTCCGAACGGCGATGAACGGAATGTTCTTATTCTCAAGAAGCTTCTCATGGCATTTTTATTACTCTCTGAGGTTTGCTATTGTCTGCAGAGAGGTGGCGGCCGTACAGAAAAATTATTTTAATTCAAATAATTTTCTGTCGCTGCTGGGGTTCGAACCTGGGTCTCCAAGTTCTTTGACATAGCGGCCACGCACTTTAACCAATTACGCCAAGGACGCCAAAATATACATACAAAAAGCAAAACGCTGTCTGTGTGATGGCTGGAAACTTCAAAATTACTGAGCCGATAGAGCTGAAATTTTGGCAGTACATTTTTTTCAAGTACGAGATGGTTTAAATTTTTGTCACACCACCTTTTACCGCCCACAAATCAATAAAGATGCTATATTTCCTACGGTTTCCGTCGTTTTGGCTACATTTTGATAATTTAGTTTGTATGCTCACTGTTGGCAACTGTACTAAAACTGGGTAATGTCCATCTACTAGAAAACTGGGATATAAGTGGGTGTGGCTCCGCCCATACAATTAAAATTTGTATTATCGAATATCTTTGAAAGTAAAAGTAGCAGTACAGGTTTGCCCATATTCGACGGACCCATTTTTTTGTTAAAAAAATCAAAGAAAAAAGAAAAATTTGGCGGTTGGCAATCTTAATCATTTAATTTGTTCCAAGTAGATTTGTTTACATCAATTTTTGAATATGATATCTCTCAAATGGCCGCCTCTGGCGTTGATGGCGTATTGTGCCCTTTTTGCAGCATTTTCCATCGTTTTCGCCAACATTTCGGCCGGAATAGCGGCTATTTCTTCACGAATGTTGTCCTTGAGCTCTTCTACGGTCCTTGGCTTGTTAACGTAAACCTTTGACTTCAAATATCCCCACAAGAAGAAGTCAGGCGGCGTCAAATCGGGCGAACGCGGTGGCCAGTCCAAATCACCACTTTTCGACATCAAACGGCCCGGAAACAAATTCTTCAGAAAATCGATTGTTATGCGACTTGTGTGCGGTGGAGCGCCGTCTTGTTGAAACCAGAACTGCCTCATACGCTTTCGACGAATAATTGGCATCACAAAATTGGTCATCATGTCGCGATAACGCTCCTGGTTGATGGTAACAGCATGGCCATTTTCATTTTGGAAGAAAAACGGCCCAATGACCGTTTTCGCACTAACGCCGCACCAAACTGTGACTTTTTCGTCATGAAGAGGCACTTCTTGAATCTCCTGAGGATTTTCAGTGGCGTAAATACGGCAATTTTGCTTATTAGAAATATTCTTAGAAGGCGCACTTCTCACATTTTTTAAGTTTTTAAAAGCACGTTGAGTTTTCACAATTGACTTCTTCTGTTGAATGTAAATTTCAACTATTTCAGAGCGCTCGCGTGGCGTGTATTGTTCCATGGTAAAAATCTGCTTGGACTGACGCTTCAAACGCGGTATGTCATTAAGCGATCTGACATCTCTGTCAAAAGTTATGGCGTTGCCAGATGGGTCCGTCGAATATGGGCAACCCTGTACTTACATACAAACTCAAAATGGAGTTACTATTTGGTGATCTCCTGCTACTGGGAAACTGTAACGGACAGTGGAAAATGACAGTGGTGTCAAACTATGAGTCTAAGACAAGTTTTGAATATACCTATTATGTTCCCATATAGTTGCACGGTGCAGCAACGCGCGCCGGGAAAAGGCTAGTTTGTTGTATATAATACTTTTCTATACATGATATAAGCCAATGTCAACCCATCACAGATTGGCCCAACAGTCGCACAAGCATACACAAATACACACAAAACGAATTCAGACGCAAGAACAAATCTTTGAGGCTGTAGCCATCGGCGGCTGCATTCAATCAAATTTCAATTCAGTGTGAATTCTTAACGTTTTGCAATTCATGTCTTGAAAACAATTTTAATCAGCCGAAAGACTTAAGCCTAAAGAGTTCACACTCTAAATGCTACAAAAAAGGATTTTAACTTTTGAAAATTTATACAAGAGTATGAAAAGTGAAAACAAATTCACACTTTTACAGCTCTGCCAGGTACTTTCTGAAATTTCATAATATTTTTTTCATATATGTGTGAAAGAATTTTGCTTGATGTTTACTAAATAATTTTCAGGATAGATATAATACCGAATTCTTCTAAAACAAAGACAACAATTTTTTTATATTTTTCACTAAGGTTCTACCGAAGACACGTAAAAAAATAAGAAATATTCCGTGAAATTCGGAAAACAAGCAAGCGCCAAAAAAGTATTATTCATTCATTATTATTTCGCTTTTAAGCACTTAATTTATTGAATTCATGGGTCATCCGCTGTACAGTTCTGATTTGGTATCCAATGACTTCTTTTTGTTCCGGCATACAAACTGCGTGGACAGCGATTTTTATCGCCAGAAGCCGTGGATGCCTTCAAAAATTGTGTTTTGGAGGTGTCTTAAGCAAAATGGATTTAATATTATGACAAATGGTTTGAATGCATGCAAAGATGTATTAATCATAAAGGAGAATAAAGGAGATTGCAAAAAGAGGTATTAAAAATAAGCATTACTCGTACTTGTATTAAAAAAACACTATGAAACTATCTTACAAGCCACTGGCACAGTACATAGTTAAGTCTAAAAATAAGGTTTGTTTCATATTTATAAAAACTTTTTAACAAAAAAAAAACCGACTTCAAAATCACTACAAAGTAAAAAATAATTTTAAATAACTTTTCCCATTCATTTCTTGGTCATATTTTAAAAGCTATTTATATGTATTATAATATTGGAAATCTTATCATTTTAATTTTTTTTATTTTGTTTTATTATCATCACTATATTAATTGCTTTATGTACATAAAAGCTCTGAAGTCGGCGGTTAACTTACTATTCGACATCTTTTTATTTTAATTTTTTCGAATTTGTTTTATTATAAAAATATTATTAACTTTATGAATATAAAAGCTTCATAGCGATTTTTTTTCTTTCAGTTGGCAATTTTTGAGTGCGCTGAATGTAGCCAATGTGCTCCATGCATTATTTGTGCAGCTGTTACACACTATGTCATATTCAATATGAGCTTTACAAGCTCACCCAAACCAGTTTAGTGAGATATTTAATGTGTACAAAGCTTTTAAACTTACTACAATGTCACCAAGGCACCAAATAGTACACGGATGGTAAAAGATCATGATTGTGTGTCAAAGATGAGCGCCGACTTCAAAGCTTTTATGTTCATAAAGCAATTAATATATTGATGATAATAAAACAAAATAAAAAAAATGAAAATGATAAGATTTCCAATATTATAATACATATAAATAGCTTTTAAAATATGACCAAGAAATGAATGGGAAAAGTTATTTAAAATTATTTTTTACTTTGTAGTGATTTTGAAGTCGGTTTTTTTTTTTGTTAAAAAGTTTTTATTTCTTCCTTTTTAGAGAATATGAAATATTTTATGTTATTGTATTGTTGAGGAAAATTTCAAACATGAAACTTTGTTCTTAAAAAATTTGTTTTATTAATTCCTGAAAGTTTGTTGGGTATTTTCCATTTCTGTTTCTTTACAATTAGTGCCACGCTCTTTCTCTAATCCCGCCCACTTTATTTACCGTATCTTATAATGATTCTACCTAGCCCTGTGCCAAATTTCAGTTTCCAAGTATCAATATTAACCGTAATATAGTACTTTAATTAAAGTGCCACAGCCTGTGTACAATCCCGCCCACTTTTTTAATGATTTTACCTACCCACCTACCTGCATACCAAATATTAATACGCTAGTGTCAATATTAACTAAGATATAGTATTTTTATAATATTGACACGCCCATTTGTTGAATAACGCCCACTTTTTTGGCCGTAATTTGTAGTAACTGTACCTACCCATGTACTAAATTTCAGCACCCTAGTGTCAATATTATTCGATATATAGTGTGATTCTAATATTGCCACACCCCTTTGTCGAATTACGCCCACTTTCTTTACAGTAATTTTTAAAAATTGTGACTACCCCTGTACTAAATTTCAGCACCCTAGTGTCAATAATATTCGAGATACAGTGTTTTTCCAATATTGCCACAACCCTTTGTCAAATAACGCCCACTTTATTGACTGTATTTTGTAATAACTATGCCTACCCATGCACTAAATTTTAGCACCCTAGTGTCAATATTATTCGATATATAGTGTGTTTCTAATATTGCCACACCCCTTTGTCGAATAACGCCCACTTTCTTTACAGTAATTTTTAAAAATTGTGTCTACCCCTGTACTAAATTTCAGTACCCTAGTGTCAATACTATTTGAGATACAGTGTCCTTTTAATATGACCACACCCCTTTGTCAAATAACGCCCACTTTTTTTATCGTAATTTGTAATATCTGTGTCTACCCCAATATTTTTACTGTAAATTTCAGTACCCTAGTGTCAATATTAACTGAAATACAGTGTTTTTCTTATATTGACACGCCCCTTTGTCGAATATCGCCCACTTTTTTAAAAAAGGACCTCCGCGTTCATGATATCTATCCGTTGACAAAAAATTACGGAAATCGGGCAAGGCCTTTAGAAGTTATCGATGTACATACATTTAAGAAAAAAAAAAAAAAAAAAAAAAAAAAAAAAAAAAAAAAAGCGGACAAACCAACGAAATTGAGAACCTCCTCCTTTTTGAAGTCGGTTAAAAATACCTAAGATTTGTTGAAATTTCCTAAAAGACTGGCTATAGGGTATTATAATGTTTTACTCAAACTGCCACTTCATTGAGAGAGAACTCATACCCTCAACTCGACTTCATATTTCACTAACGGTACTTTTGAGAGAAAAACACAATATTCACTCTGTTTCATAAGTATAAAACCACTAAGTGTTAAGTTTGTCATATAACGCATGGGCTTCAAAGTAGGAGGAGCTGTTTTTAAATTAATCAATGAAAAAAGTATATTTTTCTTAAAATGCCACGTGGTCTCAGTTTTTCCGATGTAAAAAATCGGAAAATTTTTCCCTTTTCGAAAGAAAACTTTGGATTAAGAGAACTTGCGTGCAAAATTAATCGCAGTCATAACGTTGTTTTAAATATTTTAAATAATCCGGAGGGATATGGCAAAAACAAGCGTTGTGGAAAAAAAAAGATTAATGACCGAGCAGTCTGCCATATTTTGAGAACTGTAAGCAATTCCCAAAAAAGCTTGCGTGATTTGGTTAACGTTGCTGTGGTTCCCGTTTCCAGATGTACGGTGTGGCGCATCTTGCACACCAGCCCCAACTTAAAATTTTCAAAACTAAGATCTGCTCCACGTTTGACGAAACGCCATAAGGATGCAAGGTTACTGTTTTCTCAAAAACATATGGTAACGAATCGGAAAAATGTGAACGAAAATTGTTTTGTAAAAAGTTGGTTTTTTTATACTAAAAAATATTTTCTGGTAATTTTTTCCGAAGAAAAAAAAATGGAATTTGGATGATCCAGGTGGGTTCCAAGGTTATTGGCGCGATTTACGCAAGGAACCCATCTATTTTCCTAGGAGGAACTTCGGCGGTGGTAGTGTTATGCTTTGGGGGGCATTTTGCTCATCTGGATGCTTGGAAGTACAGTTTACTTCCAGCAAAATGATAGCAAAGCGTACACTGATGTACTCCAAATGAGTAAATGCCCTTTCTAAGCAGAAATCATAAAAAAAGCTTCGTCTTCCAACAAGACAATGCATCAACCCACGTAAGTCGAGAGACAAAAAATTGTTTTTCAGAGCGAAAATTGGAAATTTGGGATTGGCTAGCTTGATCACCCGACTTGAACCCCATCGAAAACCTTTGGGGTATTCTGGTCGGTCGGGTTTACAAATAAAACAGGCAGTACGAGTCGGTGGAAACCTTGAAAAATGCTACTGTCAGAGAATGATGTGAAATTGACGAAAACTTGCTGAAAAATTTAATAGATAGTATAAATACCAGAAAATTCAATGTTATTTTGAAAAAGGGAACCAGTTTCACTAGACTCTTAATAAAAACAATGGATTGAAGAAAATTAAAATGGTTTTATTTACGGTTTCTTAAAGTGGTTTTATACTTATGAAACAGAGCGAATATTGTTTTTTACTCTCAAAAGTACTGTTAGTAAAATATGAAGTCGAGTTGAGGGGAATAGTTCTCTCTCAATTAGGTGTTAATTTGAGTAAAACATTATAATACCCTACAGCCGGTCTTTTAGGAAATATCAACAAATCTTGGGTGGTTTTATAAATATGAAACAAACCTTATATTTGTAGATTTAAATACGATTCCTACCTAGCCTATTGACCGTACAACGAAGTTAATTTTTTTTTTTTTTTAAGTATACAAACAACATTAATAAAGAACGCAACATCCATAGATTAAATCAACAACTTCAATTTAAAACTTCAATACTTCAACATATAAGCCTATTACAATGTTAGAAAAAACACATTCTTAAAATCTATTCATACGTGTACCATATGGTATCTCATAAATAAAAGCACATAACAATGTCCTCATCGAATAATCGGGCTGTTTTCCCCGCTTCCAATCGTGCAGTCATAGTTAACAGCACGCAAGGCAAACTTGTTGCGGCTGGCACTCCACAAATTTTGATGAACCAAAGCCACGTTTCCAAATGTTGACTTCACTTTTTTGCAATCAAGTGATGACGACGATGGGGTAGAATGAACTCTTTCAATTCGTGCCCATAAATGGTGTTCTATGTGTTGTTTGTTGTTGTGTCATTGGTAGACTTTGCCGCAGTAACTTCGGGCTAAGTCAAAAATAAACAAACAACAATAAGTATTATTTGTTTGTTGGTTAAAGTTTAGCTCTTGGTTAGTGGCTGACATATGCGCCACATCGACTTGTGAAACACACTTTGACAAGCAACCATTTAACATTCTGACACGGTGACTAGCGCGACGAACATTTGAAACGCAAGCCCCACAGCAGCATTTGAGTTCGTGCCGCATCAACAAACAATCGCACATCCTCATGCAAATACACTTGGACGACGACGATTGATAGAGCGTCAATCCGCTGTGGGGGAGATTCGTTTTAGCGTTGGGATGGACTGCTTTCGGAAAATCCACTGCAGCTGCGAATTGTAATTGTGCAACGGGTTCAATGATGAAATCGGTTACACTGGTATCGGTTACTTCATAACCATGTGGTGTAGATCAAGTCTACAATACTGAAAAGTGAGACATTATAAAATATTGTAATGAACACAATTTGGTGCTTCCTTTTTTTATACGATAAAATTTTTGCCTTAATTTTGCTATTCAGGGGTTTTAGGAAGCCAATTACGCATCAGTGGTCAAAATTTTGCTATTACGAAATTCAAGATGATCTGAGAGGAGGGTTTTAAAAAATATATTTTCAATATTTCCGCCTCAGTTTCGTTACTTAGGAGTTTGGAGGGGCCGCTATTTCAAATATGAAGTCCAAATTGCCTTTTCCTAAGATGGCTAATAATCTATATGAGGGGGATTTTTTTATTCAAATAAACATATGTTACTAATGCCTAAGAAAATCAAGAATTCTGTATAATTTTTGGTTCTATTTTTTTTCTGTGCTACATCGTTTCAAAAGTTTGAAACATAAGTGTACATTAGGGCGTATCGAATTACAATTTTTTTTCGAATTTCACATTCTAAGAGGTCTCAAAAGTTGCATGGGGTTGTCAAAATCACCCAAAAAAAATTTTAAGGAAAAAAAAAGGATGTCTTCCTGCTCCGCAAGGACACAGTTGTTTTTTGAGGAAAACATTGAAAAATAACGACCTTACAATGCTTTGACTTTTATAAATAAAACTACGTATGTCTTATAGCAAAAGTAAGTATTGGTTTAAACTAACAATACATTGCTAAACACGATGCCACTCACGATTTTTATCCACAGTGTCCTGTGTAAATGATATACGAAGCTAAAGTTGTAATCGAGATAACACAGTAATTTTGATTGTTACGTAATAGTCTAAATTTTGGTGGTATTGATTATACTGCTAACGTATTTCTAAAAGTTGCCGAATTAATAATTAGCATAATTTTTGCATATTTTTTTTTCTTTTTTTGAGAAATGTTCACTTGAATGCAATTTTTTAACTTTATCAAAAAAATGAATATAAGATTTTATATCTCGGGTACCAGAAATGGTACCGAAGAAACTTTGCTCAATTTGGATTCTTTAAATATTCCTGAACAAACCCTTGTCTAAAAGTTTTAATTCAAAATACCAACTTAAGGCCACGATTTTATTTTCTATTTTGATAGTTAAAAAAAAAAAATACTTCCTAACATGAAATTTAACAATTTCATCTAAAAAATATCAAAGTAGAAAATAAAATTGTGGCTTTAAGCTGGAATTTTAAGATAATACTTTTAGACAGAGTGTTGTTAAGAAATATTGGAAGAATCCAAATTGAGCAAAGTTTCTTCGGTACCATTTCTGGTACCCGAGATATAAAATCTTATATTCTTTTTTTTGAAAAAGTTAAAAAATTGCATTCAAGTATACATTTCTCAAAAATACGAAAATGCATATGCAAAAATTATGCTAATCATTAATTCAGCAACTTTAAGGAATACGTTAACACTATAATTAATACCACCAAAATTTAGACTATTACGTTACAATCAAAAGTACTGTGTTATCTCGATTACAACTTTTGGTTCGAATATCCTTCACACAGGACACTGTGGATAAAAATCGTGAGTGGCATCGTATTTACCAATATATTGTTAGTTTAAGCCTATACTTACTTTTGCTTTAAGACATACGGAGTTTTTTTTATAAAAGTCAAAGCATTGTAAGGTCGTTATTTTTTACTGTTTTCCTCAAAAAACGACTTTGTCCTTGCGGGGCAGGAAGACATCCTTTTTTTTCTTAAAATTTTTTTAGGGTGATCTGGACAACCCCATGCAACTTTTGAGACCTCTTAGAATACGATCTAAATTTTTCGATACGCCCTAGTGTACATTTCAATAAAGAAGCAGCTTTGAAGCATTGTAACTTATTTAAAAAATTTTTAAATAAAATAAAATTAAGTTATTAAGTATATGAAAAAGTTCAATAAAATTTTTAAATTTAATTGAGTTTAATTTTAATAAACAAAATAAGCCATTCAATAAATCCCTTAAATAAAATACTCCATTCCAAAAGTTTGTACCATAACACATGGTCCAATAAGTCCCGAGACTAACTACTAGATGGCACCTCTAACGAAATATGGATATAATATTTCGATGGTTCCAACCTTCAAACAATACGTGTAAAAATTTCATGACAATATAATGTTTAGTTCAGAAGTTGCAGTGATTTAAGTGACGCTACTGTTGATATTTTCAAAATAATGGATTCAAAGCAATTCCGTGTGTTGATTGATCACTGTTTTTTGTTGGGAACAAATACCGTCCAAGCTGAGCAATGGCTTCGAAAGTGTTATTCGGACTCTGCTCCGTCAAAAGCAACCATTTGCCGATTGTAAGCTGAGTTTAAACTTGATCGTATAGACACAAATGATGCTGAACGTTCAGGGCACCCAAATGAGGCAGTTGTTCCACAAAACATAAAAAGTACACAAAATGGTATTGGCCGACCGTAAAGTGAAGGTGCGCGAGCTAGATGAGGCTCTGAAGATATCGAAAGGCAGTGTGGGAACAATATTACAGGAAAATTTGTCGATGAGGAAGATGCTTTCCAAATGCCGCGTTTTCTCACAGCGGACCAAAAACAACAACGTGTCGATGATTCGGAGAGCTGTTTGGCACTGTTTACAAAGAATAAACATGAATTTTTGCGTCGGTATGTGACAGTGGATGAAACATGGATCCGCCATTACACACCGGAATCAAAACGGTCGTCAGCTGAGTGGAGAGCAACCGATGAAAGCCAAATCGACCAAAAACACAATTCCTCATCCACCGCATTCGCCAGATTTGGCCCCCAGTGACTACTGGCTCTTTGCTGACCTCAAAAAAATGCTTGCCGGCAAGAGATTTGGCTGCAATGAAGAGGTGATGGCTGAAACTGTAGTGTATTTTAAGGCGAAGCACAAATCGTTCTACAAAACCGGTATTTTAAAGTTAGAAAAGCGGTGAAATGAATGTATTGCTCTTGAAGGAACCTATGTTGATGAATAAAGAAGAATATTTGCAAAAAAAAGTCTTTTTATTACTTAGTCTCGGGACTTATTGGACCATGTGTTATATCCGATGACCATGCCATTCCTAAACTATCACTATGTTGATTTCCGATATTGGATTGTTTTCATATTTACACTGAATATTAACTTTATGGTTGATTCTTTAGCAATTTTTTTTACTGCAATTATTAATCACTAAAAGATCCCCTTTTACAGGAGGAATCTCTTATTCGCGGGCTATAACATAATCGACAGAACAGTTCAAACTAAAGAGCCGCGCGACAACTTCTTTTCATAACACTACTCATTTGTACAGTATCTCGGTGCAATGTTTTGACGTGACAATATTTGTTTTACCGTGCAGGCTTCTAAAAAAGAGTTGAAAAATGCATTTCTCCAAAATGCATCGGCGTTGTATTGAATTGTTTCTCACTGGGTATAGGTGATATGATAAAAGTTAGGGTACTACAGTAAAATTTAATTGCTGGTTAATGGCTGGTTCACAGTCCTCACGACAAAAATTGATAACAAATGTATGCCGTTATGAGACTGCGGAAAGTTCCGCTCAAAGATATAAAATACAACGGCGTTAATACTCCGTGAGTAGATGCGCCGCGGTAAGCTTACGCAAAAAAAAAAAAACTAGTTAGAAATGATCTTCGACTGGGCCGAAGTTAAAATACCCCCTCGTCCGCAATTACTATAATAAGCGACCCTGCTACTGGGTACTACGATTTTGGTAAATCTTTTTATTTAATTATTTAAGAATTCATGCGTTTTAATCCATGCTGCCATTGTATAAGCAACATGCAGTGATGCCAACCCAAAGAGAGTAAAAATCCACAAATGCAACATAAAAAATCCGTGTAAGTTCGTGCAAATTTATACAATTTTTTTTTTAATTTAAAACTAATAACTAATAGAAAAATTACTCAATTAAAGTCGTTTAAAGTTTTTTACAAATATTTTGTATTTTTTTCAAAATTTGTATTAAACTTATAAAAAGTTAAGAACAAAATAACAACATAACTAAATCTAAAAATAATTGAAAAAAATAACATAAAACATGTCTTTTATTCATTTCAAAGGCATATGCGATTTTTTTTTAAATCGTTATTCATTAACAATACAATACCATTGAAATACATTTCAAATGCACTTAAAGTTTTCTTTTAAGCTGTATACACTTGCCTCAAATGAGGCTGCCCACTATTTAATTGATTCCCAGTAATGTATTACATAGCTTCAAATTGTTTTTTTTTTTTATATTATACCATGATTAAATTTGTGAACCATATCTCGAGGAACCAGTTTTTAGAGTGATATTTTTAAAGGAAACTACAGAATTGATTCGTTTTGGAAATCATAAAGAAAATAAATTAATATCTCTTAAGAAATACCTGTCAAAACTATGTTTTATGGTCATACATTTGAATGGATAATTTTGATAACTGTGAGTTACTTATTTGCATATCATAACAATTAAAGGGTGATTTTTTTGAGGTTATGATTTTCATGCATTAGTATTTGACAGATCACGTGGGATTTCAGACATGGTGTCAAAGAGAAAGATGCTCAGTATGCTTTGACATTTCATCATGAATAGACTTACTAACGAGCAACGCTTGCAAATCATTGAATTTTATTACCAAAATCAGTGTTCGAAAATCCGCTTTTTTATCGACAAATTTTGTTCAGCGATGAGGCTCATTTCTGGTTGAATGGCTACGTAAATAAGCAAAATTGCCGCATTTGGAGTGAAGAGCAACCAGAAGCCGTTCAAGAACTGGCCATGCATCCCGAAAAATGCACTGTTTGGTGTGGTTTGTACGCTGGTGGAATCATTGGACCGTATTTTTTCAAAGATGCTGTTGGACGCAACGTTACGGTGAATGGTGATCGCTATCGTTCGATGCTAACAAACTTTTTGTTGCCAAAAATGGAAGAACTGAACTTGGTTGACATGTGGTTTCAACAAGATGGCGCTACATGCCACACATCTCGCGATTCTATGGCCATTTTGAGGGAAAACTTCGGAGAACAATTAATCTCAAGAAATGGACCGGTAAGTTGGCCACCAAGATCATGCGATTTGACGCCTTTAGACTATTTTTTGTGGGGCTACGTCAAGTCTAAAGTCTACAGAAATAAGCCAGCAACTATTCCAGCTTTGGAAGACAACATTTCCGAAGAAATTCGGGCTATTCCGGCCGAAATGCTCGAAAAAGTTGCCCAAAATTGGACTTTCCGAATGGACCACCTAAGACGCAGCCGCGGTCAACATTTAAATGAAATTATCTTCAAAAAGTAAATGTCATGGACCAATCTAACGTTTCAAATAAAGAACCGATGAGATTTTGCAAATTTTATGCGTTTTTTTTAAAAAAAAAGTTATCAGGCACTTAAAAAATCACTCTTTACATTTCTTGAAAAGTTTCTTTGCGTGTAATATTCCATCGAAAGTAGTTGCTTCTAATCGATCGCGAATTTTAGTTTGTTTCAGATTGACTTGAAAAAAAATTCTTTCAACGGTTGCTGAAAAATGTGGTAGCAAAAATATATGCCTTATTAGTGTTAAAAGTAGTGGAAAATGTATGCTCCCATCCCCCTTTACAACTTTATTGACTTCTTACCAATATGCGGCCACCTCAAGGTTATTTGACGGCCGATCCATGTTCCGTAAAGTTCTATATTCCATGTCAATTGAAATCGTTATAAAATTTTTCTGGTATAACTGATGGAAAATATTGAAGCAAGGGTGTTATTGTTTTAGTAATAAACTTTTTTGGATCGACCATTCCCAAATTTTTTAAAAATTGCATGTTTTGAAATGGAAATCTTTTTTTTATTTGAAATGAAGCCTCAATATAAAAATTCAAATCAAAGCTGAATATCGTTGATATTGGGTGAACCTACGTTTAAAATTTCCACTTCACATTTTGCGCCAAGGTACACCTCATTGCAGTTTAAGTAATTGCATGAGTTACTTATATCAATATCTTCGACTTTGCTATTTAAAATAATATCTGGTTTAATGTAAAAATCTAAAATTGACATATAAAAAGTGATAATTCTTTCATACAATAGGTGTATTCTTAAGGATTCACTTTGCATTTCAAGTGTAATATTATAAAAATATGGTAGAACGAATTCTAAAAATAAAAAATATAACTTAGTGCAGCAGTTGTCAAGTTGATCATAAATTGTTGTTGGCTTTGTGTTGCTTAACATTTCCACTTTGAAGAACATGTTTAGAGCTTTATATTGTTGGACTACACGCTTGACAAAAGGTAATAAGGACAACCATCTTGTTGCTGACGGATGAAGTAACTTCAAAGGCTTTAATTTCCATAACTCCTGAAATGCTGATAACTCATATGTTCTTTTAGGGCTTGTGGCTAAATAATTATGAATATCTCTGAGAGTGTCTTCAACGTAATCTGGCAATTTTTCGCAAGCTTTTGAAGCACACAAGTGAAAGGAATGACAAACGCATTTAATTGAAATCATATCTAAAATGTATAAGCATACAAAATAATGTCAATGCGATCATGACTCAACTCGTAACCTAAGAATAGTCAGGTGTAACAAGCTTTGCTTACTTGGGCATTTCAATTTTAGAAGTGTATTTAATGAATGACGTGGCGTCCGTGGTGCGTGGCCTCTATCTCAACGAACCTGGAGACCCGGGTTCGAACCCCAGCAGGGACAGAAAATTATTTGAATTAAAATAATTTTTCTGTACGTCCGCCACCTCCCTGCAGATAATGGCAAACCTCAGAGAGTAATCAAAATGCCATGTAAAGCTTCTTGAGAATAAGAACATTCCGTTCATCGCCGTTCGGAGTCGGCGTTAAACCTGTAGGTCCATTTCTCGGTCAATTGTGTACAAACTTAATAACACGCACAACACAATTGATCATAAGAAGCAAGTCCAAAGTCCTTTCAAGGGTTGAAATGGCCAATTAATTATTTTTTTTTTTTTATTTAATGAATGATTGACGCCTGCTATTACGCTTGCTAGCCATATGTGGCTAGTCCAACCAGGTTTACGCAGTAAGGTATTTTATTTTTATCGAATAAATCTAATAACATAAAATTTTGAATACGACACAAACTATTTTTGAGTTTTGAATATATTTTTTTACGATTCAAATTAATTTGAACATGAAATTTCACGAAAATCTAAGAAAATTCTGTGTGATATTCTTAAAAATCCGTAGATTTACCTTATTTTGCCGCTGTTGTCCGTTTATCTGTGCAAGGCTTAAATATCCGTAGAAATCCGTAATAACCGTGTAATTGGCATCAATGGCAGCATGAAATAACAGCAAATAATAAATAGCTTGAGCTCTTTGTTGAGAGAGAGAGCTCACCGCGCTGGTCTCTTGAGTGGATAGTTGCACTCATGATACAATTATACAGGTAGGTTTGACCATGATACAATTACAAGGTAGGCTCATATTGGAGAGCAGGGTGCGCTAGTTGTCAAAATCAGCTGATAGCTTTTAGTTTTTCCTTGTTGTTGTTGTTGCTTTGGTCGTTTGACGTTTGTGGCTTCTACAGCTTTGTTGTTGCAAAATTTCACAATTGAGCAGCCATTTTAAAATGAGCCTACCTTGTAATTGTATCATGGGTTTGACAACAGGCTATTTTCTCACGAGATCGTTCATGGATTGTCAAACTAGTCTGTTTTTTGTTTTTAACGTAGAATACGTTATACGGGAGTGTTAATCGTGAGCACAAAATTTTGAGAAAATGTTTGTCACTTTCATTATAAGTTTTTAATACTTAATGCATGCATTGAAAAAAATTCAAGTATGCTCGTAACATATTTAATATTTCTTCTTTTGATTTGTATTTAAATAATCATATTGCTACATATAATTTTTTTGATTCTATAAGTAAATCAAAATTTAACTCCTTCAAATTTTGTATTAATTTTCATATGCTTTATATTTTATGTATTATAACATCATGTGTAAGAGCAGTACGATTATCTGTGTGTTCATCACAGAACCAGTGTGAGAAACGTACACACATATTCCATACAAGCAAGCAGCAACAGCATCGCACACGTACACACATATTCCGACAAGCAGCAACAGCATCGCATTCTGTTCTCTTGCAGTTGCAACCTTAGTTCTTATAATTCTCATTTCGTTTTTGTTGCAAGAGTTGTATAACAGGAATATTTGGACGTACGTATTAGCCTGCTCAAATAATGCAATGTTGTGGGTTAGAGTGACAACTCGACATTTTCCCACCAAAATGTTGGTCCGATTGTCATTCGCCTGCATATTTTGCTTATAATTTTGGTTTTGTTTTTTCTTAAAATATAAAAATTTTTTATTTTTTTTTTTGTTTTTTCTTAATGCATTGACACATTGACGACGGCAACGACATAACGACATCTGTCAAATTTTTGTACATGTAATTCTTATAGAGAATTAGGTCTAATGTCGCAATGTCGTGTCGTCAATATAGAACTATTCCTAATTTCTAATTTGACAGCATGTCGTCGTTGTCGTCGTCAATGTGTTCAGTACATAAAATATACATTTTTTATGTTTTTTAATCATTTTTTAGTAAATAAGTTGTAATTTTTATAAATTTCAATCGAAGAACTTATTTGTTTTCAGTCATTTTGTTTTTTTTTTTTTTTATCATTTAAGCTTAGGTAATATCGCGAAGGCGAGGGTTCAATTCCGGCGGCTGGCATGATTTTTTTTTTCAATTTCGCATTTTTTATTATTTTTTTTTAACAATTTCTTAATAAATAATTCTATAAATAAAATTTTGAGCAAATAATTTTACTTCTTTGCAATCATTTTATTTTGTTTTATTATTTAAGCTTAGGTGGTTAATATATATGTGCATATGCTTAGAGTAAATTTTATTTTTAATTTTTATGATGATTTCGCATGGATGTTTAATTGAATTATAATTTTTTTTTCCTCAAATGGTTGCATTATTTAAAAAAAAATTATTTCATTTAAAAGTAAGTATTATTAAAAAAAACTGACAAAATGTATAAAATTAATTAAATTATTTGCAAGAAATGGTAAAAAATTAAAATAAAATGTACTCTAAACATATGCACAGACAATACATATTAACTTCCTAAGCTTAAATAATAAAACAAAATAAAATGACTGCAAAGAAGTAAATTTTTTGCTCAAAATTTTATTTATAGAATGATTTATTAAAAAATTGTTTAAAAAAAATAATAAATAATGCGAAATTGAAAAAAAAAATCATGCCAGCCGCCGGAATTGAACCCGCGCCTTCGCGATATTACCTAAGCTTACCTCAGAAAAACAGCCCTGCTAGACAGCGCTAACAAGTTTACGAACACAATGAAACAATATTTTGTGTACACTAACACATTCATACGGTGTCATATTATGTGAAACAAGGAAAATTATATGTGCTTGTATATCTTACTTTTTTACCATCAAAATATAATCGAAAAAATTTTAAAACAGTCAAAATAAAGTGAGCGGTGCAAATAAGTTTCCGAAAAAATTAAATAAAATTATATAAAGTATCAAAATATAAGTGAAATAATATAGCAAAGAAGTGGTGTGGAAAAGCTGTGCTGTTTTTGTTTTGTTGTTTTGAGTTTAATTAGTTTCCTTTTTTAGTTAAAATTAATATGTTATGTGTCAAATATGTTTTAATTTGTCCATGCATTATTTTTACTTTAATATTGAAAAAATTGTAAAATTATATTTAAATATGTATTTTCTAATATTTATAAGGAAAATACCGAAAAAAAATAATAAAAAATAGTAATAAAAAAAGTTTGTGTTTTTGTTTGCGTCCGGGATTGAACCCACTTTTCAGAGTAAGTATGGTTTATAGGTATTTGCTCTAACCACTACGCTACGGTAGGGGAGCAGCCCGGCGCGTTAACTTTTTTGATAAATAACTAGCTGTGGTTGTTATAAGAGTGAGCAGTTTAACTAAACTTTTTTGGTTGAGCTAAACATGGGTGACTTGTTTGTTATATTTTTCACGACGCTAGAACAAATATAACAACTTTTGTATGGAGAATTTTATATGAAAATAACACGAATTTTGTTAGGGCTCGTGTTAAATAACGCGTTATCTAACAGTTACTGTTCTAGCTGGGAGGTTTTCTTCTTGTTGCGAAGATCACAAATCATTTAAATTTTGTGATTGTGTTTGTAATTGCCATTTCTATCAACAAAAATAGCGAAAATTTCCAACAATGCACTTTTTCGCAATTTTGTTTAATTTCTATGAAGCTGGCATTTTTTCGCAAAATTCAATTTCATTGGATATGATTGCGGAGGCGTGGGTTCAATTCCGGCGGCTGGCATGATTTTTTTTTTTCTTAAAATATACATTTTTTTATTATTTTTTTTAATCAATTTTTAGTAAATAATTTGTAATTTTTATAAAATACAATGTACTCTAAACATATGCACAGACAATACATATTAACTTCCTAAGCTTAAATAATAAAACAAAATAAAATGACTGCAAAGAAGTAAATTTTTTGCTCAAAATTTTATTTATAGAATTATTTATTAAAAAAATTGTTTAAAAAAAATAGTAAATAATGCGAAATTGAAAAAAAAAATCATGCCAGCCGCCGGAATTGAACCCGCGCCTTCGCGATATTACCTAAGCTTAAATAATAAAAAAAAAACAAAAACAAAATGACTGAAAACAAATAAGTTCTTCGCTTGAAATTTATAAAAATTACAAATTATTTACTAAAAATTGATTAAAAAAAAATAATAAAAAAATGTATATTTTAAGAAAAAAAAAAATCATGCCAGCCGCCGGAATTGAACCCGCGCCTCCGCAATCATATCCAATGAAATTGCATTTTGCGAAAAAATACCAGCTTCATGGAAATTAAACAAAATTGTGAAAAAGTGCATTGTTGATAGAAATGGCAATTACAAACACAATCACAAAATTTAAATGATTTGTGATCTTCGCAACAAGAAGAAAACCTGTTTTTCTGAGTAGCGCAACATGTTTCACGATTTTATCAAAAACACAACATGTTTCACTTCTCGATGGCCCGTCAGGTTCGCTCACGAAATTATGTTAAAATAACATTTTGGAGGTCTTCTCTTTTTATGTTTTTGTCATAAGCAGAAAATGAAAAAATGTTTATGAATAACAATGTTAGCAAGGTTGCATAGAAGCTGCGTAAAGCCTTAAACAGTGCGTAACTAAACAAGCGTTTAAAGGTTGTTTGAGGAAATCTATTGAATAAGGCTGTTAATGACTAACGTATTCTACGTCTGAACTATGCGCCCGTGTTATCTAACACAGGCTTGAGCTTTTTTTTTTGTTTGCTTTGTCTTGTATGATTTCTGACAATTCATGTTCGCTGGAAAACTGTCACACCCACCTGATTAATTATACCATGAGTTGCACTCAGTTAATTTCTGCTACAGTGTTGCCATCGTAGAGATTTGAAAATATGTTTTCATATCATATTTATACTCCCAAGCAACGCTGGGAACGGGTATGCTAATAATTTATAAATAACGAACGGTTGCTCCCTAAGGAGAAGCATAATCGGGTCGCATGGATAGAGTGGTCAGCCGATATGAAACCTGATACACTGGTAAGATCAGTAGGAATCTAATAGTTTTCTTATAAAGGTAGTTCAAATGCTTGAACGTTATTTTTTTTTTTTTTTTTTTTACCTTTGAGCCAAAGATTTCAGGAGTAATGCTTATATAGTCAAGTCTACCCTGGTTCGAAAATGGGGTGATAGATTAGTGGAAGGAGGGGGATATCAAGCGAAACATGTGTAGGATGTTCTAAGCGTGGTGGAAATACGTAGGAGGGGGATATCAAGCGAAACATGTGTAGGATGTTCTAAGCGTGGTGGAAATACGTAGGAACATGTGAATTTGAATCAGAGGCAAGTGTTATGCCTTTACCTCAGTTAATTCAAGTTATAAGGCCATCTCATCCACAAACTTCTATACCACCAACTACATCTTCAAGTCGGAAATATTGTTGAGTTTTGAATTTCAGTCAATTTGAAATTCGGAAAGAAATGCTAAAGGTTAAAGCGTAAGATCATGATCTTTCCAGAACTCGAACCCGGAAACTCTGGGATGGTAGGCTGTCGATTTCTTTGCAGTTCTTAAGTGTTCACGTTACACCACATCGAAAATAAGATTCCTTCGGGGTCTCAAAAGTGTTTGTTTGGAGAAAAATTATTTCTGCGTATCACTTTTTCAAATCAAAGAAAGTTCATTGGAGCATTTTTAATGATCTTTTAAGTACTTTTTGGTAAAAAAAAAATCAGATTTTTACATGAAAGTTTTAAATTTTAACAGTACTATCTAAATATGATGAAAAATTTAGATTTTTTTCGTGAATTATTTCGTATTATTATGATATTTACTTCCAGAAAAGAAATTTGGTGACCATTTTTTTTAAATATTTTTGTACAAAACGCTCTAAATGGTGCATTCTCATTGGATTTTTATGTATTTGGTATTGCAGAAAAGATATTAATATATGCTTTCAATGGATGCTACGATTAAAACTGAATATAAGAAATTATAAAGCATTGTAATAGATTTTTGGATTGTTTTTATTTCGAATGAAAATTTTTTTATTTCCACACTTAATATAATTTTTCAAAATCCCACATATGAGCTTTTAAGTAGGTACAATTTAAAGGTACCACCTTACGGGAGGTAACAATTAAAAGTCTTGCGTATGCCAAGATGATTCAACACAAATTTATAGATTTCTGTAAATTCTTGTACTGAGGCGCTTTAAATTTTTGCAACTCGTAGTGTGGCAAATACTTATATCCTTAGTATGGTCTTTCAAACTATACCAAATTTATTCACCTTTTTTTACTTTTTAGAGTTATTTGAACATCATGTTTTTTTCAAAATATGAAAAATTCAATATTTGGAGGGTATTTCCGGCAAATAAACTAAATAATTTTTCAAGTTACTTATGCCAAATTATTTGTAAAAGGAAAAGGACGTTCAGGAGAATTAAAACCGTTTCGATGATAGGTATGCAAAAATCATTTAAAAAAGTTCCTGTATCTAACGAAACCACAAACAGCAGATTTTTTTTCTCTATCAATAAAATTGCTTGCTCTTGCTTTTGGTTTTTGTTTTTTGCTTTTTAACCCAGTCAAATTTAATCCAGATATGTATATAATTTTATTATCCAACTCGATAAGAATTCTAATTTGAATTTTTTCAAAGGATGATGGATGTTTGAATGGCAAAAAATATCGTTTTTAGGATCTCCTGACTTATTTTATATAAACATTTTAAATTTCTGAATGGTCTAATTGTTGTCCTAAAGTTTTCTGTTTCAAACTTTAACCTCAAATTTAAACAATTTTCATTCCATGACAGTTGTATGTGCCAGAAGTGACCTACTTGTTATCCAAAGACTTTTGATATATTACAGTTTTTAATTTACTTTATCCCTGTTAAACTTAAGTCCTCTTCTTATAGGCAAGAATTATAAGAGAAAACACTCGGGTTGGCAGAAGTTGTAGATTTAAAGTATAAGGAAGAAAGCCAACAAATTTTAAAAATATAATGAAAAAATCCTAACTGAGGAGTGTTTTAGTTATCAAAAATAACGAAATTTCCAATTTAACTGGATTGAATGGTGATCAATAATTAAAGATGAATCGGCGTAAACAATTCCAACTGCTCAACAACTCGTATGAAAAAATCGTAGCATCAGACCCAGTTTTCAAAGCCACTGCAACTATTCTTGAATTTTTCAGTATCCTTTCGGCAATGATGAAATCCTATCAAATCTTAAAGGACGACAAAATTCATACATTATCTTTCGACATTTCGCCATTTACACAAAGGTTAACGAAATTAATTTAAATATTACGATTATAAATATCAGTTTGAGGTTTTACCCGGATACCAGTTTATTTTCTAGACTAAATACCCCATTCATAAATAACTCCATCCTGCAACACTTCAATCTTTTCTACCCTCCTCATTCTTCAATACTACTCGTTTGAATTGCTAACAACTTGCAACCAAGACACTCTATACAGAGCGACAATGAAGAGTTGCGCTAATAAAGTTGATTTTTATGATGAACATGAAGTTGCTGGACATCATACTTGGACATGCTTCCACATGCATAAAACTCAACAATTTATCGCTCTAGTTGCTGTTGTTGTTACTCGTGTTTTTTAGCTTTTGTTGTTCATGTTGCTGATTTTACTTTCAAAGCAATAAGAAGGAACAACATTTGCAACAACGACAACAACAACGGCGGCAACTCTCAAATTTAGTTCACCGCATAGTAAATTCGTTCTACTATATAGTAAATTCGTCCAGCTCGATTATGTGGCTATGCGGTGGGGTATTGGACGGCCGCGGTGTGTCGTGGCGGTTGTTGGCATGTTGGTCATGGCTTATGTGGTACAGCGCAGTAATAGCCGCGAGCTGTTGGCCTGTCCAACCAGGCGCGGTGTGTGTGGATTTTGGTTTATATCGTGTTGTGCTCGATGTTCGTGTACGCGCAATTATTTACAAACCCTAAGTATCGGAACATAGCTCGTTGGTCTTTGTTTTGGTTATGATTTGCGGAGTGTTTTTGGGGCCCAGAAGCGATTTAGCTGCGGCTACCACAATCGCAACAATGGCGGCGCATGTTCAGCACCGAATGGACGTATAGCATGTATTTGACTGCAGTGAGATGGTTTGCTTGATCTTGACATGGACATCAGCGCGACTCATACGTGGGTCGGTCGAATGGTGGATTGGTCGATTTGTTTATGTACAAACTTGAAGCGGGAATATTTATGATTCATGTCTTACGTCTGCAGAGAGTTAAGTGGAGTCGAATATTAGTTTTTATTTGTTGTAGCCTGTGTACGTGTCTTTTTTCGACATGGCGCCGTTTTAAAGTTCAACTTCAGCTGATTGCTGATGGAACACAGCGGGTTTGAGCAAAAATTGTGTAAACATGATTGACACGACTTCACTGTGGAGTCAACAGTGTTCTTTGTCTCACTGACTATGGAAAAATTTTATGTTACACTCGATGAGAAAATTCCTACCCAAATTTATCAATAAATTGTTACATTTTTCTCAACTAAAATTTGTACGGTGACTGTAATTCCACACGGACGGTGACCATATCAATTAAATAATTGAATTTTTTATTCTGTAATTTTTTTTAACATTGTAAAATTGGTTTGTTTCCGGAAAGAAAATTATGTTGATAAATAAATATTTTATTCTATAAATTCTATAAATTTTATTTTATAAATATTTATTCTCTTACGTTTCATTGAAATAGTTTTTTTACATGGCGGGCTTCAAACCCAACGCACAACCCTTTAAAGGCAGGGAGCCCGCCGCTCAGATTAGCCGTCAAACTAACGGTTGCCAGTTTGCCATTTCTAGAGAACACCACGCAGAGGTTTGAGTCGACTTGAGACGAGTTCGACATGGATAATGCTGGCCTTACCAGGTTGAGGCAGTCAGACACGTTGCCATGTGAAGATCGCCCCCTTGACCCTCACGCGTTGCCTTGTGAGGATCGTCCTCCCTACCGCAAACGAAAAACTGACAATGATTTACGGATATGCACTTGGAACGTCCGAACCCTTAATTGGGATGGTGCCTCTATCCAACTGATAGATATCTTAGAAAGATACAAAGCTGATATCACTGCAATCCAAGAAATGCGATGGAAGGGACAGGGGTGCTCCCGGCAAGCATCCTGTGATATCTACTACAGCGGCCATGTGGAGAAGCACGAATTTGGATGCGGATTCGTGGTTGGCAAGCGACTACGGCATCATGTCCTGCGATTCACACCTGTGAACGAACGACTTGCCATAATCTGTGTCAAGGCAAGATTCTTCAATATAAGCCTGATTTGTGCGCACGCTCCGACAGAAGAGAAGGACGATGAGACCAAAGACAGCTTCTACGAGCGCCTTGAAGAGGCCTAAGAGCGCAGCCCCCGCCACGACATAAAAATCGTGCTTGGTGACTTCAACGCCAAGGTGGGAAAAGAAAATATCTTTGGTCCAACAGTCGGAAAGTTCAGCCTCCACGACAATACCTCCGATAACGGAATGAGGCTGATTGACTTTGCCGCAGCGCGAAACATGGTCGTTAGTAGCACTAGATTCAAGCATCTCAATATTCATAAAGCAACTTGGCTGTCTCCTGATCAAAAGACGCGCAACCAAATTGATCACGTTTTGATTGACGGAAGGCACTCTTCTAGTGTTTTAGATGTACGCACGATCCGTGGTGCCAATATAGACTCGGATCACTATCTTGTCGCAGCCAAGATCCGTACACGCCTGTGCGCAACCAAGAATGCGCGCAACCCAGCACAGAGAAAGCTAGACGTCGAAAAGCTGCAATCAAAGCAAACAGTCAAAGACTTCGCTACTCGACTCTCACTCCTGCTTCAAGAAAGCACTCCTCCGATTGACGATATATGCGCGCAGTGGAATCACATTTCCCACTCTATGCGTACGGCTGCCGAAGAGGTGATAGGCTATCACCGCCCTCGCCGAAACCAGTGGCACGACCAAGAGTGTCGCGACGCCACTGCAGAAAAAGACGCCGCCTACAAAGCCACCCTGCAGTCGGTTGTAACGCGTGCTGCTAAAGAGCGATACAAAGAGAAGAGGAGGGAAGAGAGACGCATTTTCAGGCGAAAGAAAAGGGAAGCAGAAATGCGTGAGTGCCAGAAACTTGAGATGCATGGTGACAGGAATGAGGTCCGAAAATTTTTCGAAAAAATAAGACGCCTGGCCGATGGTTTCAAGACCGGGGCCTCTTCCTGCAAGGATGAAAATGGGAATCTAGTGACAGATATCCAGAGTACACTGATGATGTGGAGGGAACACTTCTCTAGGCTTCTGAATGGTGACGACGACAACAATCCCGCCAATAGAGATGATATCCCGGAAATCCCAATTGTGGACGACAGCGTTGAAGTTCCGCTGCCCGACCATAGTGAAGTCTTGAAAGCTATAGCTCGGCTTAAAAACAACAAAGCCGCAGGAGCCGATGGCTTACCGGCTGAGCTCTTCAAGAATGGAGGCGAGGCGAAGCTTTATTTAAATGCATTCATGAGCTTCTATGCAGAATATGGTCGGAAGAATGCATTCCAAACGATTGGAACCTCAGTGTGCTCTGCCCAATCCACAAGAAAGGCGATCCCACAATTTGCGCCAACTACCGTGGGATAAGCCTTCTTAATATCGCATATAAGGTCCTGTCGAGCGTACTATGTGAAAGACTGAGGCCCATCGTAAACCAGCTGATTGGACCTTATCAGTGTGGCTTCAGACCTGGCAAATCCACCATAGACCAGATATTTACGCTACGACAAATCTTGGAGAAGACCCTAGAAAAACAAATCGACACACACCATCTTTTTGTCATCTATATTCCAAAATGTCTGAATTTGGTATTCCTGCAAAGCTCATCCACCTTTGCAGAATGACACTGAGCAACACTAGCAGCACAGTTAAAATCGGGAAGAACCTCACTCCTCCATTCGATACCAAACGAGGTTTAAGACAAGGTGATTCCTTATCGTGCGAATTTTTCAACCTAATGATGGAGAAGATCATCCGAGCTGCTGATTTGATACGCAGTGGCACGATATTCTACAAAAGTATTATGCTGCTGGCGTATGCTGATGATATCGATATCATTGGCCATAATACGCGCGAAGTCAGCGCAGCATTCTACAGATTAGCGAAAGAGTTGAGTCGAATGGGTCTTGCAGTGAATGCAGATAAGACGAAATACCTAGTGTCAACAAATAAACAGTCCCAGCGTCTTGGAAACCACGTCACTGTTGACAACATCTCCTTCGAGGTTGTTAAGGACTTCGTCTACCTGGGATCCAGCATTAACTCTTTCAACGATGTTAGTATTGAGATAAAACGAAGGATAACTCTTGCCAACAGGTGTTACTTTGGGCTAAGTAGGCAATTGAGAAGCAGAGCCATCTCTCGACGAACAAAACTCACGCTCTATAAGTCACTAATCATGCCCGTCCTATTATATGCAGCACAAACCTGGACGTTGAGCAGATCTGATGAAAAGACTCTGGGAGCCTTCGAGAGAAAGATCCTTCGTAAAATCTTCGGTCCAATCTGCGTCAATGGCGAGTACCGAATTCGATGGAACCACGAGCTGTATGAGCTGTACTCTGACATCGACATAGTTAAGCGCATTAAAATCGAGCGGCTCCGCTGGCTAGGTCATGTTGAGCGAATGGAAAACGACGCTCCAGCGAAAAAAATATTCGATTCGGTGCCCGGTGGTGGTCAACGCTGAAGAGGACGCCCACATCTTCGTTGGAAGGATCAGGTGTTGGATAACCTTATCTTGGCGCAATTTCTTATACGAGGCCAAAACCGACTTACGGTTGTAAGCGCCAGATAAGTAAGTAAGTAAATAAGTAAGTAAGGTAATTTTTGACTCATTTTTTGGGCAGAGGTAAAATTTGTAATTTTTGACCAAAAGTGGTAAATTTTGTGGAAATAAAATTTTTTTTTAAACTTGTTAGTTATTCGAGTTATTGGCAGTACTGTTACCTCACTGAACATTCTCAGGTTTTCCAATAAGAGGTGTTATTTTGGTATTCAAATGATCGGATATTTATTTCATAATAAAGTATACCGTTAATAATGAAAAACAACATCAGCCAAATGGCCACCACGACCAAGCTTACAGGACAATATCCTTTTCATGAAATTTTCCATAACCCAATCGCAAAGTGGCTGCCCTAGCCTCACGAATTCCATCTTTGAGGTCTTCAATCGATGCTGGGCTATTGGCATAGACCTTATCTTTCACGTGGCCCCAAAGGAAGAAGTCGCAAGATTTTCACCATTTTTGTAGTGAATTTTAATAATTTCAGTGCATTGTTGAAGAGTGTTTCGTTCCATGTTTAGTAATGGCGTAGTTTCTACTTGTCAAACATCAAAGAATAAAAGCTTTAGAAGTGAGCTATTCACAATATCGGGCGATTCACAATAACACCTCTTATTGGAAAACCCTATAGTTTAATATTCTTGTGAATCATTCTATATAACAAAAAAAATCCATTGAATGAATCTTGTGAATCATTCTATATAAAGAATTATCCATCTTTAGTTGCTGAACAAAGACCCCTTTTACATTGGTCAATAATTGAAAGCAATTTTTCGAGTTTGTAGGCTAATTGCAGCGAATTGGCTGAGAAGAGGGAAAAAATTTAAGGTACGCTTGTGTTGTATCGTCAACTTTTTGGGTTCAAAAAAGAACCAATGTGAAAGGGGTAAAAGCAACAAGTGAACTAAATTAAAAAATAGCGAAACAAAATAGTTTATACACGTCAAGAGTTGACGGTTAGCTCGTTGGTGAGAGATAAATATATGTATACTAACAAAAAAGTTATAACGGTTGTTAATCATTTAAAAATTTTTTATTTTTTATTTTGGGAAAAGGTAAATTTTCTCCGAAAGTGGTAAATTTTTTCCCAAATAGTGGTAAATTTCAGTTCGTCTCTCTGGCAACACTGCCAGTGTTGCCAGATTGAGGTAAATTTCCCTAATTGAGGTAATTTTTGACTATTTTTTTGGGCAGAGGTAAAAGAGGTAATTTTTGACCAAAAGTGGTAAATTTTGCGAAAACGATAATTTTTTAGACTCGTTAATTTTACGAGTTATTGGCAGCACTGTTAACTCTCTTAACGTACTCATACTCACAAGCAGCCCGAACAGAACCTAATCAACTGTCGGTTGGCGACCCTCTCTCGGAGAAATCCGTTGAGAACACGTCAAGAATTGGAGCGGTTGTCGGATCAGCGGTGTTATTTTTGTAGTGTTGTTTTTTCACACTACAACAAATGTTATTTTTTCATGTTTTTGTTGTTTCTTTCTAAATATTTGTGTACTAAAAAAAAATTATAACGGTAGTTAATCATTTAAAAATTTGTTGATTTTTTTTATTTTGGAAAAAGGTAACTTTTCTCCGAAAGTGGTAAATTTTTTCCCAAATATTGGCAAATTTCAGTTCGTCTCTCTGGCAACACTGACCCCAGCAGTGACAGAAAATCATTTGAATTAAAATAATTTTTCTGTACGGCCGCCACCTCTCTGCAGACAATGGCAAACCTCAGAGAGTAATCAAAATGCCATGTAGAGCTTTTGAGAACAAGAACATTCCGTTCATCGCCGTTCGAAGTCGGCGTTAAATATGTAGGTCCGGTTCTCGATCAATTGTGTACAAACTTAATAACACGCACAACACAATTGATCATAAGAAGCTAGATCAAAGTCCTTTCAAGTTCTGAAATGGCCAGTTATTATTATTATTATAGTCTCACCACGCGTGGTACTACGCACCGTTGCCAGATTGGGCAATTTATCGCCAATTGGGCGCTTTTTTTCTTGTTTTTGCGCTTAAATTTTTAGGAAATCGCCTGGCGTCATAAACTCATCTAATTTGTTTAAAATTTCAATTAAAGAAAATAACAATTATTTTAAAATTCTAAATAGTTATAGTCTCTAAAAAAATGTCCTTTAACAATCAAAATTCTCGTATAAAATGAAGTAGCTTTTTTATTATTTTTTACAGATCTCAATATTATTTCAATTAATATGAAAATAAGAACTTTTATTATATCTAATACTATTAACAGATCTCAATATTATTTGAAAAAATGTATATAATTCTTTTGTTTTTTCTAATATAATAAATTTCTTAGAAAAAATTGCGATTTTTGCGATTTTTTTTCATTGGGCGATTTTTTTTAAATATCGCGCTTTTCTCAAAAAAGTTCTGACAACACTGGTACTACGTGAACATCGCTGCTCTGTAATAACTCTTTTTGTTCAGCCCTAATACACATAATGTCGGCTCGCAGGAAAAATAGACCAACCACGAAAATTTGATTTTTTTTACTTTTTGATGGAGCATTTTTTTGCAATATTTTACACCAACATCAAAACTCTGTACTAGGTGGGTCACATTTACTACGATCAAAATTTGCACTAAAATATTTTTCCAACCAACAATTTTTCACTGCAGAGAAGGGCATATCAATTGTTGCATGCGGTTGCCAAGTTCACAAGAAACAAAATTTTTGTAAAAAAAGGATGTCTTCCTCTCCCGTTGTTTTTTCATAAAAACATTAAAAGTATCGATCTTCAAATACTTTAATTTTTGTAAAAATAAACTACATATGTCTTAGAGTAAAAGTAAGTACAGACTTTAAGTAAAAATATCTTGCTTAATATGATACCACTCACGATTTTTATACACAGTGTCCTGTGTGAAGGATATTCTTTTAAAGTTAAAATCTAGATAGCACAAAACTTTTGATTGTTACCTAATGGTCTAAATTTTGGTGTTATTGATTGTAGTGTTACTGCATTCTGTAGTGCAACTGTATAATTAGCGTATATTTCGCATATTTATTTTCCTATTTTTGAGAAATGCATACTTGGACATCCAATTTTTTACTTTTTCAAAAACATTAATATAAAATTATCTATCTCGAGCATCAGAAATGGTACAGAAGATAATTTTCACAATTTGAATTTTTATACCCCCACGTTTAAGAAACGTAAATGGGGGTATATTAATTTTATCACTCCGTTTGTAACGCCCATAAGGAGGCGTGGTAGGTAGAGAAAAGTTATTATTGATCAGCATCACCACCCGAGTTAATTTAGCCATGTCCGTCTGTCCGCCTGCCTGTCTGTCTGTGATCACGATTACAGCCGTAATTTCCAAGCTATCATCACGAAATTCAATATTTAAGCTTTTATCTAAAAAATAAAGATCAAGTTCGAAAACGAGCCAAATCGGATGAAAACCACGCCTACCTCCCATACAAAGTGACTTTATAAAAAAGGTAAAATGTCTCTAAAATCCACAAAAATTAATATATGAACTTGAAATTATAAAAATGAATTTTTATATATAACGTGTACTCTGTGTATGGAATTCAACCAAATTGAGGGAAAACCACGTCTACCTTCCATACAAAGTGACTTTATCAAAAAACAAAAGCGAATATTTTCTGTTAAAACTATAACGAAAACGTTTTTACAGATAAACGTTTTATTGATTACTTAAGAATTTGAATATACTTGGGTTCGGCCGTGGGGGTATTTTAACTTCGGCCCAGTCGAAGATAATTTTTTTACTAGTTTTTAATATGTCTGACCGGTATATTTACAAATAGAAATATACAAATATAACACCTGGTCTTAAATTATTTATTAGACTTGCAACGAATATTCGGTTACTATTCGGTATTCGGCTACTTTTTTTATATTCGGCCGAATACCGAATATCTACATATTATTCGGCCGAATACCGAATACTTAAATAATATATTTTGTCATAGAGAAATAATTGGTAAAATAGGAGAATAGGATAGAAACATATTCAGTGGCAAGAACCAATTTTGACTATTCAGTGACGTTGCTAGTTGTCGCTGATTTTTTTTTTCTCGCAAGGAGCTACACCAACAAAAAAAACTTCTGGTATATTAAAATAAAATTGTTTTTAACTAAACAAGAATCTTGTTGATAAACAACCATAAGGACATCCTGATTTGAGTATTTTTCAAACTATTATATGGTTGCTATAAAGAGAAGCATTTTTTATTAATAGCATTTTCTAAAATAAATTTAACAGCACTGATATTGTTAATAATACCAACAAGTTTTTTTTGGGTGAAATTGCGTTGAAACAAGAAGTTGACAGCAAATATTTGATCGAAACTTAACGGCAAGCGAATTGAAAGAAACGTCAAAAACAATGCATTAAAAATGCAGTCCGTCCCACATTTTTTTTTTCCAATTCATACAGTGATGTGATTTGGTGGGATTTCGGGCTCATTTTGGGATATTTGGCCTATTTGAGAACGTGTGGGATTTCAGATGCTTAGGTGGGATTTTCTACTGAATCATAATTTTTTAAAAGTGTAAATTAGCAAAACTGGTTGGTATCACTTTTTTGTAATCTTTCAAAATTTTTCCTTTAATTGTTGTTTCATTGATTCTAAATATGTAAGAAAGGGATATATATATATTCAAGAGGCTAAAAATTAATGAAAATAAGATCCTCATTTAAAAACAAAAATATAAGCTCAGTTTCATTTTGATGCAATGAAAGAAATTCACGATTACTTCATACACTTAAGAGAGTTTTTATAAAAAACGCAGTGTTTAACTTTTCGTATTTTATTTTTTTTTTTTTATAAAATTTGTTATATATATTGAAAAATTTTATTATGTACATTATTAAAACATAAAATTATTATAATGTTAAAAAAATGTAGGGGAGGATGCCCGCCTACTAAACACGTTTTGCTTGGAGGCCATACCTTTGGTTTAAAACATTATTTTTCAGAGCTCTTAGTTTCATTTGGAAACTAAGTTCAATAACTAACAAGAATTTTAATCAGAATTTAAAATTTCCAAAAATTGTAATTTTGTGGCAGTCGATCTAGCGAAAGTCTTGAAATCAGCCGTTGAAAAAATCGGCCCAGCTACTGAACACTTAAAACAAATCGTTGAAAAAAATTAGAAAAGTTTATTCTATCAATAGTTCACAATGACTCACTGAACTTTCAACAATAGAGATTTGAATATCTTTGATGGCTGCAGCCATCGCATCAGAATTTATATTCGTTATTATTGTGAAAAATAAACATTAAATATAGAATTCTACTCATATTCACCTTTTTTTATCGATAAGAAACACTCTGAAATTCACTAAATAGAGATGAACTATTTTTGCTCAGCTTCGTTTTATTCGAATATTTTATTTCTCAACTGCCGTGGGGCTAAAGCAGCATGCGCAGTCATCTCAATGATTTATCAAAAGTGAACATTCAATGAGATGTTACTGCGACACTTTACACATTGGCGCATCATACAGACGTCAGAACTCACAGTGTTCAGTAGTAGGTGGGCCTGTTATCCTTATTTCTTTTTAAAAATTGCATAGAAAATCGTTATTGGTATAAATATTTGGGTGGGATTTTTTGTGGGTTTTTCGTGTCATTTTGGTGGGATAAACAGGCCTAATTCGGGATGTGATCGGGATTTTTTACTAAATCAGAATCACATCACTGAATTCATACTATATGCGTACTCACTCACACCACTTGAATATATGCATTAGTACTATTTGAACTGCTCTATTTTCATTTCTAATGACAAAAAATGAGCAATTTAATGAAGTATCATACGGGCTTTAGCAATATACCGCGCAGAGCAACAGCGGGCGCGCGAGCAATGAGTACATTAGAACAAAACAAAGGAGCGCGAAACAATCACGTCTGTACTAGTTTTTGGCGCTAAAATCCAGCCGAATACTTTTGCCTAATATTCGGCTATTCGGTCAGGGGCCTCGACGAATATTCGGTATTCGGTATACTGCCAAATATACTATTCGTTGCAAGTCTATTATTTATTTAAAATACCAGCTTCAGACCACAATTTTTTTTCTTTTTTTACTCTAGATATCTGTAACTAAATCCCCGTTTTCATTCTTGCAGGAAGAGGCCCTGGTCTTGAAACCATAGGCCAGGCGCACAGTGTTGCGTCTAGTGGACAAAAATCAAAAATTTTTTTTCATCAAATCATACAAAATGGGTATCGTTGTAAAGGAAATACTCCAATTAAGAAGAATTTAAATTTTTAGTTCCATTAAATAATTTTTGGAGACGCTACACCTGTTTAAAGTCAATACAATTTCATAGTTTTTTTATGGTACAATTTTCGTCTCCGAGCACTTAGGCAAATTTTTCAAGATATTTTAATATTTTTAATTTTCATTTAAAGTTATTTTATAGTAAAAAATAAGGTTTTTGTTATTGGGAAGAAAAAAGTTAAATTAAATTTTTTCAAAAATTTCAAAAATTGATAAAACTATGGAAAAATAAAAAATTTTGTTAAATTTATTAGTCAGCTTCTTCCAAGTTCCGCTGAGATCACCTTTGAAACCAACAAACATTGTAAGTATGGTTTATTATCTTTTAGAATCTATAAAAAACTTTTCCGTATACGTCCGATTCTTTGAGTAATCGTATTTTTAAAAATGGTCCAAATTGCAATTTTTCATAATTTTTCGAAAAATTGTTATTGTTTTAACAGCAATACATATGTAAACAAACATGTTTCTTATCTATTTTATTAAAAAATGATCTAAGTCTGTTTTTTTAGATGTTTTTATCATACATAATGCACTGTACAATGAAAGATGGTGCCATTGCAAATATTCTAACTGAAACCAATTCAACAAGTAGATGTTTTATATGCAAAGCAAGTCCTAATGAAATGAATCGAATTGATTTGGTTAAAACTCCAAATATAAATCATTATGAGTATGGACTTTCAACACTACATTGTTGGATAAGGTTTTTTGAATGTTTACTGCATATAGCCTATCGATTGTCATTTAAAAACTGGCAAGTAAGAGCAGAACATAAAACGGTTTTTGCTGAAACTAAAACACGAATACAAAGAGAGTTTAGAGAGAGACTGGGCCTGCTAGTGGATTATGTAAAAACAGGTTAAAGACGTACATTGTTTATTGTTTATTGATGTTTTATATTAGTATTATAAGAACATGTTCTTTTGAAATACAAAGGTAGTTGTTGCTTAAGTATATTTATAAGTAGATTTAACAGTTATTGATAATAATGAGATTGTAATTTTATAGTGGACTTATTAACTATATAAATTAAGAAATAATAAAGTATTAGTAACAATATTAAATAAATTAGAAAGATAAGCAGACGAAAAAGAGCGAAAAAGAGTAAAAAAGATCAGAGGGGCATAGAACATAGAGGCATAGAACAAAGAGGCATAAGAGATTAATGGTTTCTATCAATTTCAACACACAGTTTTTACGTAAAGTGGTTAAATACGGCCTGCTTAAAGTCACCTTTTCTTTCCAAAGATGTAATACTGTTAGGTAAACTATTCCATAATCTAATGGCATTAATGAAAAATAACCTAGTAGAGTTTAAATAATACCATGTTGGTATTAAAAATATATTCCTTCTTACCGAGTGACTAAAATCTAGTTTTTCAAAGAGATACCCAGGAGTTTTAGAGTAAATAAGTTTATGCAGGAACATACAATTTCGAGCATTCAGATAGCTTCTTATATCGCAACCAAGGATACTCTTTTTGAACAAGGTTATATGATCAAATTTATGAATGTTATACACATATCGCGTGGCATGATTGAACGCAACTTGCAACTTGTGTTCTGAACGCTAGTCAAGTTTACTGTATATAACTTCAAAATATGTTATGATGGGCATTATTAATTGCAACACAAGTTTGAGTCTGGTGTCTACAGGAGTGAAACGAGCTGACATTTTGAGATTACGTAGGATAAAGAAAATGATGCGCACTACGTTGTTAATGTGATCCGTACATGTTAGGGATGAATTTATATGATAACCAAGACTTTTAATGTTACTTACTACTTTAAGTTTGTTATCTCCTATAAATAAGTCCGGTAGGTCATCAACAATTATTTTATACCTGCTAATGGGCAGCACATAAGATTTGAGAGAATTTAGTCTAAGACCGTTTTTAGTAGCCCAGCGGTTAATGTCATGAAGATCCTCATTTATTCTGCAACACAAATCTTCCAAGAGACCAGTTCTGCGCGAAAGATATAGCTGGACATCATCTGCATAGGCATGCATAGACGAATTTTTGCAAGTAAAGAAGATATCATTGATGAAAATTGAAAAAAGTAGAGGGCCAAGAACTGACCCTTGGGGTACTCCACTGCAGACAGGCTTAAATAGAGAGCACTTACCGCCAACACATACTCTTTGCGTTCTGTTGGACAGATAGCATTGTATAAGTTCTACAGCGTCCTTGCAAAAACCATACCAGCACTTTAGTTTATGACAGAGTAATGAGTGATTTACGGAGTCAAACGCTTTCGAGAAATCTAGCGTGCAGAGGAGTGTTGTGTGACCTTCATCATATGGCTTCCGAATGTCATCAAGCACTTTTAGTGTAGCTGTTGAGCAACTGTGTCCACATCGAAAGCCAGATTGCAATGGAGATAGAAGGTTATGTAAACTTAGAAAATTTAAAATCTGTTCAGCCATTATAGCTTCACATATTTTTGAAAGACATGATAATATGCTAATCGGCCTATAATCATTTGGTTCACACGCAGAGGGTTTTTTCGCAACAGGCAATACTTTTGCAATTTTCCAGAGCTTCGGAAAAGATGACGTTGTAAAACAATGATTAATTATGTGTGTTAGCGGGCCAATAACATGTGGTAAAACCAGTTTAATAAACTTAATCGATATCCCATCTTCGCCAATGGCATTTGATTTAACCTTATTAAGGTGTTTATAAACGTCATATTCAGTTACATTAGAAAATTGAAACCTAGGTTCAACTAGAACGTTCGATAATACTTCAAGATCAACATTGCTACCACTAGAAACATTACATAGGAAAAAATTATTTAGAGTATCAGGGTCAATATAACAATCTGATTTTGGTTTGTAGCCAATTCCAAGATTTTTTAGATTTTTCCAGAGCACTTTGGCAGGAAGAGTTGTTTTTAATTTTTGCGAGTAGTATCTTTTTTTGGATTGCCTAATAAGGACAACTGAAGCGTTACGTGCATTTCTGTACTGTTCCCACTTTTCCGAAGAAGGATTCATTTTCCACAGCCTATGTAACTTATTGCGTTTCTTTATTGCATTTTGGATACTCATATTGTACCATGGACATGAAACATTTTGTAAAGCAATTGTTCGTGTTGGAACATGTCTTGAATAAAGTTGGTCGAGCATGTAAGAAAAAGAGGTTAACTTTTCATCTACACTAACATAAAACCAGATATCACTCCATGGCACCACAAACGACGGAAATACGGCTAGGAAGTTTTTTTTAAGCTATGAAGTATCTGCAGAAATCACAGGACTTAACAAAGATCTTATATACAACTTTGCATTAGTGTTAAGAATCCTCTCATGTGGCAAAATCATTAAAATTGATGAATTTAGTAAGCTGCTGAGAAAAACGAGGAACTTGTACATAGAGTGCTACAATTGGTATTATATGCCTTGCTCTGTACACAAAGTTTTAGTACATGGATGCGAAGTAGTAAAATGTTTCGATTTACCAATAGGTGACTAAACTTTTAATATTGTAGTTTGAAGTAATTCGATCTAAGATATATTTTTTCACAATAATTATTTTCGCAGGAACTTTATCTGAAGAAGCTTTAGAAGGAAGCCACAAAAATATTCGATATACTCGTCTTAATCACACGCGGAAGTGCTCAAGAGAAAATTCCAATACAGATCTTATGACCTATTTGGTAATCTCATCAGACCCTCTTTTATTTTCTCAAAGAAAAAGTAAATATAATAAAAAGATAATTGAGGAAGATTCTAACATCAATTTGTATATTTATAATGAAAATAAAGATGAAGATTAGCACTTTTTTAATTCAAATAATGTACATAAAGAAAATATTAAATAATTATTAGTAAAATTAATATTTGCATTTTATTATTCAAAGCGAATATCTTTCAAAAAGAAGAAAACGTCAATGTATTAAAAATATATAAGTTTTTCCAGCATAGTTTAGTACAAAAATACTCTTACAAAAATATTTATATCTTTTAAACTATATAACATATTTCAAAGAAATAATTTTTTTTGATAAATCATAAATCATATATTAAACCAAAATATATATATTATTAAACCATATATTATATATTATATATATTAAACCAAAAATTGTAAATTTAAGAATTTTAAATATGCTAATCATTTTTTAAAAAACTTAAAAATCTCAAAAATTGAAATTTATAACCTTAATTTAAACATGATGGAATTAATTTTTTTAAAATTTTTTCATATTTGATATCAGCGTTCTTAAATAATTCACCACTCCAAACTTCATCCAAATCGGACGACTCCTTCTATTTTTGTCCAACTTGTGTATGGGCTCGCAACACTGTGAGGCGTCTTGTTTTTTCGAAAAATGTTCGAACCTCATTCCTGTCAACATGCATCTCAATTTTCTCGCAATCACGCTTTTCCGCTTTTCTTTCGCCTGATGAGTCTTTCCTCCCTCCTCTGCTCTTTGTAACACTCCTTAGCAGCACGCGTTAGAACCGACTGCAGGGTGGCTTTATAGGCGGCGTCTTTCTTTGCAGTCGCGTCGCTCCACTCCTTGTCGTGCCACTGGTTTCGGCGATGATGGTGGTAGCCAATCACCTCTTCAGCAGTCGTACGCATAGAGTGGGAAATGTGAGTCCACTGCCAGCATATGTCATCGATCGGAGGAGTGCTATTTTGCAGCACGTATGTGCTTCTTCTTGGTTGCGCACAAACGTATACGGATCTTGGCTGCGACAAGATAATGATCCAAATCTATGTTGGCAACACAGACTATGCGTATATCTAGAACACTGGAAGAGTGCCAGCCGTCAATCCAAACGACAGCCAAGTGGCCTTCTGAATATTGAGATGCTTGAATCTACACCTTTTCCAATTGTAATTCATAAGATCTCAATTGTAATTCATGAAATTCCAATTATAATTCATATTTTTAATTTGAAATTCATGAAATCCCAATTGTAATTCAAATTTACAAATATAACTTAAATATTATCAAAAGTGATTAAAAATGTCTACAACAGGGGTAGTTGCGATGGACCAAAAACGTGGCTCCTATATTGCCCGATTTGCAAATGCTTGGGTTGGTAATTTGCTACAAGTTTGGAAGAATATGGGCAAACGGTTAGAAGATTTGGTGCTTGTAATTGACAATGCGCCCTGTCACTCCAAGTTACAAACATCGATGCAAAAATTAGAGGAACTGCTGTTTCACTACCAGATTAGGACCATATTCTCCTATGTTGAATCCCATCGAGAACATATGGTCGAAAATAAAAACCTAATCAAAAAACAAGATGTGTATAACTGATTCTTCTGGACCTAATAATAATAATATTTGAATTACAAATGGGATTTCATGAATTACAATTGGAAAATATGGATTACAATAGAGATCTCATGAACTACAATTGGAAATGGTGTAGTGCTACTAACAACCATGTTTCATGCTGCGGCAAGGACAATCAACCTCATTCCGTTATGAGAGGTGTTGTCATGGAGTCGGAACTTTACTACTGTTGGACCAAAGGTATTTTCCTTCCAAAGGAAGGGCAGAGTTTTTATCATAATAGATCAGTCCCGACAATGATAACCCAAAAACTTTTTTGGTTCAGTCAATCAACCACCACATCTCCATATGTTTCCATGGACTTGAAAAGTATCCATAGCTTTAAAATATAGTAAAGTTACTTCACACACTCCGATTGAAATTTTTAAATCTTGTTCCATAATTTTATTGAATAAATTTTGGATGAGAAAATCTGTGATTTATACAAATATAAGAATTCTTCTGTGAACCAAACATATTGGTTCATCCTTGCAATGTTTATGTTTGCCATATCATCTGTTTGTGAAATTTCAAAGTGGACAAGGACATGAGGAATATTCTGTTGGTTGGAATGAGTTAAAATCTCCTTGTGTGTGTGTGTGTGTGTATGTGTGTGTTTTAATATACTGCACATAAACTCGTTTCTTTTATTACAAAGAAGAGTTTATATGAAAAATGAATTAATATTTCCACTTATTGTCCATTTTGCTTGCCATCATTGTTGTTGTTCTTATTGTTGTTCCTGTTGCTATTACAGCTGCCATTGCATCAACTACCACATTGACCGTCATCATCAAATGCTGTTGTTTGTGTTGTTGTTGCTGTTACTGAATTCCATTTGGTTGCATTTGCTCGAATTGCATTGAACAAGCATCCCAATTGAGACGATCCTGAACCCCAAACCCCCATTTCCCTCTACACAGTGCCAGGGGCGGTTCCAGGAATATATTTCGGGAGGGGTTTCAAAAATATTTATGTACGTTATATATATAACGGGTAATTAAATTTTTAAGGCCGATGTTGATTTTGAATAAAATACAAATTATTAAGGAAATTATTGTCATTCCTTTTTATTATGATAATATTGGTATGGTTCAATTATGCATGGAACAAAATATCAGCTAAATGGCCGCCGCGACCTTGGCGGCACACCTCCATCCGATGGTCCAAATTTTCGATTACGCCGAGGCATAAGTGGGGTTCTATGCCGTTAATGTGCCGAATTATCTCACCCTTAGCTTTTGAATTGTTGCTGGCTTATCGACGTACACCTTTTATTTCAAATAACCCCAAAGAAAGAAGTCCAACGGTGTCAAATCACATGATTGGCGGCCAATTGACATCGCCACCACGTGAGATAACACGTCCATTGAATTTGTCTCGCAAAAGAGCCATTGTTTCGTTAGCTGTGTGGCAAGTGGCACCGTTCTGTTGAAACCACATAGCGTCCACATCCATATCTTCCAATTCGGGCCATAAAAGTTCGTTATCATATCACGATAGCGAACACCATTCACAGTTACTGTCTGACCGGCCTCACTTTGGAAAAAATACGGCCCAATGATGCCGCCAGCCCATAAACTGCACCAAACAGTCACTCTTTGTGGGTGCATTGGTTTTTCGACAATCACTCTTGGATTATCGTTCGCCCAAATGCGGCAATTCTGCTTATTGACGAATCCACTGAGGTGAAAATGTGCCTCATCACTGAAGATGATTTTCTTCGAAAATTTATCACCCACTCTTGCCATTTCTTGCAACCATTCTGACCATTGACGACGCTTGAAATGGTCAAGAGGCTTTAGTTCTTGAGTCAATTGCACCTTGTAAGCGTGTTAAATGCAAGTCTTTATGCATAATGTTCATCAACGACGAGCGTGAGAGGTGCAATTGTTGGGCACGACGACGAGTTGAGATGGACGGCTCTTCAGCCACACTATCGCGAATAGCAGCAATATTTTCTGCAGTACGAGCTGTACGAGCATGCACTGTTGTTTTCACATCTCCTACAGACCTGGTTCGTTCAAATTTTTGCACGATTTTTCCGATTGTACGCACATTTGGACGATTAAATTGACCGAAAAAAACACGAAGTGATCGATATGCATTTTGATTTGAAAGCCCATTTTCATAATAAGCTTGAATAACTTTAACGGTTCAAATTGAGTTAGTCTGAAATTGAGAAATGTCAAATGAAATGCAGAAAAAAAACTTGACATTTAAGTGTGGTTAATATTCAACAACGGCCCTTAAAATTTAACCACCCTTTATATACATTAGAGCGGGTTAATTTTTTTTTCAAAAAATCGTAGGCGTGGATAATGTTCTACGGAGCAAATTCAACTTTGCTCAAGAAACCGTTAGTCTAAAATCTATTTCGAGCCTCTGGTTTTTCAAAAGAAGGTTATAATTTGTGTTTTGCTGCAATATGTGAAAAAATTATTCCACTTATTGGAAAAAACTTTGCTACGAAAAAAATAGCCACCCACCTTTCACTCCATATTTACTCCATATGATTGTGTGGTGCTCGGGATTACTTTTTTGTGTTAAATACCACAAGCTGACGCTGGGGTGAAGATAATTATAATAATAAAAGTTATTTCTCTGTTTATTTGACCCGAGTACAAATCTAAAAGGCCAACATAAAACCAACATCAAAATTAATAAAAACTACAAAAACCGGAATTTTTCTCCATTACTGTATAAAAAGGAATTTTACGTCTACACTTCCGATACTATCGAAACTGTGGGTTTTTAAATTAAAACTGTGCGGTGTTTGGATATATTTTATCCAAAAAATGCGGTGTTTTTGTGATTTCAGATTGAGTTTGTATGTGTGACTGTTTACAGCTACAAACGCGATATCGCAAAAACAAACAAAAACTGGAAAAGAATTCAGTATTTTAGCAATACGTGTAGAAACAGCTACAAACGTTTACAGCATAGGGGTGTGAATATTTAAAGTAAATTATAAAAAACCAATGTTTTTCTTTTTGGTACTCTTAGCCCACATAATAAACATCAATACATCACATTTAAATACAGGTTCTTTTAGAATTTGGGGGGGGGGGGGGGGGGTTTGAACCCCCAAAACCCCCCCTGGATCCGCGCCTGCACAGTGCTACTAGTCAAAGTCAGACTTTGACTCGATTCAGTTTCGTTCGTTTCATCTTGTTCTTCTTCATCTTTTAATAAAATAATCCCAGTTACGTAATCATCATAAAGGATTCCAAAAATATACCAACACATGCACTTACATTCGCATACATGTAGATATGTTTATATCTGAACATGAGCTGTTTTTGTATCGTTTTCTGCTTAACGAGATATCATTGATAGCAGCAAAGGTTTTCTTTTATCCCTCTCATCCGACCACCATTCAGGTCATCGGACATGCAAGCCATACGTGGACCCACATCCACCCACTGCTCAGGTCCAGCAGCTGCTGCTACGTCTCGCATATGAAGTCGAGTGCAATTTTATACTCGATTTGCAATTATCGTGACTTGAACTTGTTTGAATAACAATATCGAACGAAGCAACCAACAGACAGACAGACAGACAGACATATAGACGCAAGGGCAGACGTACGGACGGATGGGCAAATGGATGGAAAAATGTTCCGATGAATGTACCGAGCGTAACATGTCGGTGACAGTTTATTAAATCGATTACTTTCGGTTTGATATTTTAAATAAACATAATTTTGTAATGTTCAGTCCGACGTTCCGTTGCTCGGTCGCTTCGCCATTGTTATTTAGCCAGGTTAACATGTCTTCAGCTACCTTTATTGTGTTGTATGTGTTTGTGTGGTCTTGTGTGTATGTCATCGCAAGAATTTTTAAAAAACTTTAAGTTATTCGTGTGTACCGTGTTGTTTAGAAATGTGTGTGTCCTCGTATGTATTAGTATGAGTGTGTGCTGCTGCTTTTGAAGAATATCATATTCTTAATAAAAAATTGAGTTTCAATCTTCGGTTTATCCTTGCAGAACGAGTTCTTTGAAAAATAATTGGGCTGTCGATGTGGTGATGACAATCCTGATAAAAATTCAAGTATCGCAAAAAATCAGTGAGTGCATCGAAATATTGGTTGATAGTTTCGCTTAAACGAAATGTTGACTTGAGTCAATTTATGTAAGGTAGATGTAACCTAAATAATATAAAATATTTTTTCTGAGCTACAAAATTACGACGGCAGAACATTTTTTATAGTACTATTTTAAATACTAAAACGCAATGGTTACGTAATAAAGCCTAGAAGTTTTGGCTACAACCTGGCTTATGGTATTGACCAGAAACTGTAAGTCAATTATTTGGTAAGGACATAGGTAGTTCTAGAGTAGAAACAAATTAAAAAATATTCGACAAATATTTTTCAACTTAAATGTATTTCCATTTGAAAAATATGTACTCCAAATGTCCCAATGCCTTATTTGGAATGAGCGAAATAAATCTCAGTAAAAAACAAGAGAATGTATGAGAGTCTTTTCTTTAAATTGACGTGAAAAAAATTCAACGATTTGCCGATCGTTGAACAAATATATAAATTTTCAAAATACCATTCATGTATTTTATAAAATAAATATATAAAAAGGTTCAAGGGAGCTACCGCTAGGGTAAAACCGATTTCGACAAACTTTTGTATGTACCTCCCATACAAAATTATGTTAAAAATTAATATATGTATAAGGGAGGTACCCCTAGGGACTGACCGATTTCAACTATTTTTGAAATTTTTCTTAAGTAGCTTAAACTAACCAAGCATTCCAAATTTCATCATCATAGGAGACTCCTTCTGTGCGTTGCATGAAAATGGTTCCTATTATTTAAGGTTAACCCTTCGTTACATGACTTTTTCTCCCTGTGTATAAAAATGTTTTATGTCTTTATTTGTGATTGGAGAGGTTTAGAGAGGTTTAGATAGGTTTTTTATATAGTCAATTTAAATTGACAATTTTAAACAAAGGAAAAAAAACACACGGACTAACAAGGACCAGGCCCGTAGACAAGGGGGGGATTTTTAGGGTTAAACCCCCCCCCTTATGGTCCAATAAGTATAAAAAAATAATATAGCGAAATACAGCGAAAACATCAACAAGCTTAAGTATCGAAAAAAGTTCGATACATTCAATTGAACTTTGTCTACGACCAGCAATTTAAGAATTTATTGCGTTAACAGGTGTAACGTGAAAGTGGTGAAATTTTGATTGCGTTTCGTTAGATAAGTTTAAGAGTTTCTATTGTTAATTTTACTGTGCCAAAACTACAAAAATTAGTCTACTTAATTGGCTGCAGAAACCAGAAGTAAAAAAGGCTAGAACGGTGGAAAGTAAGTGCTTGATTCAAATGGTTTTTCTTCCTTTATCAATGCGTAAATGTGTTAAAAAGTTGCCGAATATTTCTGAATGTTTAAAAGCTGTGTTTTTTTTTTTGTAGCGTGTTTGCATTGATTGAATATTAATGGATTAACTTTTTGCTTGATGCGGAACCGACAAAATCCGAATAATATTATATTTCATCTGTATTGTACAGGGTTTTCCAATAAGAGGTGTTATTGTGAATCGCCCGCTATTGTGAAGCGCTCACTTTTAAAGCTTTTATTCTTTGACATTTGACAAGTAGAAACTATGCCATTACTAAAAATGGAACAATACAACAACGTCGTGACTTTGCTGATTGGGTCCTTGAAATGCATGAAAATGATCCGGAATTCCATCGAAAAATCATCTTGACTGATGAGGCCCATTTCCACCTCGGTGGCTACGTCAACAAGCAAAATTGTCGCATCTGGGGCTCGGAAAATCCAAGAGTTATTGTTGAGAAGCCCCTTCATCCTCAACGTGTGACTGTTTGGTGCGGTTTATGGTCCGGCGGGGTCATTGGACCTTACTTTTTCGAAAATGAGGACATAGGGCAGCCACTTTGCGATTTGGTTATGGAAAATTTCATGAAAAGGATATTGCGCTGTAAGCGTGGTCGTGGTGGCCATTTGGCTGATGTTGCTTTTCATTATTAACGGCATACCTTCGGATGATTATTATGAAATAAACATCCGATCAAAAAATGGCATTTTTCTTTGAATACCAAAATAACAACTCTTATTGGAAAACCCGATAGAAAACGTTCAAGAAACTTTGGAATCTGAAAAGTCTTCAGAACTTCCTTTGTAACCTGCAGTTGTAGAAAGCTAAAATGTTGACAGCTATGTGGAAAGCGGTACAAGTACAAGTACAAGTACAAGTTGCGGTATTAATATTTTACTTTTAATGCTTATAACTCTTAGTTTGTGTGTATGATTGTAGACATTTTTCCAGAAATATCATTTGATTCATCGGAACTGCATTCGACTTCGAGAGTATATCAATGTCCAAATAACGATATTTTCAAGTTGATGAGCAATATTTCCGATTCGAACCGCCTTGAAAGTTTTCAAAGCATTTATGTGCCTCCACCAAATTTTAATTTTCCTGCCAGCGGTTCTCGCAAACTCCGATTTAACACGTTAACTGCCATGAGGCACATACGGTGTGCCTCAGTAAAATGTCCATGTAGGATCTGAGGCACAGCGTATGTGCCTCAGTATTTGATTACACATTATAGTTCATGGTTTAAAATTAGTACCTCGAAATGCAAATCTGTAAACGTAGTTCAATTCCGCATGGCCTGGCATACCTAAAACTATCTTTAGCGCATCATTTTTATACCCCCACGATTTAAAAAAACCCCCTTTACTGGGATTTTAATTTTAAAAACTTTAATTTTGTCATTCCGTTTGTAACGCCTACAAGGAAGCGTGGTAGGTATAGAAAAGTGTATATATTCTTGATCAGCATCATCACCCAAGTCGATTTAGCCATATCCATCTGTCCGTCATCCACACTAAATATACAGTAAACGTATACATCAGGCCGTGAGGTACATATGTTGTGCCTCAATATTATATTTCAAAATTTCACCGAAATATAAAAAAAACTTTTTCTGGTTTGTTCGAAAAAATGGCCTGGAGGACCCGATATTTTTTTTTTTGTATGGTGGCAGTTAAAGTGTTAAGCATTCTTGGTCGAACCGTTGGCATTGGTTGGCTTACTCCAAATTGGAAAATGCAGCTTATTGCAAGTTTTGCGTATTTTTTAACACTGGTTTTGGAGGCGCAGGATCACAACCTCTTGTTAATTTTACCGAATGATAATAAAAACTTTTTAAATAAAATTTTCTAACCTTTCATTGTGGCCTTTACAAAAGTCAGGAAATACAAGAAAATGTCGTTATTCTAATCGTGGTTATTTTTATATAGAATTATAAACCGATATAAGTTTGCAAGTAAAGTATTAAAATAATAATAAACGATGCTTATTTATCGTCATTTTAGAAGTTTGTCTTGAAATTTTTTTTTTTTAGCGTCTTTCTGTATTCCAAAATGACAGTGCAACGATAAGCAAGATATATAGCCGAAACACATTGAACTCAACAAACGACAGTTTTGAAATTATAGAACACACGTTTTTTATGTTAAATGGGTGTGCATCCTTAAGCATACATAGGGATTGCAGTGTCACAGCGGACGCTGTGTTATTAGAATTAACAAAAAAAAATAAATAAGAAGACTTACCGCCCTATTCTGCGTTTTCTTGATAAGTAATTTATAAATAAAATTTGTAACGAATTTTATCAATCGCAAGCTTTTTTAGTATTCTACAGCAACCTTGATAAATTAAAAGTTTTCGTAATTCACCAGAGTAGGTAAATTCCTGTTAACAGCTAATTGTTCTCATTAATAGCATAACACAGAGAACAGATTTCTGCTTTCATTTTCCTTATGTTCCACAAAAGTGTATTAATTTGTAGAAAATAATTATTATTGTTAACATTATTATGTTAATATTAACCTTGGTATTGCCTGCTACGAGCAACCACAACTCTCTTGATAAATTTATCAATAGCAAATGAGATATTGACAAATTTATCAATTAAAGAGTTTTTTTTCTATCACAGAATACCAACTCTTGATAAATAATCAATACTTAATAAATATTCAATAAGGTGAATTTATCAAGTACGCAGAATCGGGCTGTTAATATAAATATATAAAATAAACAAAAATAAAAAATTAATTTTTGTTTTATGTATTTGGTGTACAAAAAAGTTTTAAAGTGTTTTTTTCAAGTTTGTCGCTTTATTGTGAAAAATTTGTTACAAATTCATTTCTCAAAGTATTGTCTATTTCTAGCCACTGACTTTTCCCATCTTTCTGGAAATTATATAAAAAATACCTTTTCATTTATCGATATCAAAAACTATCGATATTTTTTTTAATCCAAACCCCCCCCCCCCCCCCCCCCCCCCTTAGGTAAATCCTGGCTACGAGCCTGACAAGGACACAAGGATTTTGTTTCTTAATTTAAAGCTCATTGTATAAGAATTCATTAAATAAGTATATAAATCATTATTCATTACGAAATTATTTAAAACAATTTCTATTTTGATTAAAACATTAGTGTATCCATTGCACCCTGGTAATCCATTGATTGTGGGAAACTTCTCGAATGTTTCTTCATTTGTTTCAAGGTTTTTTTGATAATTCGGAAGGTCTTCCATTTTTTGTGGATATTTCTGCCACTTACAAACGAAAATTGACAAATATTATGTTTTCATGATTACCACTTTGTTGTTCCGCACGCTTATACACATATATACTCAATAAATGTTTTTACACAACTTCTTATCAAATCGTTCAGCTATGGTCTCAGGACTTTTACGGCAATGGTTTGACATCAAATTAACAACTTTATTCTCTCCATGAAATTAAATATACTTTAGCATCATCATGGTAAGCTACATATTTCACAGACTCTCCTCGAGATGTCTTTATTAATATGGGAAAGGTTGGTAGTTTTGAGTTCGGAATTCTGTTCTGACGGATTGTACATAATAAATACCCCTTTTGGCTAGTTCAATCATTAGTGGTAATGTTGATATAATGATTATCATTAATTACTTTGTAATTCATATGAAAAGTACTTCGCGTAAAAGTTTTTTGTAACAGTATTTACACAAGCCCAAGATCATTTTCTTCGTGGTGACGAAGACAGGGGCTGTTTTCTTGACCCAAGTAATTTAAAAATTATACTAGTTATATCCAAAAATACCAGCCAAAACGAAAAATTTTAAATTCTTTTTGTGTGGCTTCTTTGGGAGATATTGTATCATATTTGAAGGACAGTTGTTCTCCACAAGCTGTTAGTCATATTTGAAACAACATCTCCCCATAAAGCCCCACAAATGAGAGCTCAAATTTTTTATTTTGGTTTTCATAATGACGGATAGGCAATTTTCATATGAAATCGACCTAAATTGTTTCTGCAAATGGTCTACTAACTTATAGTTGATCAGATATAAAATACTCGAAATATGTCAAGGGTCCACCCAAATTTAATATATGATCTAGTAATTGATCTGTTCCTTTAAAATCAGTATTTATAAGTGGAATAAAATGCTTTTCTTTGCAAACAGGGCGAGTGTATATTAGAGCTGTCCTAAAAAATTTTTTTTCGAAATTTAATTCATACTGCTCGGAAAAACGTAACATTTGGCGTCAGATCGAGTCTCCAAAATATTCATGCTGATCGCGTAGGGCCTTACCCTGCCTAGTTGGGCTAAAAGTTGAGATAATTGGAAAATAGTCCAAAATTTCACAAATCTTGATTATTTGGCCATTTTTTGGACACTAGGCATCCATTTAGTTTACTGAAAATATTTTCATCGTAAAGTACATATAATTTCCTTTCCAACGAGCAAAATAAGTTCAAAACCGGTTGAGATTTGAGGTTCCGTGAGAATATTAAAGTTTTCGATATTTTTTTAAGCTTTGAACCAAATTCAGGCAAGTCTGCCTTGGTTCGAAATGGGGTCATAGGTTAGTGGGAAGGAAAGGGCAATTATGTGAAACAAGTGTAGGATAAGCGTGGTGGGAAGCCAAAGAAACATGTGAATTTGAATTTGAAGAGGCAAGTTATGCCTTTACTTCAGTCAATTCAAGTTATAAAGCACTCTCATCCACAAACTTCTCTACCATCAACTAAAACTTCCAGTCGTAAATATTGATGAATTTTCAATTTGAGCTGATTAGAAATGAATACAGAAAATTACAAATGCGAAAGGTTTAAAGCATAGGACCATGACCTGACCGGAAACCGAACCCAGGACCTCTGGGGTAGCAATCGAACACGCTACCTACTTGACTACTGAGGCCGCAATAGAATGTTAACTCATTGAGTTCCATTTTCACTTCAGACGATCAGATTTTTTGTGAGATGGCCAATTATCTTTATAAAATTCTCTTACTTGCAACAAATACGGCCTCTTTTCCTCGTCTTGGTTAAACGTGCGATTGTACTCAGTGATCAATTTAACCGCTCTTTTAGCGGGATCATTTACGACATGTATACTCTTACAAAAATGCAATCCTGTGGCAAAGTCTTCATGTTCACTCCATGTTGAGGGATCGCATTTTAATAAATCCATTTTTGTTTCCAAATGTTGAAATAATCCTTTGCTGTTGGTTGTTATGAAATCATTTACATCTCTTTCAGCAAACGACTTGAATTCTTCAACAGAAACAATATTTCTTGTGCGACAATCTGTGTTATCTTCGTCATCAACGTGCAATGCTGCTAACATTTTCTTCTTTGTTTCTAATGGCACTTGTTGATCAAAGAACGCAAATGCAACTGGCTCTTCCGATAGAAATGACACATGTCTTCGGAATTTGTTAACCAAAGCAGCAGAAAATTTTGGATTTTAAGTTTAAGTTAAGTTTTTCATCGGGGCTTCAATCTCTTTGTCACATCGAAACCAGTATTTCATACATATAAACGCGGATCAAGACGTTGTAAATATATTTCATGCAAGCCATTCAGTTCTTTTCTTACTATGTGGAATTGATTCTGAAACAGGAACGTTTTAAATGAGTAAATGGCCTTGGCCATAACGCGAGCATGAGAAATTGCTCGAGAAGTACGAAGTTTGTAATCATCACTGCCTAGAAAAAGAACTGCCATTCCAAGAGTTCTTTGTAGTCGCCACGCGGTTGCTTATCCCGTAGATGCAAACGACAGAAAGCTTTAAATTCTAAGCATTCCTCAAGACTGATACTTCTCTTAATAATTTCATCAATCATTTCTGACTCATACTTGGTAGCATCTATATTTTTCATTGTTTTCCAAAACGATCAAACGCAGTTACCTCAGGCGCAGATGATATTGCGAAAAAAGCTTAAAAAATTGCTCGAAGCAAAAGTTTGTTTACATGTCTTTGGAAACTTCAACGGAGTGAAGACCAAGGAGGAGTGACCAAGTAATTTTCAAGACGGGCTACCGTTCCATAAATGATCATCTACGATTTGCAAAAGAAAGCCTTATCATACTTATATTGATAAAATTAACTATTGCTTGAGTGAATTATGAAAATAATGTTAAAATTGCTTTGATATTACGTTCTCGACCAAAATTCATTACTGGTGAAATTCATTGGATTGAGACTCATAATCATGACATCTCCATCAAATTCGATTGGACAAAGTTTTGTTGTAAATCAATCGATTTTAAACTTATTTTTGCTTGTTAGAAAGCTAATTATGTGTACTTTAAGATGAAAATATTTTAAACATACTAAATGGATGCCTAGTCGGCAAAAAATTACCAAAAACTAAAAAATAGTGAAATATTGGGATTTTTTCCCACTACCTCAACTTTTAGCCCAAGTAGGCAGGGTAAGGTACTGCGCGATCAGCATGAAAATTTTGCAAACTCGGTTTGACGCCAAATGTCACGTTTTTCCGAGCAGTATGAGTTAAAATTCGAAAAAAACTTCGGCTCCATACAACTGGAGGACAGCTCTAGTGTATATCCCTTTTTATTTCAAAAAATATCTTTATCAACTCCGGAATGTTCTTCCTCTGAATTTTCTCTTTCATTATCATCATTTTCACTTAATTTATCCTCGCTTCTTTCCCATGAATCAAACATTTTTCGAATTTTATCGTCAGTAAGCGCCCTAGAAAAGATTATAGTTTTAAATATAGTTAAGTGCGTGGAATTGGACACCTGTAATATAACCTCATATCTGCAATGTAACTTCAAAATGTCTCAAATGCTCTATATTGCATATTTGCAATTAAGCCATTTGTTTTATGAAATTAAAATTTTTTTGTCCAAAAATTTAGAAAGCTTGAAGAAAAATAATTTCTATTCTAAACAGGCCCGTAGCCAGGATTTACCTAAGGGGGTGGGGGGTTTGGAGAAAAAAAAATATGGATAGTTTTTGATATCGATAATGAAAATTTATTTTTTATATAATTGCCAGAAAGATCAGTGGCTAGCGATGGACAATACTTTGAAAAATTAATTTGTAACAAATTTTTCACGATAAAGCGACAAACTTGAAAAAAAAAACACTTTAAAACTCTTTTGTATCCTGCAATATAGATGAAATATAATATTAGCTGCGTTCGAGTCGCCAGCCTATACTCAATTCATGTCGATTATTTCAAAATGTGTATGTGAAAACAACAACAAAGTCTACAGCTAGTTGAGTATAGAGTAGGTCAATTATCAGTTGAGTTGAGTAAAGTTGCGTTGCCAAGTTCTTATTTTTTAGTTGGTTTGTGTACGGAATAAGTAAAATGTAATAGATTCTGTCAAAATGTGATGTGAGTACAAAAACAAAATTATTTTCCTTTAAGGGGGAGATACCTCATAGTTTCGGAAAAATTTCAAATGTTTTGTCGAATTTTTCTTTAAAACAAGTTTCAAGTCATTTATATTGGTTTGAAATTGCATAGTGATCCAAAGACACAGCAAGACGTGAATAGGGTTAAAAAAAAAAATGATAAACTGCTCGTAGTGACCATATTCGCACCAATCCTTTGCATGGCTACAGCATTATTGAAATCTTCGAAATTTTTACTACACTATCAGCATTTTTAATTTGTTCTTTATGCAAGCACAAAATAAGTTTTGGTGAGTCAGGGTCGAGAGGCCTGGGTTTCAAAATTTCAGCTAACTTTGCTTCTGGAATATTTGGTGAAGGCTTCACCACCATTCTGAAGCTTTTGCACGAACTGAGTATAATTATTGGCACCTATTGCAAAGTTTTCGCCGAAAATACCGATAAGGCACGAATAGCGAAGCAGAACCCAAAGAGTCTCTCCAAAACAAAAGCAGCTCGTACAGCTCGGATGTGCCTTCCGGAAAGATGTACCTACAAGTTAAAAGATATCGTGTGAATAAATAATTTTTTTGGAGTCAAAACTGTTAAAAAACTAGTCGATTTTAGACCTTCGATTAAACAGCCGATATAAATTTGAATTTTTAACTTTTTTATAATATTACAGGTTTATCCTTCCCTTCAAAATATCAGTACTCGAAGAAAAAACCTCTTTTGCTTCATATAAGTGGAAAAATTTTGACAGCTACAGGAGATACTCTGCAGACCCACCATTTACTAAAAATATAGGATAATAAAAAAATTATCCAATTGTGTTATCAACTTGAAAAAAAATTATTAAACAAAACTAACTTTACCCTGTCTAGAAGTACCTGCCCCCTCAAGCTGTTTTCTTCGTTTTCAATTTAATTTATTGACAGACTTCTTGTGGTCTGTCAAAACAAAAGTGTTGCCAACTATTCAGTAAGTAACAGCTAAGTGAGTATCCGTTTTTTTCGTAATTGAGTTGAGCACTGGCGAATCGAACGCAGCTATTATTCGGATTTTGTGTGTTCCGCATCAAGCAAAAAATTAATCCATTAATATTCAATCAATGCAAACACGCTACCAAAAAAAAAACACGCTTTCAAACATTCAGAAATATTCGGCAACTTTTTAACGCATTTACGCATTGATAAAGGAAAAAAATCGTTTAAATCAAGCACTTACTTTCCACCGTTCTAGCCTTTTTTATTTACTTCTGGTTTCTGCAGCCAATTAAGTAGGCTCATTTTTGTACTTTTGGCACAGTAAAATTAACAAAAGAAACTCTTAAACTTATCTAACAAAACTCAATCAAAATTTCACCACCTTCACGTAATACCTGTTAACGCAATAAATTCTTAAAGTGCTGGAGGTGGACAAAGTTCAATTAAATGTTTCGAACTTTTTTCGAAAACTTAAACGTGTTGATGTTTTCGCTGTTTACACTTGCAGTTTGCACTGTTAGAGAAAACAGACGCACGTGCAGCAAGTATTCGCAAATTGGCAAAGTTATATTAATGCTAATATATTGTTTTTTTATACTTTTTGGACCATAAGGGGGCGGGGGTTTAACCCTAAAAACCCTCCCCTTGACTACGGGCCTGATTCAAAAACATTTCTTACATTTGAAAGTTTTTTTGTTATTTCTTGTATAAAAAAAAAATAACTGGCCATTTCAGCCCTTGAAAGGACTTTGACTTAGCTTTTATGATCAATTGTGTTGTGCGTGTTATTAAGTTTGTACACAATTGACCGAGGAACGGACCTACAGGTTTAACGCCGACTCTGAAGGGCGATGAACAGAATGTTCTTGTTCTCAAGAAGCTTTACATGGCATTTTGATTACTCTCTGAGGTTTGCCATTGTCTGCAGAGAGGTGGCGGTCGTACAGAAAAATTGTTTTAATTCAAATAATTTTCTGTCGCTGCTGGTATTCGAACTCGGGTTTCCAGATTCGTTGATATAGCGGCTACGCACTTTAACCAACTACGCCACGGACGCCACCGCCACCTTGTATAATTATTAAAAATATTCACTTATTTTTTCTACGTATAAAACAGACCTTGTTCGAATCAATATTTTGGACAAATTAAATCACCAATCTGACAAAAGAAGAAAACAACTAATAAAAAATGTCTAAATTCCTATTTAAATAAAATCCGGAAATATACAATATTGCATATGTGCAATCCCATGCAACGAAGGGTTCATTTAGTTTTCAAATTAACTAATATTGGGCGTACAAAAAGTTTTAAATGATTTTTTTTCAAGTTTGACGCTTTATTGTGAAAAATTCATTTTACAATTATTGTCCATCACTAGCCACTACTTTTTCCCATATTTCTGGCAATTTTCGCATACCATCTCGAAAAAATTATGCGTCTTTTGATGCGATCCACGAATCGATCCAATTTTTATGTTCTTTAAAAGAATAAAAGTGCTGATCCTTAAGGGCATGCATCATCGACATCAACTAGTAGTCGGAAGGGGCAATGTCTGGGCTATACGACGGGTGGAGTAGGACTTCCCATTTCAGCGTTTCAAGAAATGTTTTGAACGGTTGCGCAACATGCGGCCGAGCGTTGTAATATTGCAAAATTACCTTGTCTTACCTTTGTTCGTATTCTCCCCTTTTTTCTTCAATTCTCGGCTCAATCAATTGAGTTCAGTAGAGTTGCTTTGTGATGGTTTCACCTGGTTGAAGTAGCTCATAGTGCACCAAGCCCAATTGCTCCCACCAAATATAGAGTATGACCTTGCCACTGTGAATATTCGGCTTTGGCGTCATTTTTGGCGTATAACCGGGCGTGCCGTATAATTTTTTACACTTGGAGTTATCGTAAGAAACCCATTTTTCATCACCAGTCATAATACAATGCAAAAATCCCTTTCTTTTTTGCCGTTGGAGCAGCTTTTCACAAGTGAAAAATGGCGTTCGACTCCGGCTTCAATTCATACGGCAGCCAATATCCTACCTTTTGGATCATTCCCATGGCTTTTAATCGAACAGATATGGCTTGTTGAGTCACTCCTAATGCTTTTGCGAGTTCTTCTTGCGTTTGGCACGAGTCTTTATTCAATATAGCCTCCAATTCGGCATCCTCAAACTTTTATTGCCATTCTTCGCGCTCTTTGTCATCGGTATTACAATAACAACTTCTCAAACGTCCAACCAAAATCAAAACTCACTTGTTGAAATCTATGTAGCACGTTCCCTGTAAACTTCTTGCAGCATTCGATGACCTTCAGTTGCATTTTTCTTCAAATGAAAGCAGAAAAGAAAACTTTCCCGCAAATTGTGTTTTGGTGGCACAAAAATAGACATATTCGAAGCACGGAGAAGCTATGCTGTTTACACTTTACTGAGACGACACATACTAAAAATGAAAACCTAATGATGAGGCTTCAAAATGAAGTTGGTTGAAACATTGTCCGATTCGATTTAATACTAGTGATACCGTCTCAAAGAAATTCTTTCAAACTTTTTTGTAAACCTAATAGAAAAAAATGTTCTTCAAAATCTCGAAAGTAGTTTAGGTCTTCTATTGGGTATCTTTCTCCATAAATCTTATCTTAGTCCAGCTAGTGTATATGTTTGTATAGCAAGTTATATTTGCGAGGCATGGCGACATTTAAATTCGAAGAATTGTAGACATGGTTACGGCTATACACCATTAAATAAATTAGATTATCACTTTGATTTAAGAGATGACATTTCATTCTTATTTTTCTGTCTATGCTAATATAATGAAAAAAAAAATTCTGAAAAAGAAATTTATTGTCCTATTCAATAACATCTCCTACTTTGATTAATTTATTTTAAAATTGAAAAAATTACATTTTTTATACAGATATTTATTTTAACACACTTTTTTTAAAACGACCCCCAATGAGCTACGATTTTAGGCTTTCCCGCCCGACCCGCATTAAACATAAACGTTTCAACAATCAACCACCCAATCAACCCTGATTTCGTGCCACTGATACGAGTAAAGTAATGAAAGTCATACGAACAAACAAACCTGACACTCAAGAAACTCATTTAAAAGAGCGACAACACCCCGAACGGCTGTAAATCACTCCGAATGACATCCATCGATTGCCAAGATAAAAGCTTGTCTTGTTTCACTCATATAGAAAGAACGCATAACAGAAGATGGCACAAAAAGAAATCCATGATGATGAACATCTCTGGGTTGACGTCATGCCATTCCGGCGAATGAACCTCAATGCCATATTGGCTCATTTCGCACCAACAACCCTCACAACACTGGGTATTCTTGCTTTATTATACGTTGTGCGGATGCTATATTCATTAATTCCTTCATTTTGACAGCCATCCCTCTTGCACTCTTAAGCTATCACGCTCTTCAGCACCCAACCCAAGCTGCTTGCCTTTATAGAGTCTAATGACACCACCACGACGACGACGACGACTACGACGTTGATGATGACGATGTCGACAACGACAACGACGAATGACTGATTTATTGGCATCATATTGAAACTGATTCTGAGCGTCAATTCGAAGAGGGTTTCATTTAGTGCTTCTTCATATTAGACGCAATCTAGCACATGAAAGGTTTACAACACACACATGCAAACTCATGTATATACACGCGAACACACGCACACTATGAGGCAGCCATTAGAGCGTAGCAAGAAAAGTGAATGAAAGCGTAACAAAGTCTCTAGTTTTAAATGTCGAAGTGTTTCTTCCTTCACATGGTCGAGGTCGCCCAAGAACGTCTGTCGATAAACAAGCGACAGCAGCGACGACATACTTTCCGTCATAGATCACACGCAACATTAAATCAAGGGGACTCCATGGAAGAGGAGAACCAGTGTTTTGTTGGGATTGTGAGCTGTCACTTCGACGATTTACGGTCCAACATTCGGAACGTCAGAAATGCGAGTGGAGATAAGAACATTTTAAGAAGTGGTTCTCTTTAACCAGTCCATGGCTGACCCACTTACAACTTATCATCACATGGCGAGCTTCTGCAACAAACACGCAAACTCGTCACATGACTTGATGGACACATAAGCTGAAATTCGTCGACGACCTTAGTTCATACAAAGGATAGACACACACAAACACACACACATACATCCATGCATATATGAATGATATTTATGTGAAAATATATCGTACCCAAAAGAGGCATAAATATGTCTACGACACCCGCATAAAAAGGCTCTTTCTTGGCTCGTTTCTTCTTATGGACTATTTTTCCGCACACGTAACGGGCTTGGTATGGGATGTGTATGGTTACAACACGTTTGTTTGGGCAAGGATTGCTGAGAAGAAAGCTCATTCGCTCCTCCTGGAGCACAGGACGTTTGCTTGTAGGTTGTCGCAGCAGTAGCAGCAGCAAGAGCAGATCGTCAAACGTAAATCAATGCCAATAAATTTTGCTGTTATCTAATGTCCTGCCGATTGCACACCCTCATTTTGCCTGATTTAAATTATAGTTTTATGGTAGTTGTTATACGAGTGTGTGTTCGTTTGACGCTATTAAATTTATTTTATTTCGACTTCGTTCTTTTCCTTAATAATGTCTTCTGATGGCTGCTGATTGCAAAGGTACAATATATCACTCTTTTCTTGACATAAATGGCCGAGTTGAAGGGTAACGACTTGCCTTGATGTGTGGGTTTGAAAATGTGGATTGATTTTCATTTCAAGTAGTTTTAACACATATGAAAAAGGTGCGATTTCTGAGTGTTTTCATGGTAAATTCAGAGTGTTGAAAAGAAAGGAACTCTCAATCTTCACATTTTTTGTCAGTTTTGACTGTCATAAACAGAGATGACATACACATTAGTGTGTAAAGGATCATCAAAATGGAAGACACTGATTCTTCCTTTACTCAGCAGTTTGTATTTCCGTTTGCATCTACTTAACATCCTTTCTACTAGTATTACTGAAAATAGAGCAATTTTATTTTCCAATACGAAGAAATATTTTGATTTTGCTGTCATATAAGTTTGTGGATTTATGGAATTTATTGTAAAAAGTAGTCATACATACATATGTGAAATTCCCCAATCGCAGTGAACTTTTTAGTAATGCTTAATTCCAGGAATGACTAGTTCCGATTTCTCGAAAATTCTAGACAAATGAAGAGCCTATTCAAGAACTTAATGACTTCAATTCGATTTCATAGGTTCTATATAATACTGATTGCAATTACAAGTCGTAGCCTAGGGGGAATATTCGGGGTTTAAAAACCCGATCAGTTCCAAAAATTACACGGGAAAATAAATGCAATTCTAAGTTTTACAACGTTAGCTTTATACAGCTGCGGTCAAAATAATAGTAGTGTACCCATCGTAAAAGAACAAGTAAACAAAAGCATTATTATTGAAGCAATTTAATGTCTTAACAATGTATTAAAAAAAAGAAAAACTTTAGAAACCAAATTATATTAGTAGGACATTACTTTAAAATAGTAAAAATTCTTAAATAAAGACGGTAAAAAAAATAGTAGTAAGGCTTACTTCAATAAAAACTAGTAAGATATGATCTTCGACTGGGCCGAAGTTAAAATACCCCCACGTCCGAACCAAAGTATATCCAAAGTCTTAAGCAGTCCATAAAATGTTTATTTGTAAAACCATTTTTGTCATAGTTTTAACAGAAATTTTTTTATGAAGTCACTTTTTTAATGAAGTTACTTTGTATGGGAGGTGGGCGTGGTTTTCATCCGATTTGGTTGAATTTCATACATAGAGTGTATATTAAATAGCAAAGGACATATGCAAAATTTCAAGTCCATACATATATTAGTTTTTGTGGAATTCTAAGAGATTTTACCTTTTTGATAAAGTCAAAGTTTTTGGTAAAGTCAAGCAAAGTTTTTTCGGAAGAATTTAATGATTTTTGCAAGCTTTACTCTTATGACCTACGAATGGTACAATAGGATGGTAGAGACTGGATCTGGTGGGTAAGTACTAGAACGGAGTGCTTGACCTTCAATGACCAATGACCTTCAGAGCAAAAAAAGTTGGACTACTTTGCTATATACAAAGGAGTTTAAAGCTAAAACAAAAACATTGATACATTTTTCGTTAGGTTCGGACTGTAAATGTCTAAGATATAAAGAAAAACTTAAAAGCACGATCCCCTACGTTCGGTCAAAGTAAAAAACTAATTATTGAAATGTTCTTTTAAAAATACTTCAGGTTAGGTGATGTGCGGCGTACTTTTCTTTTTTGTTTTAACTGTAGGTAATGCGGTCTATTCTACATGATAAATGATTTAAGGAGCATTTCACTGAAAATGGTAATTTTTGACACAAACATATCTCATTGTTTTTTTATAAATTGATTGACGGAGTTGGTGGTAACCTAAAGCGACTTGTAAGCCAAAAAGCTCGAGGTCAAGGAGATGGTAACGTAATCCAAAACGCAAAAGATTTCGTTACATTAGCAGCCACTTTAGTACCTTCTACGAAGGTTTTCTATATTGCTGAATCAGAAATAGCTGATAAAATCCAAAATGTTCATCCATTGGAAGCTGCGGCCTGTTCCAGGAATATCTAAATTGCATCAAATATTAGTTGACGGTCATAAAGTAACATGCAAGAAACACGCTTTAGATAATCATAGTGTTAAGTTTTCATTTAAAAAATGATTCAAAACGAAGACTTAATTTCTGAATTTCGTACGTGTCCCGTACAAACGAAAGTGTCCCGTACAAACGATTTCATTTTTATTTTTTTATTCTCATTTTAATAGATATTTTTTCGAACTTGTAGTATTTCGTCATACCATCATCGACGAAGTCTACATAAGTATATTTTTAATTTTACAGAGATAATTAATTTTGCTGAAATTCTCCAATAATGTCAAAAAATAAAAAGTATGGTGGACTGCGGTTGTCCCGTACAAACAAACATCTTTTCATACTTATTACTGCCTATTTATGAATATTTTCAGGAATAAATAATTGATTTTGAAAAGCCTCCGTTACACTTAATTAATGTACTAAATGCTTTGAACAATTATATTTCGGTTTATTTTTAATATAAGATCTTAACTTATCAAATGCGTACTATTTGTCCCGTACCAACAGTGGAATGCTCCTTAAGAACAATTATTAAAATTAAAATATCAATGCTTAACAATGTTTGCGAATCGTTGCATATTCGTAATTTTTTTTTTTTTTATCAGATCAAACACTGTAAGGAATAAAATTGTTCATATAAATATAGAGGGAAATTAAAAACTCGAAAAAATTCCAATTTACTGAGTAAAGGTAAAGATCGGCTATATAACCGCTAAGTGTGGAGTTTTTCACTAAAATTGTTATTGATTGTGTTGTTTAAAGCAATATTTTTACTTTTTTCCTATACGTATAAAAAAGTGATGGTGCTATGCGATGAAAGCAATAGTATAAGTTGAAAGTATTACCCAGATATATAAAATATATAACAAGCGTGCAAGTATGAAACCGCTGTTTTTTTTTTTCTAAAATAAAGGCTTTTATTCGAAAATGATCAAAACAGATATTATGGGGATGGATCCCTTGCCAGTAAGTTTGTATTTTTTGAAGCGAACCAATCGTCGAACCATTTTCTGACATCTTTATAGGAAGTGAAGTGCTGCTCACCAAGTGCGTGACCCATCGATGCAAACAAGTGATAATAGGATGGTCTTAAGTCTGGTGAGTAAGCCGCATGGGGCAACACTTCCCATTTGAGTGAGTCGACTGTGTCCCGAATCGGTTTTACCGTATGCGACGGAGCATGTCATGTAGGAAAATTATTTTGTGCTGCCTATTTTGATACTCGGGCGTTTTTCGACCAATGAATGGTTCAATCAATCAGTTATGGCTGATAGCGAGTAGTTTTAACCGTTTTACCCGGTTTTTGGAGCTCATAATAGACTACACCTTCTTGATAACACCAAAAACAGAGCATCGTCTTCCAACCAAAGTAACTGGGTCTTGCAGTTGATGTGGATGGTGCGCCTGGATCTGTCCATGATTTTTTTCGCTTAGGGTTCTCAAAATAGATCCACTTTTCATCCCCTGTGAAGATGCGATGCAGGAATGACTTCCTCTTGTACCATTCGAGCAAGATTTCGCATGTGGTTTTTCGTTTCTCCATCTGCTTGTCAGTCAATTCATGCGGTACAGATCTTCCGACCTTTTGAATCTTTCCTATCTCTCGTAAACGAAGAGAAATTGCTTGTAGAGTAACGCTAGCTTCTCTGCGAGTTGTTGTTGCGATTGTGCATCGTTTTCAGCCAGCAATTCTTCCAAATCGGCATCTTCAAACTTTTTTGGAGGCCTTCCACGTTCTTCGTTTTTGACATTAAGGTCGCCTTTTTTTGAATCGCCGAAAGCATTCTCTGCAAGTTGTTTCAGAGAGAGCATGATTTCGGTATGCTTCCACAAGCAGTCGCTGAGATTCAGCAGTAAACAGCTCTATAACCATGTATATGTAAACTGCGGTTTCATACTTGCACAGCTAAAACAGAAACTGGAAACATTTGTTTTTTTTGAATTAATTTATATGAAAAATATCAGCATTTAAAATAAAAGACGGGAAAAAAATCTGAATACATCATGTTCATCGGAATTGATTTTTTTTTTTTTTTTTTTTGTAGGTTTGAACCAAGGATTTCAGGTGTAATACCTATTCAGTAAAGTCTGCCATGGTTCGAAATGGGGTGATAGATTAGTGGAATGGAAAGGTCAATCATATGTAGGATGTTCTAAGCGTGGTGCAAAGCCGTATAAACATGTCAAGTTTAATCTGTGGCAAGTGTTATGCCTCTACCTCATTCAATTCTAAATATAAAGCAATCTCATCCATAAACTTCTCCGCCATCAATTACAACTTCAAGTCATAAATATTGATGAATTTTCAATTTCAGTTGATTCGAAATGATTCGAAAATTGCAAATACGAAAGGTTTTAAAGCGAAGGACCATGGCTTGCAGGGAATCGAACCCGGGACCTACTCGACTACCGCTGCCGCATTTTTCTTTTGAGACGCGAACCATTGTGATATTCTTAAACTGATTTAACTTTAAATTCAGATCTAAAATCAAGTATCTAGAAGACCCTATTTTAAGCATAATTGAATTATAAAAAAAAAAAAGAAAAACCTAGCACGCCATTTAAATAACTTCTTATAAGGGGCGATTTTTTAGCCTTTTGTTTTTGAAGTAATTGTTTTTTATAGTTCATGCGTGATTCGTGACATGTTTCAAAGTCAAAAATGTTCATTTCGACTTGCCATTTCATCATGAAGAGACTTACGTCCAATCAACGTTTGCATATTATTGAAATTTACTATCAAAATTCGAGCTGTGTAAAAAATATGTTTCTCAAGTTATGTCCATTTTATGGTCGCCATAATCGGCCCACCGAGCAGGCTATTCAAGCCATTGTTACCAAATTTCCCACCAATTTCACTCTATTCAGCATGAATCCACCAACCCGTATCCGTAGAGTGCGTACCGAGGAGAATATTGCCGCTGTATCCGCCGGTGTTAATGAAGATCTTGATATGTCCGGCCGTCGCCGATCGCAGCAATTGGCATTGTTTTTGTTAAATTTTTGTTATTTCCTTACACTATGGCATGAGTTCGGATGCGTTCGGACATGAGCGAAGTAACAGAAAAAAAAGAAGTATATAAACAGAGACGAACTATTTTCTGTGTATATATGAAGAACGAACATATAAAGAAAGCTCCATATAAATGATCCGCACAAAGTGAAGAGAAAGAAAGCTCGCCACTTTTTGTCAAAATGGACTATTTTTCTATTTTCAGTTGGTCGCTCATATTGTGCTATCTTCTTAGCGAGAGAATTGGTGGCGAATTCATTAGGAAAGTAAAAGTGTTGCCAAATTTTTATGAAAAATATGTTTATCACAGTAATTTTGTATCGTATTTTATATCAATGCAATTAAAATTCCAAATGAAGTCAAATTCTTTTTCTAGAAAAATTATTGTTACCAATCCAGAAGACTATGAAACCTAAACATAAACAACAGTTCACCATACATGCATGTAAATTTTTTTATTTTTTTTTTTTTTTCAATATAATCGTTACGAAATAAATTAAATTAATCCTTGATTCAGTTCAATTACAATAAATTTTAATCAATTAATGTTTCTACGTTCAAAACTTTAAAAGCTAATTTTTAAAGTGTAGAGTCTAAGAAAAAGATAGACACACTCTAAGTATTCTTTTTTATACTAAAAAACAAAAAACTCAATTGTCCAAATAAAGAACAAAATTCATTAGTTGCACTATGAACATCGATCGAAGAATGTCAAAATTTACACTCATTAATGCGGACAACATCCGCCAAACTAATACCACTAAAGCCACTGACTGACTGAAACTTGGCGACTGTTGCAATTTAATTGAGAACTCATTCATCTGCCAAGGCATTCTAAGACATTCACTCAGTTTGGCCGACAGATTTCATCTCGTTCCAACAAGACACTTGCGAAAAGATGCTCACCGATTACGTCTCCCGAAATGAAGTGACAAAAGTTCGCACCGATTCCGCTGAGACTCAGCACCATCAATGAGTATAACGAATTCCAAGCAAGCAGCCAGTCAGGCAATGAGGACAAAAACGATTGAATGATTTATTTTTGACAGGTTTTAAACTTAAAATTAAAACGGTAAATCAAATTTTGACAGCAACTGAGCCAATGGTTGCAGCATTCAACAACAGCGCAGTCGAGGTCGCCGTTAAAGACAAAGTACTGCGCTGCCATAAAAAATAAGTTGCTGCCGTTGAAGTGTGTTTAATTAAATAAATTGTTGTTGATGAAGATGCTAACGGTTGCGGATGATTCTGAAGATGGTGGCTGGCGTTGAACGATTGGTGATCTATTTCAATGAAAAAAGTCGCAGTCACTCGACTACTTACTGCGTTGCGCTTTTTGTTGTAAGAACACTGTAATTAAGATCGACCATTTCAATTTTGTATCTAATAACTTTGAGATGTATCTACGAGATGTGCATGCATCTGCTACTAACTGGAACTATCGAAGACAATGAATATCTGCACATTTACATAAATGATTTTCTTTGAGTTTAACTCGTTGAAAACAAAGCCATAAATTGTCTGGTTTTAATTCTCTGTCAGATGAACTGTAATAAATTAATATAAATTCTTGTCACCGAACGAATGAGTTGAAATATCTTGGCTTTTGCTTGTCTTTTTTTTTTTTTTTTTATGTTGTTTGTTATTTTGTTCATAATCTACGTAGGTTTTTTCGGTTTTGATGAACAGCGGCAAAAACTGCAGAATGTGTCGCTGTGATGCTCTGGGTCCTCCATCTGTTCTTGTTGTTGATGAATGTTTTGGATATAATATCGACCTCATTTTCATAAAAGCGAAGCGCTACCGACGACATTCGTTCGATAAATTAACAACAAATTATAATAATTAATCAACATTCAAATAGTCAGTGTTGGAAAGTATTATTTTGTTGTATGTATTTAATAATTAAAATAAGACATTAGCGAAAGAAAATAACATTAAGATTTTCTTAAGACACTGTAGCATAAATTTGAGAAGAGATAACAGTTTTTTGTTTCTATAACCTTACCTTCGTTCTATAGCGTTTATGTTTGTGTACAGTGTGGCCAATAAGAACTGTCAGTAAAACAAAGTGTTATAAAAATCAAAGTCGTCAACGATATATTATTGTATTTATTGGTAAGGTTGTAAGAATATTTGAAAATTTTCTAAATGAATGGTAAAGCTCAAATCTTTTACTCTTGTCTTTTATTATTTAAGTTAAGGAAACTAAATAGTTAAGTTAAGGAAACTAAATAAGTTAAGATACCAATAAAAGATAAGAAGACGATCATAAAGAAAATTATTCTTAAATTAAAAAACATAAAAATTTAAATAACATCAATTTATAAAAGCAATGCAAATAAAAATGAAAATACCAAAAACAAAAAAAAAATATAAAACAATAAATGAAGAAGAAAGTAAAATTTGATAGTTAACAAGATTGATTGAATAATTAACAAGTATAAAATAATGAAAGAAGTTGGAGATTAAAACTAGTTCTAGTGGTCGAGTTAAAAATGTCAATGAATGGCAAGACTACATTTGTTTCCGTAATGCAACGAGTAATTGGTTCATTCCAGTCATAAAAATATCTATCGAAGGGGACTCGAAAACTGAATTGATTACGAAGATATCGAGAAGGTGAAATAAAGTTCAACATATCAATAAGGGTCTTGAATATGATGGTAGACCAGGTCGCGAATAAAAACAATGGAATGCATTCGGTGCCTGGAATTCAAGGAACTGATATTGATTAGGGCACATCTTGTACTGTAAGAAAGAGGCTCAGAAAGGTTCCAATTTAATTGAAAAACCATAAATCTCGTAAATTTTCAATTCTATGCGTTTGAGTTGACTAGCATGGGTTCCAGACAACAGAGCAGTAATCCAAATGAGGTCGAACAAGAGAAATGCACTGAAGTTTCAGGGTGTAGGGATCTTTAAATTCTTTAGCATTTCGTATTAAGAAGGCTAACATGGAGTTAGACTTATTAATGATGAGGTTGATATGTTCCTTAAAATTCATCCGAGGGTCTAACAAAATACCAAGGTCTTTCTTACAAGAAACTCGCTCTAGTTGGCGAGAGTCCATTAAATAAGTATTGATTAAAGGCAATGAAGCTCTAGGGAATGATAGACATTGGCATTTAGAGATATTAAGATATGTAACGATGGAATCAATATCTTTTTGCAGAATATTAACATCGACAAACGAATTGATTGTACGGAAAAGCTTGAGGTCGTCAGCGAAAAAAGGAGACATTGAGAATGTTTAACTGCAGATGGAAGGTCATTAATGAAAATCAGGAATAATACAAAAAAGTACCCCAAACGTGGCGGTGAAATGGGCTGGATAGACAGTCATTGACCTTTACTATCTGAATGCGATCAGACAGATAAGATCTTAACCAATTTAGGCGATTTGAGTGGACACCTAGAGAGGCAAGTTTGAGTAAAAGTTGGTTATGGTCAACTTTGTCAAATGACTTAGCAAAATCGGTAAAAATAACATCGGTTTGGAGGACGGCTTCGAAATTACGAATCACATAATTGCAAAAAAGGGTTAAGTTGGCGGTAGTAGATTTGCCGGATAAGAATCCATGCTGGACAGGTGACATTATGCTTTTGACAAGAGATGATAATTTATCGTACACGATTTTATCCAAGACTTTTGGAATGCACAATATTTCAAAAATTAGTCTGTAGTTTTTTATATCTGGTTTTGCACCAGATTTTTATATCGGAATAATATTGATAAAATTTCCAACAATTAGTAAAATATCCCTGAGTACTTGATTTTTTGAAAATCAAGAAAAGAGGATCTGCTAATGAAGTGGCGCAATTTTTTAAAACAATGCGCCAAACTACGCCAAACCGTGAGATCCCGCAGGTGAACTATTTTTAAGGTTTGATAGAGCGGATTCGATGTCAGACAAAGAAAAAGACAGGTCGCCTAGGTCTAAGACAGAATCAAACGGGATACTAAAATTCACATGATTAGAATTTGTAACGGGAGAGTAAACAGATTTAAAGTAGTTAGCAAAAAATTACAGATAGAAGGAGTATCATCACAGGAGGACCCATGATAACACATAAACTTAGGGAGACCATTTGATTTTCTTTTTTTGTTCAAAAATATTTGCTTTTATGCTGGATGGTTAGTTCAGTAGAGTTTATTTAGGAATTGTAAAGAAATTTATAAGGGTATCAAATTGAAGCTGAACGATAAGTAAATGGACTGAAGATCATTATTTGAATTACTGAATCTATGTTTAAAGGTTTTATTCTTCCTATTCTTTAGATTAGTAAGTCTTTTGTTAAACAAGGGAGGGTTGCTATTATTTGAGATCTTAGAGCGAGGGACAAATCTATTCACCAAATCATTTAAGATAGCAAAAAACTTATCATATGCAACCGATAGGTCAGTGTTATTAAGTACGGAATTCCACGAGATTGAAGACAAAACATCATTAATTGCATTAAAATCCACATTTTTATAATTAAACGAGAATTTATCATCAATGACCATCGTAGTCTAAACCACCAGAAGATAAGAAAAACTGATTAATTTTAGTTCTTATTCCACCAATATTCTGGTAATATAAAGAATACCTATGACTAGATCCGGTCAGTTTTTTGGAGTAGAAGACGTGTTAAGCATTGAGATTCCATGAGGTATCACCTGTCTAGGACGAGGTATGAATTCATCTACCGTTATTCCGGGTGGCCAAAAACTAGCAGCTTCTATAGTTGGGAAATCCAATTTATCCACACATAATTTAAAAAATTACAAGACGTAAACGCTTAAAAACAATTCACGACCAGCACGAACCATTTTCTGATCCATTTCATGCCAAATCCTTGTCAAACGCTACTAGAACCCATCTATTGTTAAACCTTTCGTTTACCCAATTATACTTAACATATAGCCCCAAACACAGAAATCCTATGGATTGAGGTCCGGTGATGATCTGGCCATTCTTCGGCAGAGATGAAATCAGTCAAATTTTCTCGGCACCAGTCTTGAGAACGCTTTCCTTAATGGGAAGGTGCAGAGTCTTGATGAAAGCAAAAATAATCGTCTTCGTATAATATCCTGGCGTGGGCAAGAAAATAGTCGCGTAAAACGTGTTCGAGGTAGTAGCTGGTATCAATTTTGACACCTTGATCGATGAATAGCAACAAGATTCTTGAATACACACGGTTATTCTGTTGATAATGGCTGTCTTGCAGGAAGAACTTCCGAATAGATTATCTCATCTCCATCCTGCCAGCCAAGTAGCTCCTTACTTTTTACTACACGTAATTGCTTTTGACTATCTGTTAGACCATCCACGCGTTGCTTTCTAAAGGCCTTGAGTTGTAGGTCATTTCTGATATGAAGCTGCATTGAAGACATTTGTATTTTCATATCGGCCGATTGAGCAGGATATTGTCGAAATCGTTCTCTCACTTGACGGAATTTGTGCGCACAGTACGATTGTGACCAATTTTTTTTTTTAATCTTCGAGCTTCCAGTTTCCTTACATCGTTCTATTGTCCTATATATGACTCTCCTATTCCTAGTGGTTTTAGTGTTTTTATTATGTCACAACTTTTATTATTTTTTTCAAACAAATCTATAACTAATTCACGTTTAGCTTCCATGTCGCTTTGGAAGTTGATATTAAGAATTGTCATAGGAATTATTAGAACCGCAGCTAAAAATTAAATTTTCAAAGGCAATACATACGAAGATCATGAATAAACTAAAATGCTCACTTAATTTTTATAATTCTTAAAAAACATACATATTTTTTAAGAATTATTTAAGAGCTTTATGCCAAATAATTCATAAGCAACAGGTTGCTACAACAACAATGTTCTTTGCAGAACAAACCAAGCTGACTAGACCATGGTTTCGTCGGACGCTACTCCGACTCATCAGTAGTCTCAGTGGTTCTAGCAGTCCACTAACTTTGACAAGCTAATAAGCGCAAGAGCAATAAAACCAAAGCGGAAATATAGAAGCGCTATACTTTATCAAAGCAATGTTTTTCTACTCTTTTGCTAGTCGCAAAAATTTCAAAAAGTTGACTGCATTGATTCTGCAAAGATTTTGTTGTTGCGCTGTTTTGTTTACTTCTTTATCAAGTATCAATCTAGGTTCCAAATTTTTCCAGCAGAATGAAATTTACTTACAGTTATTATTGGCCACACTGTACATGAGTGCATAAAATATTTTTGATTTAAGGTTAAAAAACTTATATAAATAGTTTCTATAAGAAAAGCATACGGTTTGTCAAGAAAGTGTTTTGAAAAAGGGAAATACTTGTGATATTTATCCTTTCTTTACAAAGAATACTTAATTTTAAGATTTTTATTGCATATCAATAAATAAGGTGCTTTTAAGCCAACAGAAACAAAAGCAAAATATTTAAAAAATGTATTAACAAAAAAACACCAGCAAAAACATATTTTCAAAAAGTACTGCAATTATATAAAGGGTGTTTTTTAAGAGCTTGAGAACTTAAAATAAAAATACAAAACAGAAATATTGTTGAAATACATTTTTTATCATTATAATCGATAATAGAGTTGTTGGTTTGTCGGCATAAACCAATGACTTAACATAGTCCCATAAAAAGTAATCGAGAGGCGAAAAGTCGCATGAACGAGGGGGCCAGTTTACAGGACCACTTCTGGAAATAAAATTGTCACCAAACTGATTTTGCAATAAATGGATAGTTAAACGCGCTGTATGGCAAGTTGCGGCGTCTTGTTGCAACAAAATGTCGTCGATGTTTAGCTGATTAATTTTTGGAACCAAAAATTCAGTCAGTATGGCTCGATAGCGCTCGCTATTCACCGTAATGGCAGCTCCTTCCACATTTCGAAAGAAATAAGGACCGATGATTGGACCAGCGTGTAAACCGCACCAAACAGTCAATTTTAGAGGATGTAATGGTGATTCGTTAATGGCTGGAGGATTGTCTTCGCTCTTTAATTTTTCGCAATTTTGCTTATTGCTTATTGACGAATCCATTTAACCAGAAATGAGCCTCATTACTAATTCTTCGGTAAAATTGCTCATCTTCGGCCAGTTTCAAAAATGCGACGTAAACGATGGTCATTTGGCTTTTATTCTTGCATGAGCTTATGTAAAATTTTCCACGTAGTCGAAGGTCAAAGGCTAAGAAGTTGAGACATTTCGGCGTCTAATATTCTCAGTAATATTCTCTTCGGTACGCACATTTCATTATCTTGTTGATGGTTTTGAATCAAGAAGAGTAAAATTAGTGCGAAAACGATCAATAACTGCTCGAATTGCTAGGCCGATTATGTTAATCTTAAAATGGACGAAGTGCTCTATGAACTTCGCGAACAGATTTATTTTTTTCAAAGTTAATTTTCACAATTTGGAAGAGTTGTTTTGGCGTTAAACGATTCATGATGAATTGCCAAACATTACTTAATAGAAATGTTAACACAGTTTGACATTCTCAACTGTCAAACCATAGACAACAACCATCGAAACTTCTCACGTAGCTAACAAAATACCCTTAGTTCCAATGAAAAATATTTTTCGTAAAATTTTATAGAAAGGGTTTATGGAACCCAAACAAATTTTTACTAATAAACTTAGTTTCATAGATAATCTTACTGGCACCAGTTTGTCGTAGAAGCATAGGTGATGCCTTTCAAGGAGTACACAAAAACGATTAAAGTTGCAATGACTGATCTGGTAACTAAATTTTTGTCTTTACTGAGCTGTTTTCATTTCTGTCCTTCATTGCTCTGTACAGGTCATGAGCAGTGTTGCCACTCAATACATTTTCTCCGTAGCAAAATACGTATCAAATCTGTCTGCAATGTAGCAAAAAAAATTTTTAAGTCTAGCAATAATAATAAAAAGTAGCTATTTGGCAGAATTTGTTTTTATCAAAAATTATTTTTTTAATATTTTTATTTTATTCAAAAATAAGAACAATTATTATTTTAAATAATGTTGTGTCGCTTTCATTCTGCCACATTTCAAACATTTGACTACTTCTACATCCATCAGCAGGAAATGTACGTTGTGTGCTATCAAGAACATGACCATCGTTAATTCAGCGCTTTTCACCATAAAAAAAATGAGTATATTTGACTTTTTCTGGATTCCACGTTTTGTACATGTGCAGAACATTTGGCGTGTCTATAAAGGTGTGACAAAATATTGACAGTACTCTTGTTGCACGCTTTGCAAAAATCCGTGCCATTTTTATTTTCCAGCCACTCCACTCTAAACTTCCTGTAGTTCGCATAGGGTGTTTATTTGCATCGAAAAAAATGGAGTTAGAGTAGTGAATGCACTAAAGGTATGAACACAATTTGTTTTTGTTTTAACATATAGTCTTCGTTTTCTAATTTTTTCTATTGAAAATACAAACATTGTTTGAAGTTATGTAAATGTAACGTTTTAAGAAGTTATGTAGCATTGTAGCTATAATTGTATTTGCTACAATTGTAGCAAAACGGCAACGCTGGTCATGAGTTGTCATATGAGCATTAAAAGTCTGAGCATGAGCGCGTACATGAACGCGTGGATTTTGGTATGCATTCAGAATAAGTAAGATATAATTTAAAAATCTCCTCAAAACGTACGAACTCGCGGATGAGCATAATAAATTATATTTTAAGAGAAAGCTTCCGTGTACGCGTAAGATTTTATGTGTATCCATTATACAATTAAAAGGTAGGCTCATATTGGAGAGCAGGGTGCGCTAGTTGTCAAAATCAGCTGGTAATTTTGAGTTTTTCGTATGACGTTTGTAGCTCCTACAGCTTTGTTGTTGCAAAATTTCTCATTTGAGCAGCCATCTTCAAATGAGCTTACCTTGTAATTGTATCATATGTGTATCTTCTTGCTTCGTTCTCAGGTTATCTTATATGACTGTGCTCACAAGTCAATCAAATGATTGAAAGAACTCAGATTTGTTTTTGTTTGTCTATCTAAAAAAAATGAACTCTCTGCGAGAGAGAAAATTAACTTTGAATACTTCATCTTATCAATCAAAATTTTGACCAAGCTCTAGACCTGAACTATTCAGTCAAAGAGTTGCAAAATTTTACTCGACTGATGCTTAGAAGTAAGTTATTGATAAGAAGGTAGTAGATTCAACACTCATTGATATGAAGGTAGTAGATTCAACATTCATTGATATGAAGGTAGTAGTTTCAATATAAAATTACTCTTATGAGTAGCAAAAGCATAAACAGTAGCCAAAATGATACTAATCGCAAACAGTAGGTAACAGAAAAGCCTGCGTCGGCGGTTTAATCAAACAATCACGTGTAAGCAGTCATCAGTCAAATACTCTCAGAGAGAGTAAAAAGAACAAAAAAAACCTCGTTTTTCTTCAATCATTTGATTGACGTGTAGCCAATGTAGTTTTATGTTTTTCTTCTCATCTTCTTCTATTTTCATATCATGTAATAGCAAGTTGCTGTTGCTGTCAAGCATGATCGGACAAGGCAAAACATGGCTTAAATGATGTCAGTGACAACGCCAATTTCTTTAGAACAAAAAACAATTCGAGCGAGTTTCACTTGGACATGTATGAGTGACAATTTATTCACCTTTACAATGAAACGAGTTTCATTGCGATCGATAGCAGCAATTATTGCACGATCAAACTGAGGTATGTGATCGATATAATTGATATGAACTTGCATGTGGTTGATGGATTATGACAGGTGAGCTTGGGTGAGATTTTCACTGACTTACTGACTGATTGTCGTGGCTAGTTGGGGACTGACTACTTGGCTGTGAACTGATGTAAGGCGTTTGACGGATTGGTATGCGTTGCACACCTTTCAGTTTGTTGTCACACGCTCTAGATATTCTGTTGGACTTGGCTGTCTGGCGTTAGAAAACTATAAATGCAAGCGCTATGTAATTAAATTAAGGTTAGTGCCGAGTTATTTTGCTGCCTCCATAGCTGCCATCAGCTTGAACACCATAACGAGGTTGCGTTTTCTCTTGAGCTCATGAACTGTTATGTTTGTCAAATAGAAATAAGAAAAATCACAATCCAGAAAAATATTTCTTACATCTTTTGCGCAACAATGTTGTGAGAACAAATGGAATTTTCGATGGACTACATCGGTTAATTTGATATTGTATGTGTTGGAGTTGATTGATAGCGTATTAAAGTAAGAAAAGTGTTCACTTCGTAAAATCAATCCAACATAATCAAAAATACCACAATATTTTCATCCTGTGCCATATTCCAACACCGATCCATCGCAACTACTGCTGCGATTTCAATGGTTGTATTTTTTACCTTGTTTTGACTGTTGGATTCGCAATCAACCTGCAAAAATGTGCGTTGGCGACAAATTTACACACATTGAAGTCCCAAACGACAGGTTCATTAATTGATGCTCACTTTGGTAAGTGCGCAGGCGCAGTGTACGAACCAACGCATGCGCAGCACAATTCGCGTTCACGTTTACGCTTTTGCGTGTGCGCATGCGCCACCGCGCGTTGCACTTAATAATCATGTATATTGAAATAGCAGTCAGTGGCGGCCATCAAAAGACTAACGCTTAACTATAAAGGTAGTCATCAAATTATACACGATTTTAATGACACGCCACTGCTGCACGATGTAAAACGTGTTTTCGTTGAACAATTCAAGACTTGGCCGAAATCTGTCTGAAATCTTAAGCATTTTAAACGAAATTATTTACGGATGATTCTTAATGAGGATGTGATTCTGTTTGCATATTAAAACGGTGGCGACACGCAAGTTTGACAGCTCGTTGCCTTGGTTCACGCATTTGTCCGCTCAATTCATGCCTACACTGGCTCTCTTGATGTTTGGTGCAATCATCAATCTCAAGTGTGGGTTGGTGATATGAGCGTTTTAATTTTTGATTGACAGATCAATTAAAATTAGTTAGTTCGCATCAAAATGCTTTAATGAGTTTGATTATTTTTGAGATAAAAGTTAATTTTGAGACACATTTACAACTGTACATTTGTAATTGAAAATATCGTAAGTGCAAAAAGAGAACATTTTAGAGAGATGATATTAAATTATATTATTATTGAACGTGCTCGTAACAACAACGTGAAAATAAAGTTTTAAAAAAGGTATAAAAAAAATTAAAATTTTTAATAATGCATTTTAGTTAGATAATTACTCAAAACCCCAGATTCTGATGGTTATATTGAGCGATATAGAAACTACATGTTATTTAAAAAAATCTCGATATAAATATCAATACCTTATTCTATGATTCTAAGCCTAATGGGGTTGAAATTCATATTTATAAATTATAAAAGCTTCACAAACAGATGATGGCCAGTCAAACATTTGCAAAAAGTGTGTCACAAAATTTGCCGGAAGTTTACCGTTTACAGAACAAGTTGGTCATAAAGTAACAAATTGTAACAATTAGGTCAAAAATGCGATAAATGTGCGTCAAACGCCCAGTAACATTTGATGGTAACAAAATGTTTGACGTATGGTGATCATTAATTGCAAGAGAAACTAGATTTCAGGCTTAACGTCATCAAATTCAAGCACTGCCGTTGAAGATACGATCTTTGCTTTCTCGAAATTTGATTTAACTTCTCGTTGCTCGAATATTCTCGAAATCATAAAAATATCGAAATTTAACTATCCTCGACATTTTTGTGAAGTCGTAATTTTATTCAATCTCGATAAGATTAACGATAGGTCGATTTGTATCTAAAACAGCGAATTATAATTTGCGTTTGATAATTATCAAAGTCATGGTGATACACGCAAAGAAATTTTTCGTTTACCGCAACTGAAAAATTCACCAACTAACACACACTTTGTTTGCGAGTTGCATTTGCCGCAAACGAATATTCAGTTGTCATCAACTTAAAAATATATCTTATAACATACTAGCTTTTTCCCGGTGCGCTTTGCTGCACCTTATCTAGATAAGTACCGGAAAATGTTGCAATGCCTTCAGCGTTATTATTTTTAAACCATCTCATACTCGAAACATAGGGGTCGTTCATAAATTACGTGACCGATTTTCAGTTTTTTTTTTACCCCCTCCGGTACTCTTCGTAGTGCATTTCCCCTCCAAAAATAATCCCCTCCACACCCATAAAGAAACGTAGTATATGAAATAAAAAATTTAATTGATTAAAAAATAATCGAAAATAGAAAAAATAACTGTCGAAAAGCAAGCAAAGAAAAATTATGTCCTTACTACACTTGCCAATAGTTAACAGTCAATTTAGATGGTCAAACATGAAGATGTAAGCATGAAATGGATTGTATTAATTTCAATTTTTTCGAGTTTTTTTTATTTTTGGTCACATAACTATATCTGAGACCCCCTCCCCCCATTCGTTACTTATCGTAGTATATTTTAAACCCTCTCTCTCTACTAAATTGGTAACGTAATTTATGAATGACCCCATAGTTACTGCGCAAATTTGAGCTCAATCGACTCAGTAGTTTTGCAGTCTATAGCAGCGTTCTCTATTGTAAATTTTTTGCAATTTTCATTTTCCAGTAGCAGGATATTACCAAGTAGTAACTTCATTCTTACCTCTATGTTCGTTGTCTTTTACTTCCATAGCTTTTCTGAGTCATAAATTTGGCTTGCATGGGTGGAGACACACCCCCTTGTCCCATGCATGTCACCTTTTCTAGTAGAACGACATCACCAAATGGCATCTACATTCTGAGTTTCAATGTTCTGTGACTTTTACTTCTATAGCTATTCTGTATGGTAAATTTGGCGTATATGGGTGGAGCCAAGTAGAACAGCTATGCCGGTTCTGGAACAAAAACGCGTGTATTTCCTTATGGGCCTCAAAATTCACAAAATTGTGCCCGACTGCGCAGTCGGCGTCGCTGCCCGGCCGATACGATTGTAGGGTGACGAGCAGAAAGTAGAGTGACTGAAGCATGTAGTTGTTGTTGCAAATTGAAGATAAGCGTGGTGACCGCAGCGTGTGTTGAGTACTGTGCAGTCGGCGCCTCTGCCCACCGATACGATTGTAGGGGACCGCAGCATGTGTTGAGTACTGAGCAGTCGGCGTCTCTGCCCACCGATATGATTGTACGATCGACGCCGAAACATGTTGTTGTTGTTATTGCAATTCACATGTTTCTTTATTAACGCATATAATTTTTAGGTATTTTATAAATGAAAAATATAAAAATGATATTATCACAGCCCCGGGATTGAACTCGGGCCGCAAGCATTAGAGTCGAACGCCTTAACACTGTGCTATTTCATCGTATGCTTCTGAATGAACAAAATGTATATAAAAACATGTGTGTATATAAAAACATGTGCTCAACATGAAGATAAGCGTGCACCGCTGCTGCTTGGGCTGGACGGACGGGCAAACCGCAAGCTCAGCACAATCACCATAAAGTTCTGCGCTCACGCCTGAGCTCAGAGCTTTATGGCGATTGTGCTGAGCGTGATAGGGGTCGGGGGTGGTGCGGGCGGTGGGGGTAAGTGTTTACATCGGTCGACACCGAAACATGTTGTTGTTATTGCAATTCACATGTGCGCGGAGACCTCAGCTTGTGTTGCTTGATGAGGCCGATAGTAGGGTGACGAAAAATATAATTGTTGCCAAAAATGTAGATAAGCGTAGCAATAGCAGCAGTAGCTTGGGTTGACTAATGGAAAGTCAAAGTATGAAAGCGGCAAAGACGAAGCGTCACCGTAACCTCGAACTTGAGAATACAAACCATGACCATACTCAACTATGTCGATATAAATAAACAAAAACAGGTTGATTTATACATTTTTATTTTTTATTTATTATCAACTAAAATTACATGTATCATATAATATATTCCTTAGCATTTTTTTATTTAATTTTTATTATCAACTAAAATTACATGTATCGTATAATATATTGTTTAGCATTTTTTATTTTATTAACGTCTTATTGATATTCTTTATTAAAATCTGCATGTATAAAATATGTGAAAATCATTGAATTATACATTTCTAAACCCAGGGATATCATTATTCGCAATATAATGTAAATTAGAATCATCATTCATTATGTTCATATAAATAATTTGATGCTTTGCTCTTTGCTCCAATGGTTTTAGATTTTGTAAAAAGACTTTTATATGGCATATATTTAAAACGATTACATCTTTTTCTTTCTCAAACTCTAACATTTGTTGAATAATTGGTAGGACAATCTTATTGTTGTAGTCGGTTGCTATACTTGCTCCATTCAATATAGTGTTGAACTCTATGATATCAATCTTATGTTCATTATTACGACCAATATATTTAAACTGTGCTATTATTCTTGCAGGTACATCACCATCATTTTTTAGAGTCTTTTTAGCATATTGCATAAACGAGTCAGCATAATACTTTTCCATTAAAAACTTTTGGGCTTCAACACCAAAACTACGATGTTCGAATAATGCCAGATACATTCCATCCAGCACAAAATTGAACTGCAACACAAACGTTGGTTTGCAAACGTCAATTTTAGTATTATCTGCAGACCGTTCCGGTTTAACGCCAGCTAGTGTTATAACCCCATTTCTATTACTAGGCGACACCTTCTCATTCCCATATAAATATTGCTCATGCCGTAAGTCGACTTCATCTATTGAATTAGATTTAATGTTAGGGCGTGCTTTTAGGTCTTTTTTAATAATGACTTTACCCATCCGTTCGACATCAATATTATTGCTACGCAATTTACAGCTATTTCTTATATGGCGTCGCATGCTACTTGAATTCAAAAATATTTTTCCACAATTTTCACAAGCAAAATTCTTCATAATGATGCGTTCAGTTTATAGGTGTTGATACATTGATTGCTAGAATTCAACTAAATATGCTCACAGTATAAATTGTTATTATCCATCCAATATCGCGGTTTTGATTTTAATAACGTAGAGATGAAAAAATAAAATTAGTTTACAGTATATCCTACTTTAATGATCCTATTACAACATCATCCTAACACTCAAATTCTCACCTATAAAATTTTATCTCACTCTTTACAAATAAAATTTGCTGATGCCTGACTGCAACTATTTATTTATAGTATTTTTATTTGAAAGCATTATGCTGGAACATTGTTTTTCTATTCTAATTTCTAGATGAAAGAAAATTCAACAAGTCATAGCAACTAACACACAACTCTGCGAAAAAATAGTGATAAGATCATTAACACAACAACAATAAACACACACACCCAACTCACAAGATACACTTCAAAACCGCAAGGTATGCTTCACAACACAACTGTATGAAAAAAATAATGATAAGATTCTTCACACAACAACAACAACAAAAAAAAAAACAGCAACTTATAAAAAATTAACAAATAACCGGATGCAACTGATAAGAAATCGTCATTTAACCGCAAGTTATAAAAAATTGTCAAATAACCGGATGCAACTGATAAGAAATCGTCATTTAACCGCAACTTATAAAAAATTGTCAAATAACCGGATGCAACTGATAAGAAATCGTCTAATAATAGAATACAATATGTTCAATAAATAATTTTATAAATATCGAGAGTCAGTCTAAATATATCTGTCACGGTGAATAGTTTAAAGAAAAAAGAAAATATGAAAACAAGTTTAAAAAATCTTTTTCAAAATCCTAGCATTAAATACTTAGCCTTAAAGGATATGGAAGTAAACGTTCCATATGAAGTAAACAGAATCGCGAGAGTAGATACAAAATATGGGGAAAGCATAAGATGTCTTGTAAATAAAGAATTTCATATTTATTTACCAAAAAGATTTCTGATTATCACTAAGAATCAGATGGATTATTTAAATGAGACATTACACATTCTAATGAAAACCACAGACATGGATGGCACATTTTCCCTAGCCATTAAAAAGAAGAAGAGGGAAAATGGAAATATATTCTACAAAAACTTGCATGAAAGCTCTGAAGACGATGATGATGATGATGATGATGGTGTAGAAAAACAGAATTAAACAACTAATTTATTTAAAATTTTGTAAATTAATATGAAAATAAAAACACATATGATTAAAATGTTTTAAATTTTATTCAGCTTTATTGAGTATGTGTATTCAGATATATGTATAATTTGTATGTATTACAATCAAAAGTAATTAGGTATATTATTGTTGCTGTTGAACTGTATCTTTATTTATCCAAGAATTATGTAGATTGGAAAATCCTAACCATTTAACGTAAACTTGCCGTCCATTTGTTTTAATAACCTTTTCAATCAAATACGTATTCACAGAAACATTTGCAGACTATTTATACAATAATTTTTGCTTCTCTCAATTCTTCAATATTTGAAAATATTTCGTTATTATGATTTGAGTGACCAGCTATTGATGATGAGATCAAAAGACGTAATCTATCAACTAGTTCGTTGGGGTCATCCCAATATATATAATTTGATTTGTTTGTATTCAACTTCATCAAACCTTTACCTTTATGAACTTTTTCTTTAAATAATTTTCTTATAATCGCCGTATATTTCTTTGAGCGATTTCCTTTAATTTGTTCATTGTTATTGTTATTTCGTTTATGAGCATTAGTCATCTCTAATATTTGTTTGTAAGTATTTAAATCTGCCTCATTAAAACTGATTGGTTCCTTGTAAACTAATAGTTCATATAAACCTGGAGTAAAGATCCATTTTGAATCGCCTATAGTTATATTGGTTGAATCAAAAGTAATTGGCACATTACCCAGTCTCCATATCTGATTTTTATCCTTGCGGGGGCCGTAGGTTTTATCGAATTCGTTAAAATTAACTTTAGATAAATCGTATTGAATACTTTGATTTGGATTTATTGAAATAGTGACATCATCATTTTCCATATCACTATCATCATTACCATCATAATGAGTATCATCATTAGCATCATCATCACCGTTATCAACATCAAATGATTTAAATGCTGATGAACTTTTCTCGATTTCCTTGTCATCAAAGCTTGGAGAAAATGTATTATAATCATGCTGGCTCTGTTTAAATGGTGTGCTGGTAGCAACTTTAGTATCTTTGAAAGAATTATCTGAATCCTTTTCATTTATCGCTATCTTTCTCTTATTAGTTGATTGAAGTATTTCCTGCAATGGTTTTGATATAGGTTTAAATGTTTTTTCCAAAAGCTTATCACTTGCAACTTCTCCCAGTTGAATACTTTTAAATTTCTTTTTCAAAATATTTCGTGTTTTAATAAGATTCTTGACTAGTTTTTCATTCATATTGATAGGTGTATATATAAACAGGGTAAACAGATAAACAGGTCAGTTTAACAGCTGTTTTATCGAACAGATCAGTTTAGCAGTTGCCGTTTTATAGAACAGATCAGTTTAGTAGTTAGCTGTTTTATCGAACAGATCAGTTTAGCAGTCTGTGTGATCAGTTGCGCAGCAGTTGTTGTACTGATTTTTAGATATCTATTCTGTTTCTTTTATAAGCCAATAAAAACATCGAATCCTTTTCTATAGCGACCATTATTCATATAAGATTCTTGACTAGTTTTTCACTCATATTGATAGGTGTATATATAAACAGGGTATACAGATAAACAGATAGGTTTAACAGCTGTTTTATCGAACAGATCAGTTTAGCAGTTGCCGTTTTATAGAACAGATCAGTTTAGCAGTTGCCGTTTTATAGAACAGATCAGTTTAGTAGTTAGCTGTTTTGTCGAACAGATCAGTTTAGCAGTCTGTGTGATCAGTTGCGCAGCAGTTGTTGTACTGATTTTTAGATATCTATTCTGTTTCTTTTATAATCCAATAAAAACATCGAATCCTTTTCTATAGCGACCATTATTCATATCATCATCTTTATTAATAACTAAAAATCCATATTTTTCTCTCCAACACTTTGAACATAGCTTATGGAAAGTCTTAAAAGACATATCAGAACCAACATGATCGTTGTAGATGTGTCTTGTATTCATCTCATCCTGTTTAAACAATATAATCATATTGGCATTATCACGAATCAAATGTTTTGGTATACGTGTATAAGTTTGACATAAGTAAAAGCTATCAACATCTTTATGACGACCTATACAGAAGTAAGATCGTATATGATTCTGTTTCTCGCAAGCTACATCGTCGAATATAAATATTGAGTGCGGTTGTACTTCATCTGGGTCTATGACGTCATCATTATGGGAAAATATTGAAAAATTTATCTCCTTAATAGGTTTAATTAGACGCTCCAAGTATTGATACTTTGGTTGCTGTGCTGACTTTGAGTATAAGTAAATATTTTTAAATTTCAATCCATTGGGGCTTTCAATAAGACTTATCATCACATTTGTTTTTCCACAATTTGACGGTCCTACAATAAGACCCCGAATAGAGTTTGGTAGTAATGAGCTATGTCTTAATATATTTGATGTATTTAATTTGCCATCAATATTCTTTACATCAAGCGTTTTACGTTGCTTTAAGAACCGCATTATGTCAACTACTAAATTATGTCATATATAATCGGGTCATTTTATTGATTTTACATCACTTTGATTACAACCTCTGATCGAAAAAGTCTAAATATTAATGCCAATTATTTATAAAAAGGAAATCAGTCTTCCTCCATCCTTCATTGGAAAAGGTATTCTGAATAATTTAATAGACAAACTTCCGATTGAACTTCACTTACCTGGTTATCAATTTTGTGGACCTGGTACAAAATTAAAGAAGCGATTAGCTGGAGGTGATCAAGGAATCAATCTTTTGGATGCCGCTTGCAGACAACATGATATAGTATACGCAAACAACAAAGATTTGGAAAAAAGACATATTGCTGATAGAATCTTAGCTGAAAAGGCTTGGCAACGGGTTAACGCAAGTGATAGCAGTATTGGCGAAAAATCAAACGCTTGGTTTGTCACTAACGCTATGAAGGCGAAAGAAAAATTTGGTATGGGCAACGTTAACAGTAAAACTAAGAGATCTCCTCAAGTAAATGGGCGTCAACTATTTAGACACGCCTTAAAAAGTGCTAAAATGAAAATTAAGAAAACTAAAAATTTGGATGATGCCGTTAAAATTTCAAGAAAAGTTGCAAATAATATTTTCAAAGGAAAAAAATCTCTAATCAAAACACCTCGAATAATACCACTACCTAAATCTGGAGGTTTTCTTCCTCTTGCACCAATATTCGCTGCACTGGGCGCACTTGGTGGTCTAGCTGGTGGAGCAGCTGGTATAACAAAAGCAATCAATGCAGTTAAAGTCGGAAAAGAGCAGTTAAATGAAGCAAAACGACATAACAGTAAAATGGAGTCTATTGCAATGGGAAAAGGCATGTTTCTAAAACCATATAAAAAGGGATTTGGTTTGTTTTTAAAACCTTATCAAAATCAAAATTTTTCATAAAGCTGCCCAAAAGAGCCCTTTCCGATGTAGACTTGAAAAAATTTGCGAAAGATATCCCAAATTTTAGAGGTGTGTTTATGTGTGACACTCTTCCAAAGAAACCCTTTAAAAAAGAATGTGGAATAATCAATCTGGATACTTCAAAGGGACCTGGCACACATTGGGTAGCATACTGGAAAAACAACAATCAAATCGAATATTTCGACAGCTTCGGAAATTTGCATCCACCGAAGCAATTAATTGCATATTTAGGGAAAAACATTAGTTATAATTATACTAGATATCAAAATTTTAATACTGTAAATTGTGGTCATTTATGCTTAAGATTCTTATTTTCGATGCTCAAATAAAAATAATACAAACACACTCAAAAAAGAAAGCGTAATCTTTATCTAACCGCAAAAAATTACTTGTTCGAATTTGGGGTTTAGTATGTGAAACAATATTTATTTCGTTTAATTCGTGTTTAGACGTTGAGTTGAAACATACACTTTTCAAAATGGCACAACGTATATCCAACATTGTTAAAATTGTTAAATCGGCGTATGAGAATGCTGCAAATAATCGTGCGCTTGTGATGGAGAGCATTAAAGAGTGCTCCAAACACTTGATAATCCTTCGTAATATTTTACGAAAGGCAACAAATGTTGGAGCGAAACAGAATGCTACATGTGCAATTCTGTTGGTTGAAGGTTACCGCACCAAGTTAAAGGTGCTTAACTCTACTACCGGTGCAGGCCTTTCCCGAACGGCAAATAGGACGAGTTGGGCCTCTATCCGGATTAAATGGGTGGAAATTGAATCAGCGTTCAGTGGACGGTAAGTGTCGTTTTTAAATAATTTCATCACCATATTATTTAATTTAATTTAATATAATATATTAATTTAAACCTTGTTTTAATTTTCAGAGCATGTACTGGAGCCATCACTAACTTGGCTCACAAAGATTCCAAGTTGTTCTTAGAGGATTGCGCAGGACTCTTCAAACGAATAATAAAAAAACCGTTGTTAAAATTCACGTTTCTAAAAGTGAATACAATATTTTGTGGTGAATTTCGAATCATTAGAGCTAATGAAGAAATTAGTGAATTGAAATTCCTAACCACTAAAAATGGTTCTATTTGTCAAGAAACAGACATTGACGATTGGTTTATGGAGAATGTTCGAAATAACCTCCTAAAAAAGCTTGAAGAGTTCCAGGAAAGGGATAGTGGATGGGCGTTAACAGCAATAATAAACTTAGCAGTCAACATCAACAAATTTACGCCACAGCTGGGCTCATCATATATTCCACTTCCAACACAGATCTATAACAAGAAAGCATGTATCAACGTAAAAAATGATGACAATGCATGCTTTGCTTGGGCTGTTATATCTGCTCTATACCCAGCAGAGAATGGACCCGTTGATCGTAAGACAGCATACCCTCATTACCGTGACAACCTTGATTTGACAAACATTCAATTTCCGGTAACAGTGAAGCAGGTCCCCAGATTTGAGCGGCAAAACAATATTTCTATCAACATTTATATTTTGAAACAAAATAGAAAAAAGTTAATTGTTTTACCCTCTTATCTAACCAAGGAGAAGATGGATCGTCACGTTAACTTGCTTATGGTACAGAGCAGATATTATGAGGAAGCAGATAACAACAACGATGATGGTGATGATGCTGGCGACTATGATGATGATGAACTAATCACATATCATTATGTATGGATAAAAAACCTAAGCAGATTATTATCTAGCCAGGCATCCAACAACGAACATCAAAAATATTTCTGCGACAGATGTCTGCATTATTTCAACTCTTCAATCAAGTTGGAGCAGCACACCGAGAACTGCAGCAAGCTGAATAATTGCAAGATAAGGATGCCGACGGAAGCGGAGAAGTATGTATATTTTAAGAATTTTAGTAATAAAATAATGTCTCCATTTGTGGTATATGCTGACTTGGAATGTATTTTAGCAAAATCTGATGCTGGAAATTCATACCAAAAGCATATTCCATATAGTGTAGGCTTTTATATTAAGTGTGTATATGACCCCACGTTATCGTTTTATAAAAGCTATCGCGGTGCAGATTGCATTAAATGGTTCGTTTCAGAATTGAATCAATTTGCTGAAGATATTGAAACGGTCTTTCTGTGTCCTTTGCCCATGGAGCAAATGTCTGTTCAACAAATTCAAAATTTCACGCTTGCTAACACATGCCATATATGTGAAAAATCATTTACTGATGATGATGTTAAAGTGCGTGACCATTGTCATCTTACAGGTATTTACCGGGGTCCAGCGCATATGGGTTGTAATGTTAACTTCAAAGATACACATACAATACCAATAATCTTTCATAATCTCTCTGGTTATGACTCACATTTTATATTTAAAAATTTGGCTACAGATTTAAAGGGTCGAATTGATCTTCTACCCATAAACAAAGAACGCTATATTTCGTTCACTAAGCGCATTGATGAATATGCAATTAGGTATCGATTTATTGATTCTTTTAGATTTATGGCGAGTAGCTTAGAAACTGTAGCCTCATATTTGAATATATTTCCAATATTAAAATCAGAATTTGGAAATTTAAGTAACTCGCAATTTAATTTGTTGACTCGTAAGGGTGTGTTCCCATACGATTACTGTGATGATGAAGCTAAATTTTTAGATAAATCATTACCTGAAATAAACAATTTCTATAATAAACTTAACGATACAAACATCAGCCCAGAGGATTATGCTCATGCTCAAAAAGTCTGGACTGAATTAAATATTAATAATTTGGGCGAATATTCAGATATTTACTTAAAAACTGATGTGCTGTTATTGGCTGATGTTTTTGAGCAATTCCGTGCAAGTTGTCATAAAACATATGGCTTAGACCCGGCACATTATTTCACTTTACCCGGTTATACGTGGGATGCAATGCTTAAGCATACAGATATTACCCTTGAGCTATTGACTGATGTTGATATGCTCATGTTTGTAGAGCGGGGTATTCGTGGTGGTCTCAGTCAGTGTACTAAGAGATATGTGAAAGCCAACAATAAGTACATGAGTGATTATGATGAAGCCCAACCATCTAAATACTTAATGTATTATGATATTAACAATCAATATGGTTGGGCAATGTCACAATTTCTCCCACACGGTGAGTTCGATTGGCTGTTAGATGTCAACAATTTTAATGTTGAGGTTATACCTGATGATTCCGATATTGGGTATATTCTTGAAGTGGATCTAGAATATCCAAGTAATATTCATGATTACCACAAAGATCTCCCTTTTTGTCCTGAACATATTACACCACCAGGTTCAAAACAGAAGAAGCTGTTGGCAACTTTGGATGATTCTGAGAGATACGTTATACACTATCGGAATTTGAAGCAGGCTTTGAAATATGGGTTAAGATTGTCTAAAATACATAAAATTCTGAAATTTAGACAATCATTATGGTTGAAATCCTATATCGACTTAAATACAGTTCTTCGTACGGCCGCTAAAAATGAGTTTGAAAAAAACCTTTTCAAACTCATGAATAATGCAGTATTTGGTAAAACTATGGAAAACATTCGGAAACATAGTATTGTCAAATTGACGACGAGTTGGTTTGGTCGATATGGGGCTCAAGCCCTTATTGCTAAGCCTGAGTTTAAAGCCTCAACAATATTTGATGAAAATCTAATGGCCATTGAGCTAAACAAAACTGAGATATTTTTTAATAAACCTATATATGTAGGTATGTGTATTTTAGACTTGGCTAAAACAACAATTTATGATTTTCACTATGGTTATATGGCCCCCCAATTTGGCTCCAATTGTACCATTTGTTACACCGATACAGATTCTCTAATTTATGAGGTGACTTGTAATGACTTGTATCAAATCATTAAACGCGATTGTTTAGTGTATTTTGATACAAGCGACTATCCCCTCGAGAATATTTACAACATTCCACATGTGAATAAAAAAGTGTTGGGTCTCATGAAAGATGAGAATAATGGTCGCATTATGACTGAATTTGTTGGGCTTCGCTCTAAAATGTACGCAATACGTGTAGGGGGTGAAGATGCAACAAAAAAAGCGAAAGGTGTTAAGTTAAACATAGTCAAGACAAAAATTACATTTGATGACTATGTTGATTGTCTCAACAAAAATATTGAAAAAATAGTTCAACAAAATTTGATACAATCACGTCAACACAAAGTTAGCACTATTACACAATCAAAAATCGCGCTAAGTCCTCATGATGATAAGCGATTTTTGATTGCAAATAGCTATGAAACGTTACCGTGGGGTCATTTTAATATTATGGATTCAGCCTAAGATATTTTTAAGATTTCAATTCAAAATATAAATAGTAGGCAATAAATTAATATACCTAATTTACATGTTTAAATATTAAATGTACAATTTAGTATTATATGCATATTTTAAAAATTAAATAAAAAAATGCTAAACAATATATTATACGATACATGTAATTTTAGTTGATAATAAAAATTAAATAAAAAAATGCTAAGGAATATATTATATGATACATGTAATTTTAGTTGATAATAAATAAAAAATAAAAATGTATAAATCAACCTGTTTTTGTTTATTTATATCGACATAGTTGAGTATGGTCATGGTTTGTATTCTCAAGTTCGAGGTTACGGTGACGCTTCGTCTTTGCCGCTTTCATACTTTGACTTTCCATTAGTCAACCCAAGCTACTGCTGCTATTGCTACGCTTATCTACATTTTTGGCAACAATTATATTTTTCGTCACCCTACTATCGGCCTCATCAAGCAACACAAGCTGAGGTCTCCGCGCACATGTGAATTGCAATAACAACAACATGTTTCGGTGTCGACCGATGTAAACACTTACCCCCACCGCCCGCACCACCCCCGACCCCTATCACGCTCAGCACAATCGCCATAAAGCTCTGAGCTCAGGCGTGAGCGCAGAACTTTATGGTGATTGTGCTGAGCTTGCGGTTTGCCCGTCCGTCCAGCCCAAGCAGCAGCGGTGCACGCTTATCTTCATGTTGAGCACATGTTTTTATATACACACATGTTTTTATATACATTTTGTTCATTCAGAAGCATACGATGAAATAGCACAGTGTTAAGGCGTTCGACTCTAATGCTTGCGGCCCGAGTTCAATCCCGGGGCTGTGATAATATCATTTTTATATTTTTCATTTATAAAATACCTAAAAATTATATGCGTTAATAAAGAAACATGTGAATTGCAATAACAACAACAACATGTTTCGGCGTCGATCGTACAATCATATCGGTGGGCAGAGACGCCGACTGCTCAGTACTCAACACATGCTGCGGTCCCCTACAATCGTATCGGTGGGCAGAGGCGCCGACTGCACAGTACTCAACACACGCTGCGGTCACCACGCTTATCTTCAATTTGCAACAACAACTATATGCTTCAGTCACTCTACTTTCTGCTCGTCACCCTACAATCGTATCGGCCGGGCAGCGACGCCGACTGCGCAGTCGGGCACAATTTTGTGAATTTTGAGGCCCATAAGGAAATACACGCGTTTTTGTTCCAGAACCGGCATAGCTGTTCTACTGAGCCACGCCCCGTTTTCAAATGCCCATGCCGGTTTTTCAGTAGAAAGACCTTCATTGTTATACGAAATTTAGTTCCAAAGCAAATCGATATCATAAATTTGGCCTGTGTGGCCAAATTCCCCCTTGTCTAATGTTCGCTCAAATATATAGTAACTGACTCTTGGGCCCATAGCATCTGCATATCAAGTTTCAATATCAAAACATGTAAAACTCAGGAATAATAATGATTTCTAAAAAGTGGGCGTATATAAATAGTTAGACCACGCCCAGTTTTAGTATAGTTGCCGACAGTAAGCATACGAACTTATTTACCAAATTTTAGTCTAATACGACCAAAACCGTCTTAAATATAGCATTTTTATTGATTTGTGGGCGATAAATGGGGGTATGGAAAAAAAGGGGTATGGAAAATTTTTACTATGCCTATATTTTTCGCGCAAAAGCAAACTTAAATGAGACTTGCCAAATTATTCCAATATTTCATTTATTTCCAATTTCCCTTGCAAATATTTCCCCATATGCACCATATGTGGCGTCCGTGGCGTAGTTGGTTAAAGTGCGTGGCCGCTATGTCAACGAACTTTGGAGACCCAGGTTCGAACCCCAGCAGCGACAGAAAATTATTTGAATTAAAATAATTTTTCTGTACGGCCGCCACCTCTCTGCAGACAATGGCAAACCTCAGAGAGTAATCAAAATGCCATGTAAAGCTTCTTGAGAATAAGAACATTCCGTTCATCGCCGTTCGGAGTCGGCGTTAAGCCTGTAGGTCCATTTCTCGGTCAATTGTGTACAAACTTAATAACACGTACAACACAATTGATCATAAGAAGCTAGGTCAAAGTCCTTTCAAGGGCTGAAATGGCCAGTTATTTATATTTTTTTTATACACCATATGTGCGCACCTGTATTTTTTCACAGCTCTATTGTTGATAAGTTCACTAAAATGTCTTTAATTCATAACCAATACACATACAAAGGCCGTTTATACGCTCGATTTTAATACGCTTAACTATGTCGATGTCAACGTACAGCTCATCCAGCTCGTGGTTCCATCGAATTCGGTACTCGCTATTGACGCAGGTTGGACCGAAGATCTTACAAACGATCTTTCTCTCAAAGGCTCCCAAAGTCTTTTCATTAGAACTGCTCTACGTCCAGGTTTGTGCTGCATATAATAGGACGGGCATGATTAGTGACTTATAGAGCGTGGGTTTTGTTCGTCGAGAGAGGGCTCTGCTTCTCAATTGCCTACTCAGCTCAAAGTAACACCTGTTGGCAAGACTTATCCTTCGTTTTATCTCAATACTGACATCGTTGGAAGAGTTAATGCTGGATCCCAGGTAGATGAAGTCCTTAACAACCTCGAAGGAGATGTTGTCAACAGTGACGTGGTTTCCAAGACGCTGGGACTGTTTATTTGTTGACACTAGGTATTTCGTCTTATCTGCGTTCACTGCAAGACCTATTCGACTCGACTCTTTCGCTAATCTGGAGATTGCTGCACTGACTTCGAGCGTATTATGGCCAATAATATCGATATCATCAACATACGGCAGCACATAATACTTTTGTAGAATATCGTGCCACTGCGTCTCAAATCAGCAGCTCGGATAATCTTCTCCATCATCAGGTTGAAATAGTCGCACGATAAGGAATCACCTTGTCTTAAACCTCGTTTGGTATCGAATGGAGGAGTGAGATTCTTCACGATTTTAACTATGCTGTTGGTGTTGCTCAGTGTCATTCTGCAAAGACGGATGAGCTTTGCAGGAATACCAAGTTCAGACATGATGGAGTATAGATGATTCCTAATTGGACTGTCGAAGGCGGCTTTATAATCGACAAAAAGATGGTGTGTGTTGATTTGTTTCTCTACGGTCTTCTCCAAGATTTATCGTAGCGTAAATATCTGGTCTATGGTGGATTTGTCAGATCCGAAGCCACACTGATAAGGTCCAATCAGCTGGTCTACGATGGGCTTCAGTCTTTCACATAATACCCTTGACAGGACCTTATATGAGATATTAAGAAGGCCTATCCCACGGTAGTTGGCGCAAATGGTGGGATCGCTATTCTTGTGGATTGGGCAGAGCACACTGAGAGAGCTTCGCCTCCATTCTTGAAGAGCTCAGCAGGTAAGCCATCGGCTCCTGCGGCTTAGTTGTTTTTAAGCCGAGCTATAGCTTTCAAGACTTCACTATGGTCGGGCAGTGGAACTTCAACGCTGTCGTCCACAATTGGGGTTTCCGGGATATCATCTCTATTGGCAGGATTGTTGTCGTAGTCACCATTCAGAAGCCTAGAGAAGTATTCCCTCCACATCATCATTGTACTCTGGATATCTGTCACTAGATTCCCATTTTCATCCTTGCAGGAAGAGGCCCTGGTCTTGAAACCATCGGCCAAACGTCTTATTTTTTCGAAAAATTTTCGGACCTCATTCTTGTCACCTTGCATATACTTTTTTATATAATAATATATATACACCACAAGCTATTTCGGTCATTATTATTTATTATATTAATTACCTTTCTTCCTATTTCCTTCCGTCTTCTTATGGATTGCACTCCTCGCACCTCTGTTGCTTTCACCGCGTATTTAGAAAATTACCAATTTGCTTATAAAGAAACAATTTGTCCAAAAAGTAATTCTGAACTATAAGCGTTGTGTTTATACACGAAGCGAATAACAACCGAAGTTTTCAGTTGCGAAAAACAAATTTTCAATTGCTGCAATTTAAAAATCACTTGCACTTATGACAAACGATATCAATTTCCTGCAACTAAATGACGCGTTTCTCGCAACTGACTATTATTATGACAACTGTTGAAACGTTTGCAAGTAACGATATATTCATTCAACACACAAAAACTTATTCTGTATGAGACCCAAAGTCATGTGTGACACAAATTAATTGTTATAACCATATTCTTATGTTCTACAACAATTCCAATATCCTAAACTATTCGTTCGTATAAATAGGTTGAAGTTAGTATCAATCTGTTTTTGTATTACATATACTTCATAGACGTTTGAAGAAATATAGTCAATGAGTCACATGTGATTCATATTCAATGTACTCTTATTATGATTTTATTGCAAAATGTGTCTTACTCATTCATCGAAAGGACTTGCAGATAAAGAATTGTCATCCATGGCAGTATTTTTTTTTTTTTTTTTTATTATTTGATATTCTATTAAATCGAACAACGCCTTGGCGCTTTCTTTAAAGCATAATTTTCTTTTTTGTCATCCTTACTCCTGTTGTATTGAAATCCAAATATATTCAACAATTAAATTGGATTTATTTTCATTAAATAAATCAGATGTCGATGTTGAAACGTTTGGAATTGAGACAAAGTGAAAGTGATGTGACGCTCAGGGATGCAAACAGCAAATTCTTAAAAGAACAATTTCTTGTTTGTGTTTTTTTTTGTGATTTTTGAAAAATTTCCTCAAAGAGAGATGCCCATAGGCAAATGTGCTTATAGCTCTCAAGAAGCCTTTCAGATATTCAAAATCACCCTTCGAAATATCTCAACATCAATGATTTTTATACCCCTACGTTTAAAAAACGTAAACGGGGTATATTAATTTTGTCACTCCGTTTGTAACGCCCATAAGGAGGCGTGGTAGGTATAGAAAAATATATATATTCTTAATCAGCATCACCACCCGAGTCGATTTAGCCATGTCCGTCTGTCCGTCTGTCTGTCTGTGATCACGATTACAGCCGTAATGCTCAAGCTATCATCACAAAATTCGATATTTAAGCTTGTAATGGGTGTGTTTTTTAGGGGTTTGTTTTTCGAATAGAGATAAAACTGGCATTTTGTGGTCAAATCTGGCAACTCTAATGTCATTTATGTTCAGTTTGGTTTGCCATTTCATCACGAACAGGTTGAAAAAAGAACAACGCTTGCAAATCGTGCAAATTTATTTCGAAAATAATGGTTCAGTTCGCGGAGTTTACCGCAAGCTCCGTCCATTTTATAGTCGACATAATCGTCCATCAGAGCAATTAATTCGGTTAACCATGGGTCGTTTTCGCACAACGTTTACTCTATGTGATAATACGCATCCGCAGGGACGTCGAACAGTGCGCACGAAGAAACAATTGCCGCTGTAGAGCAAAATGTTGAAGAGGACCCGAATGAATCGATTCCCCACCGTGCACAGCAATTGGAGCTTTGTCCAACAACTTTATGGATTTTGCGCAAAGATCTTGGCTTGCGACCTTACAAGATCCAGCTTGTGCAAGAATTAAAGCCGCGAGACCATGCAATGCGTCGTGATTTTGGTGTATGGGCCGAAAATGAGATTGATCTCGATGCTGATTTTCATCGCAAAATTTTGTTCAGTGATGAGGCTCATTTTTGGTTGAATGGCTACGTCAACAAGCAAAATTGCCGCATTTGGAGTGAAGAGAATCCACATGAGATCCTTGAGACGCCATTACATCCACAAAAACTGACTGTTTGGTGTGCTCTATGGGCTGGTGGAGTCATTGGGCCATACTTCTTCCGAAATAATGCTGGAGAGTCAGTTACCGTTAATGGAGACCAGTATAGAGTCATGATAACCGACTATTTTGTTCCCGAATTGGATGGCATGAATGTGGATGAGTTGTGGTTCCAACAAGACGGCGCTACATGCCACACAGCGCACGTCACAATCGATTTATTGAAGGAAACATTCGATGAGCGCATAATTTCGCGGAATGGACCTGTCAATTGGCCACCAAGATCGTGTGATTTGACACCATTGGATTATTTTCTTTGGGGATATGTGAAGTCGGTCGTCTACGCCAACAAACCAGAAACGTTAGGGGACTTGGAGGCCAACATTCGTGGCGTTATTGCCGACATACGGCCCCATATGCTCGAAAAAGTGGTTGAAAATTGGACCTGTAGAATTGGCTTTATTCGAGCCAGCCGCGGCGGCCACATGCCTGAAATCATATTTAAACATTAATGGCATAAAATTATCCTTCCAATAAAGCCAAATTGATGGACATTAAAACGATTTTCTTGTGTTTTATTTCAATTCGAAGTTCTATACCTCTAAAAAAAACACCCTTTATCTAAAAAATAAAGGTCAAGTTCAAAAATGAGCCAAATCGGATGAAAACCACGCCTACCTCCCATACAAAGTGATTTTATCAAAACGGTAAAATCTCTTAGAATTCCACAAAAATTAATATACTTATATACTTGAAATTTTGCACATGAGCTTTGCTTTTTAATATACATTCTGAATATGAAATTCAACCAAATCGGATAAAAACCACGCCTACCTCCCATGCAAAGTGACTTTATCAAAAATGTAAAATTCTCTTTAAATCTCTTTTTAGATCTATTTAAATTCCACAAAAATTAATATATGGACTTGCAATTTTGCATATGAACTTTAATATATAACATGTACACTGTGTATGAAATTCAACCAAATCGAGTGAAAACCACACCCACCTCCCATACAAAGTGACTTTATAAAAAACATAAGAGAATATTTTCTGTTAAAACTATGACGAAAATGTTTTTACAAAAAAAATGTTTTGACTGCTTAAGACTTTGAATATATTTCAATTCGGACGTAGGGGTATTTTAAGTTCGGCCCAGTCGAAGATCATTTCTTACTAGTTTTTTTATAGTGAAATCAACGATGCATATTGAAATGACTTAGGGATGCTTCGCCTTTTTATATATCTATGGAAAAAATAAATTATTAAAGCCGACGATATTTTAAAATTTTTATCGATAAGTATCACTTCTGCAATAGTTTGAAGTTTACAAATGAAAGTATTGCAATATTTTTCTAAATGCAAAATTAAATAACTTAGGAAACTCTGACCTATTTTAAGTGTACCGATTCATTTGGTACATTTATTTCAGAACACAATAATCATGTATCTCAATCTGTTTTAGCGTGAATTTTAAGTGCAATCTTCCATTCTTCTCATTAATTTTAATCCCTAGGAGTTAAGGTTTGACTATCTACTGTTTCTTTAGAGTTGCTCAGCCCCTTGGAGATAACCTCACTCTGAGTAGATAACACTTGGAGTTGCACAGAAAAAACATAATAATGTATCTTAAAGTCAATTCTATCTACTCTTAAATACAAGAAATTAATAATGCCATAATACTTAGGCAATAAGCAATTTTTTATTTCTGATCGATTACAATCGACCTTAATTTTATTATCAATGCAAATTCCTGTTTTTTCATAAAATTGCCAGCACAATCACGAATAGCCAAGCAAACAATGACTAAAAAAGTAGATTGTTATTTATTGTAATTAAAAAAGCAGTCGATAGCTTCAATTGAGTTGCATAACATTGCTTAAATGCGTCAAAATAATTTCAATATTTTCTCAATCAATAAAATAGATAAACACAAAAAGCAGCACCAACACTGGAGTAATGCTACCAATTATATTGCCTACTCACCTGCAAATACACTGAAAAAAGTTAAGCAGCAATAATGTTTAGAGTTATAAAATCAGTTAATTGATCGAGACCGGCTGGTGCCACCAGCCCAGAGTGTTTCCTCAAGTGGTCTTCAAGCATCTATTTTTGTTAAGTGCAAAGCGGATTTTCATTTGCATTCGGTGTTGACTTATTTTGTGAGCCATAAAACTGTCCAACAATCAATAACCGTCAAATTGATGACACGAATTTATTGATGGATTATAAAAATTTGCACTCACTGCAACAGCATTCACGGTTGTATTGCGCTCCTTTAATGCAAACATCAATCATGTCAACCGACGGCCATGAGTGCTGCTGCTGCGTTCCATGTGCGAGATGCATTTGCAACGGACCATAGTGGTCGCGGGTGCGCGGTGAATAGAATTAAAAGTAGTTGGCCACTCGTAGCGATCGTAGCGAACAGTGTTTCATCATGCAAGTGATGCTAATTTAAGGAAAATATTTTGCTTGCATAATACTAATAATGAATGACAAATGCACTCAATACAGTGGTTCGAGAAAAGACATGATTCTTAAAATTTAATTATCCGAGATAAGCTATCATAAGAAATGTTATTAGTAACAAAATGATACTAACAAGAAAAATAATTTTAATAGGCAGAAATCATAAAAGGCCCTCTCAAGGGAAAGAGCCATGGGAAAGAAGAAATAGGAATCACAGAAACCTGAAACATGACAAAAGCCTTTAGAACTTTAAATCGATATTTAAGGGGGCATATAGGTTACAAATTTAAAAAAATAAATTCTGTTTTAAAAAATGGCTAACTCAAATCAATTTATAATTTCAAATAAAGCCGACATAGACACAGCTTAAGAGTGTGATCTGAAATAGAAATCTGATCAAGACTAAAGGAACTCCTACATTTCAAGGGTAATATTTTCTTTAAGGGTCATAAAGGTTAAAAATTTTTAAAAACGAAGTTTTTTCGGGATTTTTGTTTCATTATGGTATTTCTAATTCGATGCTCAGAACACTGATTAAATTTACCCAAACGTCTATTTTAAGCTCTACTGAATAATTTGGTTTGGGAAGATAGAGTCCCTTTTCCTGTGAAACATTGCGCATGAAAAATCTTATGTGTTGATTTTGACACAATACATATACCCCAGGTTTCAACGCATATCCCTAGCATCATCTTACAGAATTTCTAGCTTACAGTAATGCGCTCTGACTAATCTAGGCTTGTCATTGGCAACAGTCGAATACATTTTCCAAGGAACAAGAAGTTCTTATTCAATTACTCCCAATTATGTTATTAATCATATGGCATGGATATGCAAATAAAATTTATCTTAGGACCTCTTCTTTTTACAATCTATATAAAATCTATATAAATCAATCTACTAAGTGAAACACACATACATACAAAATATATAATGTTCATAAGTTTTTATTCGGAAACTAATGTATTTTACGTTAAAAATCAAAGTAAAAAATTGTATAAATATATGTATAAGTATTGAAAACCTAAAGAATTGTATTATTCGGTTTCCATAGTATCGTTTATTTGAGGGTTCTCCTCATCATCAGCTCCGAATACTTTTTGGGACCACCAGCAAATTTCTGCAACCAACACATTTAACTTTTTTTCCTTGTTGCGTATCTCCAAAGGCATGGCAATTTGGAGAAACCTTTCCCCGTGCTCGACGGACTCTGATGCTAATCGATTTTTTAAATACTCCAGATGGTGATGGAGAAAATGTTTTTGAATCTAAATGTTGAAAATCTAAACGTGGCGGAAAGCCGTAGAAATACAAAGTGGCGCAAAAATAATCCTCCTATCAGAAAATGCTATACATTTTGCGATTGGCCCCTAATGTCAGTTCTGTTTTGACATTTGTGTAGTAAACACATGCGAAATACACGTTAATAAACAAAGTTACGCTGCACTGTTCCAGAAAGACCAAATAAAAATAATCCACAAGAAGAATCAAAGTTTTTAATTTTTTTTTTTAAATTACAGCCAAAAAACATCGGAGGGTTATTTTTGCGCCACCTTGTATGTGAATTTGATTCTGAGGCAAGTATTGTGCTTTGACCTCAGTCAATTCAAGTTATAAGGCAATCTCATCTACAAACTTCTCTACCACCAACTATGACTTCTACCCGTAAATATTGATGAGTTTTCAATTTCAGTTGATTAGAAATGAGGAAAGAAATTGTAAATGCGAAAGGTTAAAGCGTAGGACCATGGCCTGGCCTCGATTCGAATCCGGAACCTCTGGGATGGCAGCCGAGCACTCTACCTACTCGATTACCAAGGCCGCCAATTAATGTGTGAATATTAGGAGCATTAATGTTTCCCAAATTTAAAGGACATTGAATTTGCAAGAAAGTCTCAAATCAAAATTTTACTTAGTTTAAGAGTTAAAGGAAATTAACTACGGGCCCCATAGTATAAATGACCTTGAAAAATTGGTTATTTGACTTAACATAGAAAAATTCTTTGGACAATATGTTCTATAGACCAATGTCTATCAGAAACCATTTGAATTTTTGCAGTTATTTCAAATGACCCTTAAAGTGCCCCACAGTGTTATAAATAAAATAATTCACCATATTTAAAGAATACGTTAACTCTATAATCAACACCACCAAAATTTAAACTATTAGGCAACAATCAAAAGTTCTGCGCTATCTCGATTATAATCGAGAATATCCTTTAACTTCGAATATCCTTCACACAAGACACTGTGGATAAAAATCGTGAGTAATTTCGCGTCAGTCTTTCATGCTTTTAAAAAAGGAATTTTTAATTTTTTATATTCAAATTCGCATCCTATTGCTGGGCATTAGAAATACTCTGGAGATGATTCTTGGAATGATGATGCCAAGCTAAAGCTTTAATTCTCTGCCCTATGCCCTAAATTCAAGATAAAATTAAGAGTTCGAAATCAAACCTATAAAAAATAACCAACATAATTTTCTTTCCAGAAACAAATCAATTTTACTAACAATGTGAAAAAAAATATTAAACTAGTAAGAAATGATCTTCGACTGGGTCAAAGGTAAAATACCCCCACGGCCGAACTAAAGTATATTCAAACTCTTAAGCAGCCAATAAAATGTTGATCTGTAAAAACATTTTCGTTATAGTTAGTTTTACGGAAGATATTCGCTTTTGTTTTTTGATAAAGTCACTTTGTATGAGGTAGACGTGGTTTTCACCAATCTTTAAAAGAGATTTTAAAATATATTTTACCTTTATCAAAGTCACTTTGTATGGAGGGTAGGGGTGGTTTTTAAAAAATTATCAAATTTACAAAAAAATCAAAAATTTGAAATTATCAAAATCGGTTGATAATAATGAATCAAATTAGTAATAAGTATTTAGTAAAGAAACATTACAAAAATAATTGTACGAAATACATGTATCATAGTACGAAAAGTTTTTAAGAGACTTTAATACAGGCTTTTTTTTAATACAGACGTAACAATAAACCATGCTCTTAGAAATGTTGGAATATGTGGGGAACACACAAAACTAATGTCAAAATTCTAATAATATTTGAAAAAGTAAAAGTCTAGATTTCAGTGCTCTCAAATTGTAGCTGATTGTATATCAGATAAAAGCCTTCTAAAGAGCGTTGTTGGCCTATTGAACTAGAAAATAAACCGCCTACTGCAAAAAAGCAACGGGGTATTCAAATACTTCCCTTATTAATTTGGCGAAACAATTTCTTCGCTTTAAATTTAATGTGAATTTGAGAAGTTTCACCCCACAGTACACTTGACACAGTTCACGTAATTTTGGCGTCATATTGATCACTTGTCAAGAGTTAGACTAGTCGTCCGCTCTAGACAACAACGGTCTAGCCACGCTCTAATTACGCTTAATTCTACACAAGCAAACTTGCAGACTATGAATCATCTTTCACGCACATTTATTTGCACTAAGTTGACATTTTGAAAGACATTGAATGTCAGCATTAATCAGTGACAAGCTGCAGACAAGTGTCACTGGACGACACATAGATTGATGTATTGCAAATGAGGCCACTCTGTAGTAAAGTAAGTTTGATAAAATGCTTCTAAATAAGTTAGAGACCCACTTAGTCAGTCACATGAGATCATCAGATCGTAGCACAAGAAAAGTATGTGTCAAATAGTGTTGCATTAAATTAAATGTCGAGTGATACGATATTAGCATTATGAGGTATGGTAGAGAAATAAATAAGTAACATTAATTACATGATTTACATACTAAACTTTTAAAATAGCATAATAATGAAAATTCGTGAAAACCGTCTAAAAGGCTTTCTTATAATTTGTTTTTGTATTTTTTGACTAAAATTAAATTTATTTTTAAATATTATAAAACTAATACGTTTTATAAAGGTTTTGCAACAAGAGCTGTATGATTTATTTTTTTTTTTATAAAATTAACAATTCTATGGATGTCTCTTAAGTTTTTAATGAATTATAAAGAAGACACATGGAGATTATGTATGAAGTAAAGTATCTTACCAATGTCCATCTCAGCTTTGTTTGAAGATCTTAATGCTTTTTTTGAAATTTTCTATAATTTTTTTAGCATAATTGGGGCTCTTTTTGAATGTTCACTTTGAGATTTGAATCATCATCACCACGTTTCACAATCCTGTGGAAAGTAGAAGTCGTATTTGTCCATCTACCTTATTTCCGACCACAAAAAGTTGTTTTACATGTCTCTGTAGCTTACTCCATTGCATATAACGGCTCTTAAGTCGTCATTTTTGAAAAAGAAAACAGAAAAGAGAAGAACAATTATCAGAAAATTCGAGAATATAGAAGGCATTCTATTTTTATGAGTTTATTTATCAATTCAGAAAAACTTTAGTTAAGAAATTATAGGTGTCTAAAGTTGGGAAAATAGGCCCAAAGAGTTTTTTTTAATTTTCCTACGAAAGTAAGCGTTATGGATGTGAAAAGAAAAAAATATGCTATCCACGAATCAAACGAGCTATTAACCATAAAAATCCATGCATTACTTTTGATGATACATGTAATTGTTTTTTGTACTTAGAAAATACCTCAAGTATTTTTACTAATTTTGTGTAAAATTATTTCATAAAAGTTGTGTAAATATTGTTCTGATTAAGAAAAAGTGGGTGTATATAAAAAAAATTACTTGCGTTTTGGTTATTTCGTTAAACGGTGAACCGTCAAGTGTGTATAATATGTTAAGTGTTATATCTTGGTTAACAGATAAAAAGGTAATAGCAAAACCCTTCTTTTATCCATAACGATCCTTCCCATACGCTTATTTTTGTTGGAAAATAAAAAAACTTACAAGTATTTAGGCCCATTTTCCCAACTTTGGACTGCTATAACTTCTAAACTAGGTGCAAGCGGCCTTTTTTCTTTTCACCATGATCTAAATGATAAGATCAGCGTAAAAAACTACATAGGATCATGTACCTTATGAATTTGCTCGTAACTACAAATTGAACGCGAATTCTATATGTTTTAATAGTTTGATATTTTTGATACTTAGGGCGGATTATAACTTGCAAAACTTATCTAAAGGACCTTAGACCTATGCAACGATATTACATAGTGCATTAAGTTCCTAATGCTGTACTGGGAAAGTATGCGAACTGTCTTTCGGAACTTCTTTGGTCAGCGGTCTCCGAACTTAATTATAGGTTCAAAAGCTTCTTGTTCTAAATCGATCTTTAACAAAACCAACTCTGCCTTCCTCGGTCTTGTATGATGAGTTTGTTATAATGCCGATTACGAAATTTTCACCCCATTTGGAAAAGCTCCCAAGCCCCGAGCCCAACCAAAGAGAAATGAGAGCGGGCTTAAGCGCTATTTCATAGCACCGATCACATTTATTGACGGCTTACAACTCTACGATTTGGTTGGAGTAGATGCTTTTCTACTGATCTAAATATTTGAACTTATTAGAAAGATCGAGATATAATGAAATATCAAGTAGTAATAAAATCCCTTCAATGTGTATCATCAGCACATATGCCTATGGAACATTTCTGGAAACTATAGAGTTGATGAGTTCACTAGAGATATTATTTGATGGTTTCGTGGGATTTTGTAGAAGTGAATTCTGGTGGTATCACAATGAACCACTTATCAGGTCTAACTGAGTTTATAGCACTATCTAAAAGTGTTGGAATTAATACGTAGCATTTTACCACAGACGGCGTAGGTAGACCATTATTCCATTGTTCCCTTCTATTAAACATTTCCGGTAAAACAGCAGACGTTTGGTATCAGTTTAGTTGTACATATGTTGAATTTGGTTGAAGTGTAAATATTCAATAACATTTTGTACTTTATCCTATATGTCGAATTTTGTGCAAAATAAATTTTGGAGAGTCTTACTTAACACGAAAAAGCACTGCCGAAAGTAATTTATTTTAGTGCCGGAAGAGATCTGTACGTCTTATAAGGGGTAATTTCGACTTGAAAGACAAAGCATGAACTGGACAGCCAAAAAAGTTTAAAAATGAAGAATTTGTTCAATTGAACCTTACTCATACATTTCAAGAATTGTCTGCATCTTTAGAAGTTCAATGGTAGGAAATCTCCATAAAGCCATGGGAATGATCCAAAAGAAATTGGCAACCATAGAAACTAAAACAGAGGAACGTTCATAGGCATTTTTTTCACCTGTAAACTGCTGCTTCAGCGGGAGAAAAGGCAGAAATTTTGCATTGAATTGACATGGACGATGAAAAGTATGAATTACGACAATCCCAAATGCAGAAAGTGATAGGCCCAGTCCGTTCAACCATCAACACTAGCGACAAAGCCAAATAACCTTGTATTCAAGCTCTAGCTCTGTATTTGGTAGAGTTACAAGAGCGTTATTTAGTTGCTATGCGCTGCTGAAACCGATTGAAAGCATAAATGGGGATCGATACCGACTGCAATTGATGCTATTGAGCCATGCATTGAAGAAAGAACGGCCAACATACTTCGGAAAACACGACAAAGCGATTGCAGTGAGCGAACAGTGTATTGTGTAACCGGTTGAAATTGGTTTGGAAACGATGCAATGAGTCCTACCCCATCTACCGAATTCTGCGGTGGATCGATGACTGAACTTGTGGCGTCCGTGGCGTAGTTGGTTAAAGTGCGTGGCCGCTATGTCAACGAACTTTGGAGACCCAGGTTCGAATCCCAGCAGCGACAGAAAATTATTTGAATTAAAATAATTTTTCTGTACGGACGCCACCTCTCTGCAGACAATGGCAAACCTCGGAGAGTAATCAAAATGCCATGTAAAGCTTCTTGAGAATAAGAACATTTCGTTCATCGCCGTTCGGAGTCGGCGTTAAGCATGTAGGTCCATTTCTCGGTCAATTGTGTACAAACTTAATAACACGCACAACACAATTGATCATAAGAAGCTAGGTCAAAGTCCTTTCAAGGGCTGAAATGGCCAGTTATTTATTTTTTATTTTTTTTATTTTTATCGATGACTGAACAGAACCGATGTCTGGATGTCTGAAGGCTTGTCTGAGCAGAAACTCACTTCTTATGAGGATTGCAGAAAATGAGACTGTTCTTGTTTGAAACAGGTTTGAAAACGCTCAGGAGTTCCACACCACCCACCGATTTCTCGTATAAAGATTGCAAGAAATGAGACTATTCTTGGATTCCATCTAAAGACGAGACGTTCTTTCGACGTGGTATTCGTCTCCAGCCCACAAGATCAGAAGAAATTGTGACTAACGAAGAATAGTACCTTTTGAATCATTTAAAATAAACAATTTTTTCATTAATATAACTGCACTAATTAATTCCTGTCAACGAAAACAAAGTGAACTTTGAGAATAGAAATATTATAGAAGGCATTAATTATAGCCAAGGTCAACTGTCCTTGGAAAAATACGAAAAATCATAGTTTACAATTAAGGGAAATACCCTACAGTTGGCCCAAATTCGGAGTATTGTTTAATGACATCGTCGATTTCGGTCTAAAAACTTTTAAATATTCCTACAAAAAAGTGATTCACATCCATACAGTAACATACTTCATTTAGTCTCTTATTCATTCCTAACTGTTCCACACCTCTTGCAGGCATTAGAATATAATTTGCAATGATTAACTTCAATCAAGTGGCTGCAGCTGTTAGTCACAAAAAGTGACAGTCAGGTAATTGTTTCAGTTCAAAGTGGTTGTAAGTCTGGTTGAACTTTGTCATCACATTATCTCCATAATACTCAGCATGCTCCAACATGCTGTATATATCTTTAAAACAATACAAAATCGCGACAACAATAAAAATCTTCAGATACAGGGTAAATAAATCAATTTGATTTATTGGCAACAAACGAGCTGATCTGCAGCTGGGAAGCATTCGCTGTTTGTAAGAAAGTCTAAACTCAAGACTACACTGGTCGAGTGTAGCAAAAAAAAAACACAAAGCGTGACAGAAACAACTTCGACGACGCCACACTGATGGAACGGGCATCTAAAACTTAAACCAAATCTAAGCTGCTGCTGCCTGGGCTGGTGACAACGTGCGGTTGCTGTTGCTGACATAAGCAACACGCCGAATGATGGGCCGCAGCGAGAGTGAGTACCTCTCTTGCCATGCAGTCATCCATGAAGCTATTTTAGCCAATTCAGCCAATAAACAGTTCAAACCATGATACAATTATACAGGTAGCATTGACAAGTATAGATTTTCTCAGCAACAAGGCAACGACCATTTGTCAAAAACAGTTGTTCGTGCAACAAGAATTAAACGAATGTAAAAATAAATAAATTCTGCAAAATATGTGCGTTAAATACACAGTTATAATAATGAAAGTTGTGAAAAAATTATGTGTGATATGTGTTTAACGTTTTCCAGCCATGGTGTTTTAATTTTAATTGAAAACTTTTTCAATTTCGTCCACATGCATCTGCAGCTGCTGAGGCTGCTGCACTTAAACGTTTTCAACCTTTTTTTTTATGTTTGCACTTAATAACATTAAGTTTACAAATTATTTTCGTTCTAGTAATAATAACTCACTATTAATTAAATAAAATAGGCAATATTTTGTAAGAAAATGTTTGGTTATTTGCAAGCGCTGAAACATAAACAATGGCGAAAACATAAATAATTGAACGCTCTCTTTCTAGACATTTTTTTTGACAGATGGTCGTTGCCCAAGCAACTGTCAATACTACCTTATATTATTATACCATGAGTTCAAACGTCCCTCTTCTACCGCCCAGTGTCAAACTTTAATTTCAGTTCATTTTTCGTGGCGGATCTATTGTAGTTGCATTTATTGTCAAATCATGAGGTTCCCTGCTGCCAACCACCCAGCCAGCTAAGCCGGCCAGTTTCGAAGCCAGTCAGTCAGTCAGCCAGCCACATGCTCGACCGTGATTTGCTGCTCTACTCGAATTCATGCGGCTCAGTAAATCTTCCTCAAACCTGCTGCACTGGTTGCATGGTCTCGCACACGCGGAGGCTGCATTGCAGTCTATTGCTTTGCCAATTTGTGGCCCCACAGGCAGCAAGGCGGTAGGGGCGCCCTTGGGTGGTTGAATTAAATCAGGTTGCTGCCTGTGAAATGCAAAATTTTCACTATTTAAAAAAACCTTCTGCAACTCAATCACCACAAACCAATATTGCGTTGAGTGTCTCTTTTGTTGCACAACCGCCTCACACTTCGCCTTCCTATGAGGCCATAATTATTTCGTGCTATGTCTGCAACGCTTGATGTCGGACTCATTGCGGAGTTTGCAAGGCGCAGCTGATGTCCTCGTAAATATAACGAAAAGCTCCTCTCATGCATGTGCGAATGTGGCAGCCACAAATCCTAAACTAGGCCTAAATTGTTTGCAAAAACTGTGCAAATGTGCCAAGCGGGCTACTTGCTATGTTATTGTTGTTGGTGTGTGTACAGAAAATCTGTGCGAATAAATGCCGTGTACGATGAGTCCATGAAAATGCAATTTTATTTTCAGAACACCAACGCATGCACGCATTTGTTCACTGGCGAGCACAAATTGTAGCTCAATCGATCCGACCAATTGGAACTTAAATCCTCAGATAAATTTTTCCGAAGCAACAATGGACCAAATCAGTCGCCTAACCATGCAAGAGTATTGTAACAATTAATGACCATTTCGCCCCACTGTGCAAACACAGTCAACTATGAAAATGAAATTTCTCTCCACTACGCAATGCATACGCATAATTGACGAAGGCAAAGGATGCTACAAGGATGCAGCAGCAAATTCACAGCATAAAAGTCGTAATCAATGAGGACTGTGAAGTGCCTCTTCTACTTCGATTGAAGAACTGGACTGCAATTGCCATGTCTGACGAAATTAGATTTGATTTCAATTCTGCTTTGATTCTTGTTTTTCAGCTGTTCACTGAGTAATGGTCAGAGGATCTATCGACGTCTACTTCAGAAGAATCGTTTTGTGAACACATGCCAAACACAATGTCGTTCAAACATCAATAAAAGCTTCATTTAAGATCAAGACGGAGTGAAAAAGTTTATAAAACTAAGCAACTGAGCTCTATATAAAATCAAAGTATGTTAAAAGATATTAAGTTGTGTTTAAGATCGAACAGTGGTTCAAGTTATTTTTTCCAACAAAGTTATGAAAAGTAAAATAATGTCATAAAAGGTAATTTGATATCTTACCAAAATTTTTCCAAAATGCATCGGCGTTGCATGGAATTGTTACTCGATGAGTATAAGTGCAAGCAGAAAATTTATGCTTCGACGATAAAGTTGAATTCTTTAAACTAATGACAAAAATTGAGATAACAAGCTCATCAAACTTACACTTCAATAAATCGATTGTAACATGTGCTGTGTGGCTTGTGGCACCGTCCTGTTGGAACCACATGTCGTCCAAGTCCGTATCTTTCAATTCGGGTAAAAAATAATAGGTAATCATGGCGCGATAACGATGGATGTTCACAGTAACGTTACGATCGTTATAGTCGACGAAAGAATATGGTCCAATGACGCCGCCTTAATGCAAACCGTACCAAACAGTTATTTTTTGTGGATGAAGTGGTAATATATGAAGCACATGTGGATTTTCACCCGACCAATAACCCTTTTTTTTCTTATTGACGAACCCATTGAACCCGACCAATAACGCATATTTTTCTTATTTTACCATGATGAAAATGTTGAGTTTACTGAATAACTTGACAGTGACAGTTCGATGATGAGTGAAAGGGTGCGTTCAGAAATTTAATTCAAAGTTTCATTGATTCATATCATTTCGTTTGTCTGCGTATATCGTAAATCGTATTCTTCGTATATGAAATTGACATGAACGAACTTTTATGAACTTTCGTACTTTTTGTAAACATAAATTGGTTGCATTCTTTAATAAAAAGCACTCAGGTGGAAAAAGGACAGCTTAAGAACAACCTTCAAGAATAGTTCAAATCAGTATAATTCCGCACATCTCCCGCTGTCTCTCTTATCGGGAGTCCACGTAGCCCCTGTGAGTTCCTACGCCTCATCTAGAAAAGTGTGGCAACTTTAAACTACTGCTGCAAAGATAAATACTAGGAACTCTCTATGCTCTGAGAGGTCCTGGGGAGTAGCTGCTTCTTCGGAGCAAAGAAAAGCATTTATTCAAGTCAGCAAAAATTAAAGAAACTGAAGGAAGGGAAAGCTAATGTGAAGATGGGTTCTTAAGTCAAAACAATTGGGGAAGATGCTATGAAAGTGAGCAACTATGATTTTGTTCATTCTCTCCCATGACGATATTAAACAAAACAGGTTACATGATCCGTTGCGAAGGGACACGAAATGAAATAAATTGTTTGCTGGCGAAAAGGATAAGGTCAGCAGGCATATATTCTCAGAAATTACCCTTTTTCAAAATGAGTCAGATGACGGACTCCTGATTTCTGTTGAAGAGCTGTCGATATGCAAAACGGCAGAAGCATCTAATATGATAAAATAGCAGCTATTCTTTTGGTAGCAGTTTTTATCGACAAAAGGCTTAGTGAGCTGTCTTCGAAACACTCTTCACAGGTTTTCTGGCAGGAGTACGGGAAATCGAAAAAGGCCCGTTAATTCAAAGATATGTTGTTTGAAAATGCTTTCATCTCCTGCTGAATGAATTCATAAATTGACAAAATTTTTTAAATCAAATTATATTTTTTTTTTTTATTTTGACAAATAAAACAAGTTTACGAAAAGGTTTTTACGACAAAAGCATCAAATATGTTGCGTACATGGTAGAATTATAAGGTAGGGCCGAGTCGCTCAGTGCCCTCACGCGTCAACGAAGAGTGGAGAATAAAAAATGAGGCTAATTGTCAAAATGGCGAAGTTAGTAGAAACCTCAAATAAAATTAAAATATTATGTTTTCAATTTGTAAATAGTGCGGACACGTGTGTTAAGTTTGTGTTAATTTGAGTGGAAATATTGTAAAAACATTGTAAATAAATCTATAAAATGCCGCGGAAGTGTTAAATTTGAAAAAAAAGCTTGTAAAAAGTTTAACCTAAAATCAACTGCGAAACATGAACATAAATAAACTCGAGATGAACAGCTGATTTTGACAACTAGCCCGCTTTTCTCTGCTTTCCACTCCGTTCTTCTCCAAGTCGGCCCTACCTTATAATTCTACCATAGATGCGTATAGCTTAAAAATTTTCGTATCTCAATGTTCATATGAAATAGTTTTGACGTTTCGTAATTTGATACGAAATACGAGCTTACGAAGCACTTAAGAAGTGACATGAAGCACCTTAATATAATTTTTACAGAGGTTTTAAAATTTAACGGGGGAAAAAGCAACTGTATCGTGGTTACTGACACTACACAAAATCCACTCAAGAGAGGGATCTTCGAACTAATTGGTATCTTCCACAGTATTGAATCTTTAGTTATGATTTTTTTTTTTTTTGCCAAGATATTGATATGTCATGCACTACAGAAAAATATAAAAATCCAAAAAATATTTATTCTTATAAAATATTTATTTCACATTTTGTGGGTTACTTACACTAATAGTTAAAACCCACAAATAAAAGTTAAATAGTTACTAACACTATTTTTTTCTGGTTAAATAAAAAAAAAACAAAACAAAATCAGCCTTTTTGTATTTTCTTTAAACTAAAAATATGAAAAATGTGAAATTAAGACACAATTAAGGAAATTGCAGCATTCTAATGCTTTTCTAAAACTAAAAAATAAATAAAAATTGCTTCGAAAAAGAAATTGAACAACTGCATTTGTACACAAAAATCAGTCCTCTACTGCTTTTTGACACCGGTCAAAAAATTAAAAATGTTATTTTAATTAAATTTTATATTCTGGGAAATGCCGGCGTATTTAATAACACATTTTAAAACTGTAAATATGCATCTATTCATGCATATGCTGATGACATACAGATATACCTGTCTCGCCCAGTTGGTCTTTGAGTAGACTTAACTCTGATTTATCATCTATTTATCATCGAATTGTTCTGTGGCTAACTCATTTGCTATAAACCAATTAAAATCCAAAGTTATGGCAATTTCTAGAAATTGTACTAGCTTTGTGGATATTCAATCACTGTTAATTGGATGTAACCAATTAGAATTCAAAAGTTAAAAACCTATGTTTTTTAATGAACTCGCAGCTAACTTGTACTAACCATATAAATAGTACTGTCGGGAAAATATATGGTACTCTTAGAAAATTACTACTCTCCTTTGCCTATACGCCAGTTGAAACTAGTCGTAGACTTGTTGTGCAACTTATAATACCACTTATATCTTTCGCTGAAACTGTTTATTGTCATCTTGACTAACAGTCGTTACACAAACTATTAGTAGCGTTTAACAGTGCAGCAAGATATGTCTATGGTATTCATCAGTATGATTATATTTCTGCTAAAAGTAAAGATATCTTAAGATGTGATCTAGTTAGCTATTCGTAACCTCATTTTCTTGCATAGAATTATGTCCTGAAACCAAATGTTTTGATTATCTTTACGATAAAATTCACCTTTTTCAGTCCGTGAGATGTATGAACTTTGTAATTCCTAGGTATTATTATCTCAATAGTCTACATTGAGCCATCAAACTAAATCTCTTAATCTTTTTTTATTTTTCTCAACTATTCAACTTATCATTTATATTGTTTTTGTTTTACTTTCTTAATATTTATTTTCCTTATCTCAACTTTCCTTAGAATAAATTATTTTACTTTTTTAATTATTACCTACAGTTACTTATTTTTTTTAATATTATTTAATTCATCTTTGACTTAATTTTATTTAATCTAATAAAGCTTTGATGTTTTGTTTTTAATACTATAATGTTGCATTATTAATTAATTATTTATCATTTTCATTTTAAGTCATCTTACATTGTTTATTATATGTTCACTGATGTACTATAAAAGACCAAGTCTTATTGTACAAAATAAATCCAAGTTATGATAATAATATCAACCTTTTCTTTTAATAATCTGATTTGTACAGATTTTTGGCTTATTTTTCGAAACAACCCCCTACTCCTCGGCTACGGGCCTGACTTTTACATAAAATTTACTTTTTGTAAATAGTATGTAAGAAATATCCCACAAATATCCCAATAAATGTCTTAAATTTTACATGAATGCCTATAGTGTTGCAATCAAATCTTCTTCCATGGAAAATCCTTACTGATGTCCTGATTAACACGTTAACTGCCATGAGGCACATACGGTGTGCCTCAATAAAATGTCCACGTGGGCTCTGAGGCACAGCGTATGTGCTTTTACTTTTGCAAAAGGAAAATTTTTGCCTTTGCCACCTATTCCCTCCGATCACTCCTTAGGGGAGCTCTCATACAAATTTTTTTGTGTTTGTGCCGGAAAGGGTTAATATGTATCACCGACCCCCATTACTTTTGCAAAAGGAACATTTTTGCTTTCAACACCTATTTCCTCCGACCACTCCTTAGGGGGGCTCCTATACAAATTTTATGGTTTTGTCGATAAAACCGGAAACTGTCGATAAATAAGTAGCAAGTTTAAGCAAACAAAATCATCAAATGTTGGCTTTATATTTCATGTAATTGTGTAAAATTTATATAAGTTAGAGAGTTCTAACATGAATTTTTGTCGCATTGAGGATCAAGCAGACCAACAAGTGCTAACATCAACATTGTACGATCAGAACTTTAGGCCCACCAAAGGCTCAAAAAGTTATATAAATACCGACACCTGATCACTATCAACCATCCTACTTACCTCCGAGAATGACGTATTCTACTTCAAAAAAAAAATGGCCCGGAGGACCCGATATTTTTGAAGCGAAGCTTTTTACGCCTCGTTCTGCGATTTGCTAGAGTGAAATCAGAAAAAACGACACTTTTTTCCGACACCTTTTTTCTTAGAATTGATATTGTTTTTTGCTTGCATCAATTGAACCAGAAAATGTTATATTAAAAATAATTTCTTGCCCGCTGCAGGAATTGAACCCACTACTCACAGTTCTATCGTTTGTTGGTACTTTCCTCTCACCATTAAGCTAAAACCTTTTCTTTCATAATTTTGTTGATTCAGTGATAAACATTAGCTAAAGCTATGTTTCAGCAGATCACTATAATCTATTACTTTAAGACAGGATTGTGTGTTGGCTATTCTAGGACTGTGTATTGGCTAGCCAACCGACAAAAGTAGCAAACAAAACGAACTAGAGCAAAGATAACTTAATTTACCGAGCTATGGTTTGAATCTTCGGTTTGTCCATGCGAACTAAAAGACCTAACGAACTAAAAGAACGAACGAACTAAAAGAACGAACGAACTAAAAGACTCACTAAGGATTGTGTATTAGATGTTGTTTCTACTTCCTACTAAAGGTCGTTATAAATATCGTTAAAAATAAACAACCTGTAAGTTGATTAAATTGTAACAAAATTAATGATTTTTGTATATTTATTCCCTACAACTGAACAGGAGGCTTTAAGGGAGGGCCGAAGTATATATGATATATATACTTTGTTATTTTAAAGTTTTGAATTTAAAAATTATTTTAATGGAAAAAACGCTATTAAATTATTAAATCTATGAATTTGCGAAAATGCTTCGCTTCTCTCGTGTGTCCAGTGACGCACCTGTGTTTTTTTTTTGTATGTTGGCAGTTAAAGTTTTAAATAATCTTATTGTAAGATGGAAGTTGGAAGTTTTAAACTAATTTTTAAAATAAAAGGAATTTTTTAACAATGCTAGCATGTGTTACTTGTCCTTGAAAATATATATTGCCGATCTGTCTTCTGGTAATGCGACAGGATACTTTTATTTCATAACATCAAAAGTTGCCAATGCCAATAATAACGTTTGTTAATTTGTTGGTTAAATCTTTCCGATACCAATTCGTGATTAAAATTACTACATCAACATCTACTGTGGAGAAATTTCAAAGAATGTAAACTATGAATTCCATTTAATACAATAAACTATTTAAATAGTCCTTTGAAACAAAGGAATCCACACACATCGCGGCATATCTACAGCATAACATCTACATCTGCAGTTGATTGCATATCGCGTAGTTATACTACATCCTTGAAAGTATCTGTTCGCAATCAGCGAATGTTACAAGTTTTGAGCAAAATATAATGGCAAAAATAATACATTCCATATGACTACAGAAAGAAATAATTTTGTTTTTGTTGAACTCGTTACAATACTCAAAAGTATCTGAAACTGAGGAAATAAATTATTTTCTAAATTGCGAATATCGTTTTGTCTTTGGTGTTATTTTTGTTGCTTTTGCTTGGTTTCTGAAATTGTTTTACATTGAATGTGTCGCTTCCATTTAAACACAATCGCGCCCCAGGAGCTATATTATTGCAATTTTGTATACTTTAAAGATGCATTTCAACAGCTCAACAATAAAAAAAAAAAGAAATATTTACAATTACACGAACTTTTGTTGAAGCAGACTACAAATTATGATAGCGAAATAAGCCAAAATATAATTTGATTATATTCTTTTGCATTACGATTTCTATATCTTGCGTTTATCTATACTTTTATATAAAAGGCTTATCACGTATCTTCGAGTGAGGTAACCTTAAGAACTACTAAACCGATTTCAATATTTCTTTCACTTATTCAAAGGTAAATCCTTAGCTTAAGCTTTTGCGTACTTTTTTTTTTAATCAATAGTCAATCGCGAATGTATTTTGACTGCTGATTTCAAATATGGACTCCGTTCTTCTCCATCAGATCGAGTTTTTGAGTTAGAGGCAAAAACATGAAAATCAGTTCTTTTTCTAATAATTTTGCTATATCTATTATATTGATCTACCGATTTGTATTACGATGACGAATTTCAATGAAGAAATACTAGACCTTTTGCATTTTTGCACATCACCTAAATTAGAAACTGTTGCCTCACCGGGCTGTCTACCCAAATATAATATACCATGCAACGGATAGCTGGTTTTCGCATCGCAGACCCAATTAATTAGTATAAATTACGTCGGCCGAACTAGGGTTAAGGAAAATTTATATAAAAATATTAAAATTAAAATACAATATATTTGAATATTTCCCACGAGCTGCGTCCATCAAATGCCATTTGGTTGTATATTTAATTTTCTTTTTTCGTTCTCTAATTTATACTATTTTTGACAGTTGTTGCAATATTATGGCACCAAATGTCAAAATAGTATAAATTAGAGAAAGAAAAAGTAGAAAATAAAATAAAAAGAAAAATATGCAGCAAAATGACAATCGGTGCAAGACATTCGTGAGAAAATGTTAGTTGTCACTTTTACCTTACACAATTTTATTATGCGATCACCAATCGCACTCACAAAGAATCTTGGGCAAACATCCAGGCTATATTACCCTTGCAACAAAAACTAAACGAGAACTATAAGAAACCTGTAACTGCAGAAATAAACTGCAGGAACAGAGTGCAATACTGTTGTTGCTTGTCGGCTATTTCAGCTGTATAGAATATGTGTGTAGGTGTGTGGTATAAATAAAATTTAAATACGGGAAAAAAACGTGTTGTAAGGAAAATATTTGATTTATCCACATAAATATTTAAATAAAATGTATACGCAGCACAGTGTGTGCTTTTGGCAATCTAGGGGGACTTAATTCGAATTTGCAAAATATTGGCTTCAGTTTTGAATAATTGTGTCCATGAAAGATCTTAAAATTAATTATATTGATTTTTATAATTACTTTCAACCCTCAACCTGCCGGGTGGGTCACATTGACCTCTAAGTAGTATTTTTCAAAAAGTGCTCAAAAAAGTTCTACTCAATGGCTAATTCATTTGAGAATACATTTCTCCGTGAGATTTGAAACTTTTGAAGTGGCTTCAGAATTGCATCTTATTAATTGCAAAAAATTGTATTTATTTTTTTATTTACTTATTTACTGGCCAAACCAGGAAAGGCAGTGTATTTACTTATTCTAATACATTTTATAAATAAAAAGAACATTTTTTAAATGATATAGTATTTAATAATGTCATTGCAACATTGTATATTTCATAAAATTTCTAGATTTTTGCATATATTTAAATATATTACATAAAAAAAAAAATTTGAAAATACAGCAAAAAGTGCATGACAAAAGGAAGTTTGAAAATAGCTTTCTTTAAAATTAAATCAAATTTTATTCAAATAATATATAATAGTAAGTAAGTTTTTATACATATTTTATTCTATGTCAGAATCAGAGTATTCATTAATATTATTTGGCTGAAGTAATAAAGTGCGCTTATACTTCCCTTAGTAGCTGCATATTAGCAGCTTAGAAGCTGCATATTAATGGATCGGATGATATTAGCAATCTATGTAGGAGATCGGTATTTGTATCAATTCTTGAAGTCTTTCTACTAAATATTTCGCGGTAGTTCCTAGTATCTTTATTTCTAGACTCCAGCGCTTCTTCAGGCAACTGCCCAATTGGAAGAATGCAGGAATTGATGATAGATTTTCCATGATATAGAACTTTGTGAACACTGACTGGCATACTATACCAATCATATTGCGATAGGTAAAGGTCCCTGGTTTCATCTGTATATTGACCAAATGCTTCGGTATTAACTGGGTACCCAGATCCCAGGCATCCAAGTATTGTGTGAAAACGTTTTATCAAATCGACATTTATACCTGTAATTTCAGACGTTTTTTTAGGGTGTCGAAAAAAACGTCTCGCAGTATTGCCGTCATTTGTGTTTCCAGTTGAAGTTTTTGGTATATCTATTTAAAGTCCCATTTCATTTCTAAATCTATTCTGAATGAGCAATTTTTTGGCCGAAACTTTCGCTTTGTTGTCTTCGCCTCTTACTTGCCAAGATTTATGTCGATTCTGTATGCAATGTGAAGCAAACACTCCATAAAGTGTATCCAAGAGTGCAAGGGTGAAAGTCCTAAAGCAAGCATTTTTTCATCGACTACTTTTTCTTCTAAAGCCTTCGTATTATTCATTTCAGTTGGTTTTGCGCCACACAAATAACAAACTTGTGTTGATTTATATTCTGAAAGTGCGTTGCAAACCTTTCCATCAATCATACATAATATAAAAGTATATGTTATTTTGAACATATTGTTACCATTTTTTATTAATGTAGGCTCTAGATTTTTAATTTCTTCTTCAATATTTTTAACTTCATTTATTGTCATTTCACGTGTTTCTTTAGTAAAGATAAATTTAATTGGGCGACAGTATCTAGGTGAGGAGGTTGAGGGATTTTGCCAAAACACAACTCTCTTTTTATTTAATGTTGAGTAGACTTGTATTGGCACCAACGATATGCTAAAGAGGCTTCCGTCAGAATCGTTTTCGCCGGAAAATTTTTGTATGTAACGGTTTTGTTCAGCGCCATCACATCCCCATTTAACTATCATATAGGCATCTTTCAAATCAGGTACAGCTAGGAAGACCTCTTCATTTGCTGCATATAATCTCTGAGTCGTATGGTCGACAAGTGACTGCAGATTTATTTTGGCACATGTTTCATTAATCGATATTTTCTCAGGATAACACAAGATCTTCGAATGTTTTATAACTTCATATGACGGATAAAGTTTCGAATTTATATCGTTGACATGCTGTCTCATAAGCTTATAACGATGAGTTGAGAGACCACAATCAATAATCATTGCAAGAGCTTTATCTCCTGATAAAAAAGTTTGCCCTGTACTGGAAGTTCGTGCTTTTTTAATAGCGGTTCCCCTTGAGGGCAATTGATCATAAGAAATCATCGAGCTGTACGCGCGATGGTCGCATTCATTTTGAATTTTTTTGTTTTTTTTTTGGGCAAATTGGGGCAAAATATTTTTTTAAATACTTATTTAGGAAGTACTCCTGCTGACGCCTTTTATTATTTGCAGCCTACATTTTGTAATATAATAAAGTTTTTTTCTATCAAAATGTAGTATTTTCGTGGAAACTATTTTCTTTTTTATTACACTTTATCTGCCTGTAATAATGACCAGCAAGTGAACTCCAGCACAAACGGAATTCGTAATTACAGCTATTATATTGAATTTTATAAAACGGAAAAAAGTTCTGCAAATTATACAATGATCCAAAAAATATAAGCTCTGAAAAATTGCAAGGAAAACGTAAATGTCAAAATTGCTCCAGCACTAATAAAAATAATTTGTGTACGACAACCGTTATCTTATGAGCCGTTGCTTTCCCATTTCTTTTTGTTTTATTTTTGTAATATTCAATCAATTTGGAGTAACATATTAGCAAATCTATTCATTCAGCGATCAAATTTTTTTTTCATTTAAATCCCCCTAGATTGCCAAAAGCACACACTGTGCGCAGGCGTGAATAATGTTAATACGCGTTATTTCTCTTAGTGCAGAAGCAAGGAAATTTGGTGAACCACTTTGTTGGTCAAGGAGCAAATTCATCATTTTGATATCCACGCAATTTATCCATTGATGTTCATGATACTTTATTTTTTCCATCACCAAAGCAATACTATCATATTATTCTTTCATTTTAGTTGAATAAGCAATTGGTTTCGAAGCATATTTGTTGCCATTGTGCAAAATTTCAAACTCCTATTACAGCTGTCGATAAATAGCCGCCAATCACTTGACTGATATTTAGAAATGCACATTTCAATCATTAGACCAGCAATATCATGACAAAATACAAGATTACCTTCCTGAGAAAAGAAAGGAAGTATATCTTTCTCTCTTGTTGGTTAGAACGTTAATTTTATTCCAGGACTCAGGGCGTTTTTGTCTTTCAATCTAGATGCAAGTAATTCACGTCCTTCCTTCGACAGATCAAAATCTCGAATTAAATCGGACTCTTCTTGACTGAAGCTTTGCGGAATTAATGGTGTTTCTACAAAGTCCTTGTCAGAGTCATGATTGCTATTGAAACCGCAGTCTGCAGTACATTCTTCATCCATTGAAAGATCTAAAGCTTCTTAAATGTTGGAATCGGAATTTCTTGCTGACGGAGTATCAGGATACTTCCACTTGTTACGATTGTTTATATTTATATAATTGAGTTTGACTATGCAACAATAGCCGCATTTTTTTCGGACTCGGAAGGAAAACTGAAAAAAACATACTGGATCATAAATTAATATATTACATTTATGGCAAAGAGATGGCGTTTTCGAGTTAGTTTTAGTTGACTATCACATGCGTGAATGTATTGAAAATTTTAATTTATTATTTATTGGACAAATTGGATAAATAAAATTAATTGTGAGTTAATGGAAGTCAGTATCGTCTTCGTCCTTTTTAAGTGATAGTGACAGCGCTGAAGAAGCTGAGCACCACGAAACCATCAAAACATTTAATGAGACAGTTCGCGGCTATTCCGATGATGATTTAAAGAAACACTTTCGATTGAACAGGAGTACAACTAAAATACTGATCGGTAATTATCTTCTTATATATAAAAATGAAATGCGTGTGCGTTAGTCCTGCTAAGGCTCAGAAACGGCTCGGCCGATTTTAATAATTCTTTTTTTGTATTCTTTGCCTTAATACAGATGTGGTTTACAAAAAAAAAATTACAAAAAACTCGAAGGAACAGCGGAAAAATCGAAAAAATCGAAATTGGTAATTTTGTATGGAAATTGCCACAGTATAAAGTATCAGACTACTTTAAATAGGCAACAAAACTTAACGGCTGGACGAATGTAGCTCAGATTCGGCACACACATTACTTGAAGCCTAGATTAGGTTATGGCATACTTAGTTTTGACCAAGCCTTTTCCGCCCCTTTACAAGAAACGCACCTATTATATTTTTCTTAGACAAAAACCAATCGTGTTTTTCATCTTATTCTTATCTTCTATCTTTCTACCTTCTGAATATTTATATACTCGGAAATGCGGATGTAGTGTAGGAAGAAAGAAAATTAGGAAGAACCCAAAACGAAAAAAATCGAAAGAATTGAAATTGGTAATTTTTCGTATAGAACAGTGTTCATTACAAATCCAAGGAGAGGACGAGCCGGGCATAGGTCTACGAAGTCAAATGCACGGCGAGCTAATACACGTGTAAACCACACTGACCAGCGAGCGACGGATAACGAAAACAGTCATATTGTCATGTCCGAAGTGCCATCTATCTATCTATATCTATATCTATATCTATCTACAGTGTTGCGCAAAACAATAGCAACAAAATCAGTGCGCTGTTACAAAATCGTGTATCTTTTTTAATATTGGGAGCACACTAAAATTATTATAGGAACCAAAGCACATATTCATACATCATATAAAAAACAAATCATATTCAAATTTGGTTTTGTTTATTTTATTAAATTTAATATTAATGTGGCTACATTCAATTTGTTTGAGTGCAAAACAAAAGCAACAAAACTTAAAAAATGTAAAAAGAGAACAGAAGTTCCAAAAAACAACGGTAAAAGTTCTTTTATTGTAAAGCACATGTTGTTTGTGAGTCATAAACATTTAAGCTTAGATTTGTTTTTGCCCTAATTGTGCCATTGACTGTTCCATTTATAATGGCACGTGATAAATACTGTAAAACTCTAAAATAACAAATTATTTCCAAATATAAAATGGGAAAATCGCAAATATCTGTCGCGAAGCATTTTAATATTAATCGGTCAATAGTTTGTAGATTAATAAAAAAGTATAACATCACAAAAGACGTAACAACGGTATATTCAGGAGGGCGCCCGCGGAAAACATCGCTGCGTGATGACAGGAACATTTGTGGCGTGTTCAAGCGAAATCCATTTGCCACCTCCAAAGAGGTTGTTCGGACACTTGATTTAGATATCCATCACAGCACTATTCGCAGAAGAGCCGTTGAGGAAAATTTAAGGAGTTACAGACCGGCAAAGAAACCTTTGCTTGCAGCTAAACTTAAACAAACAAGTTGAGGTGTTATAATTCAAACAATTTTGTCTGAAATTTTGACAACGACTTGCAATTTATTGTTTTTTAGACTCAGTTTTGCAAAAGAGAATCTAAATTGGACCGTTAAAAAATGGAAAACCGTTTTGTTTAGCGATGAATCAAAGTTCAACTTGATTAATTCAAATGGGATGTCCACGGTCTTGCGCCGCCCAAGTACACGACTTGAAGTCCGAAACTGCAAAATAAATTTTAAGCATGGAGCCGGTGGTATTATGGTCTGGACTTGTATTTCCTATGATGGAGTCAGACCATTTCATAAAATCGATGGTATTATGGATCAATTTGTATATAAAGACATTTTAGAAAGCAAGATGCTACCATATGCAAAGTGGAATATGCCGCTTCAGTGTACGTTTTAGCACGTCAACGACCCGAAGCACACTTCAAAGCTCATCAAAGATTACATTAGAGACAATGGGATTCAAGTCCTTGATTGGCCGGCACAATCACCAGACTTGAATCCCATATAAAATCTTTTTGGGATTTTGAAGAAAAGAGTTTCTGCTCGAAGGTTTTCCAATAAAACTGCACTGTGTGAAGCCTTGAAACTTAAGTGGGAACAAATACCTTATACCACTATATCTAATTTAATAGATTCGATGCCGCGCAAATGTGCAGCGGTATTCAAGAATAATGGGTCTTACACCAAATATTAATTATGTTGCTATTGTTTTGCACTCAGACAAATTGAATATAGTCACATTAATTTTAAATTTAATAAAATAAACAAAACCAAATTTGAATATGATTTGTTTTTTATATGATGTATGAATATGTGCTTTGGTTCCTATAATAATTTTAGTGTGCTCCCAATATTAAAAAAGATACAAGATTTTGTAGCAGCGCACTGATTTTGTTGCTATTGTTTTGCGCAACACTGTATATATATAAAAAAGGAGCTTATGTTTGTAAGGCCGCAATAGACTCCTAAACTACTCATCCGATTAGCATGAAAATTTGTGAATAGAAGTTTTTTGGTACGGTGCGTGTTTGTGGGCTATCAATTTTGATCTACCTTGAACACCAGAGGGCGCTGTAGTACAAATTTTTAACAAAACTGCCTAAAACTCATAAACTGCTTTTGCGATTATAATGAAAAGTGGTATACTGTGGGTTTCATGTACGTTGAGTGTTCTGTTGCTATCGTTTTTGACCTATCTTGAACACCAGAGGGCGCTTTAGTACAAATTTTTTACAAAACCACCTAAAACTCCCAAACCGCTCATGCGATTAGAATAAAAATTGGTATATAGTAGTTTTCAGGTACGATGAGTTTTTCAGCACTATCTTCTTTGACCCACCTTGGACACCAGATGGAGCTGTAGTACAATTTTTTTACAAAATCGCATATTTTTAGTTGTTTTCTTAGGTTACATGTGCGAATATTTACAAAATATAAAATATTTCTTAAATTTAGTAAAATTAAAAAATTTCCGTTATTTTGATATCAAAAACATAAACATATCTTGAAAACTATGTAAAATTTTACTACAACGATATATTTAATGCGAAAAAAACAATCAGATATTCAATTTTGTGACTTTCGATTCAAATATCTCCGCTGCTTTTTTAAATATTGTGTTAAATTTTTTTTTTCTTAAAGCTTCATCAAAATACTATGAAAACCTTATTGCAAAAATACCGTTAGTTGAGTATATATAATTTAAATTTTTTTTTCAAAAAAGGTCTGAAATTTTGGAGTTTTCCCTCAAAAAAAGGCTCAAAATTTGTTTTTGTTGTAAAAATAATTTAAATTCAAATTCGCAAATTTTCAACTCTATTTAATAAATATAACATTTATAGGCAAAAAATATTTCAATTTTACGCAAAAATTAAAAACCATTTTTGTGATTCAAAAAGCAAGCCCTACCCCTTGATTTTTTCGAACAATAAGTTTTTTTCCAATATTGTGTTTTCATATTTTTGAAAAAATATACAAGCTAAAAAGTAATTTATTAAAAAAAATTATCTTAGTATCTCTTACCAATCAAAAGTTATAGTGAATAATCTTTATCCAAAATATATATACAAAAAGCAAAACGCTGTCTGTGTGATGGCTGGAAACTTCAAAATTACTGAGCCGATAGAGCTGAAATTTTTGGCAGAACATTTTTTTCAAGAACGAGATGGCTTAAATTTTTGTCACACCCTCTTTTGCCGTCCACAAATCAATAAAAATGCTATATTTCCTACGGTTTTCGTCGATTGGGCTACATTTTGGTAATTTAGTCTGTATGCTTACTGTCGGCAACTGTACTAAAACTGGGTAGTGTCCATCTACTAGAAAACTGGGATGAGCATTATATAAGAGGCTGTGGCTCCGCCCATACAGTTAAAATTTGTATTATCAAATAGCTTTGAAAGTAAAAGTAGCAATACTTACATATAAACTCAAAATGGAGTTACTATTTGGTGATCTCCTGCTACTGGGAAACTGTAACGGGCAATGGAAAATGACAGTGGTGTCAAACTATGAGTCTAAGAAAAGTTTTGAATACACCTATTATGTTCCCATATAGTTGCAGGGTGCAGCAACGCGCGTCGGGAAAAGGCTAGTCTTATACATAAAAATGAAATGCGTGTGCGTTAGTCTTGCTAAGGCTCAGAAACGGCTTGGCCGATTTTAATAATTCTTTTTTTTTGTATTGTTTGCCTTAATACAGATGAGGTTTAGAAAAAAAGAAAATTACGAAAAACTCGAAGGAACAGCGGAAAAATCGAAAAATTCGAAATTGGTCATTTTGTATGGGAATTGCCACATCAGACTACTTTAAATAGCCAACAAATCTTAACGGCTGAAAGGATTTCACTCAAATTTTGCACACACATTACTTGAATCCTAGATAAGGTTACAGCATACTTAGTTTTGACCACGCCCCTTCTTCCGCCCCTTTACAAGAATCGCAAATTATCGTACTAGCGTACTTTTATTAGCGAAACTGTTCGTCTAAATAATCAAAAGAAAATTCTCTTAACACCAAAAGCATTCACATATCTTCAAAATTGCACAATATTTTAGTACAGCGTCTTTTTCTGATAACATCGTTTCCTTAGAATAACAAAAAACTATCAGAAATTCGTATTTCCTACTTTCGATGAAAATAACTCCGTTGTTTTTGAATATATTTCATTCAATTTTTTTTCGTTGATAAATTTAATTTAAGCACTTAATAAACCCCTATTTGAAAAAGCTCCAACATATTCACTTTTTACTCCAAAAAGGACACAAAAGCTGTTATTTCAATAAATAAAAAAAAATTTTAAAAAAAATATTATTTGTTTTTCCATTGTGAGGATCGAGCCTTAGACCACCTCATGGCTTCAAAACTGACGGTTAAGCTGACTATTTTTATTCAAATTGAAATGTTCTACAAAAATTTCCTATAAAATGATATATATTTGCAATAAAATGATATGACAGCACAATCTTCTGTAAGCGAATTATAGCAACATATTATATTTTTCTTAGCCAAAAACCAATCGTGTTTTTATCTTCTATCATCTGAATATTTACATAATTATCAATTGCCGTGCGTTAGTCTTGCTAAAACTCGGAAATGGCTCGGCCGATTTAAATAATTTTTTTTTGTTCGCCACAATACTGATGTGGTGTAGGAAAAAAGAAAATAAGGAAGAGCCCAAAGCGAAAGAATCGAAAGAATTGAAATTGGTAATTTTTGGTGTCGTACAGTGTTCATTACAACTCCAAGGAGGGGACGAGCCTGACATAGATCTACGAAATCAGTCAAATGCTCGGCGAGCTAATACACGTGTAAGTCACACAGCAGCGAGTGACGGATAATGAAAACAGTTAGATTGTCATGTCCGAATAAGTGTCATATATAAACAAAACAGAGTGGCATAAATAAGAACCCTTTTTTGTGTTCGTTTCCGCACAAGGTAGGTTTAACAGCAAAAAAATTGGAATTTTCTCGGAGAAATCGATGTTCCATACATTTTGTATGGAAAAATAAAAAATAAAAAAAAACTCGATTTTAATTTCATAATTCAAAATGCAATTTCTGCACAATTACATTCGTTCAAATCAGTTGTTTGTGTCCAGACGAAGCAACCAATTATCGAATAGTGTTCCTGAATTCATTGATTTGCAAGGATTACCACCACATAATGTACCACTGAAGGTTGGATCTGTTATTATCATGCTTCGGAGCCTCAATCAATCCAAATTCTGCAAGGGAACAAAATTGGTCATGAAGCAACTCAAGAATAATGTTTTTCAAGCAAAGATGAATGCTTTTGAGTAGGCCAATTCGAGGGCGGGGAAGTACACATTCCAAGAATTCCATTGATTCTAACCGATTTCCTTTCGACTTCAAAAACGTTCAATTCAAATTCAGTTCGACTTGCATCGCCATGACAATCAATGAATCACAAGGCCAATCTTTGGAATTAATTATGACACTGTGTGCTGGATTAAATCAAATCTAAACTTATTTTCTACCTTAAGAATAAAAAAACATGCGAGTAATAACATAATATATAATGTACATATATAAAGATAATGGAGCGCAAAGCAGTGCGATCATATAAAGAGAGAGAGCAAGTAGACTATGCAAACGCAGCTTATTTTACACCTGTAGCATGGAGGTGCATTCAGTTTATTAGATATATATATGCGGACGGAAGTTCCGCTATCAAAATTATATGGAAATAATATAAATATTGCGTAAATAAATGTTAGTGCAAAATAATGTATGTCTTAAATTATTTGTAAAAATGTGTATGTATAACTATATGTCTATAACTATTAATCTTGAATTTCCAAGCTTCTTGCATGGCTTACAATATATGACATGTTCGCGTGTTTGAAAGCCTTCATCTTTGTTTACTTTTGCTAACGTTGTCTATTAAAAAGCATTAAATTGGTCTGACATGTGATTCCCTCAACCACCTTACATTCCGTGTAAATAACAGATATTAGAGTGTTTCATTCAATCAATAATTGAAATTCGATTGCCACCATTTGTTATCGATCACGAATATTCGATAAAAAATTGATTTCGGGTGGGATATTAGATTTTAATTTTGATTTTGATTTTGATTTTGATTTTGATTTTGATTTTGATTTTGATTTTGATTTTGATTACTCAAGTGGTTTCCTGAAAGGCCCATTAAGCCATATTTTTTTTATTTTTACTATGTAACACAAAACCTAACCTTCCTTTTTTTTGTTGTTTTTATATATTGACCTTAGTGCCTGTTTTTTTCAGCTGCCTCCGTGGTGTTATGGTGGAGTCAAGAACTTATTTTTTCTGTTAACCTTTTTTTTCCCTCAACCTCCCTACATTCCGTGTAAATAAGGGATATTAGAGTGTTTCATTCAATCAATAATTGAAATTTGATTGGCACCATTTGTTATCGATCGTGAATGTTCGATAAAAAATTAATTTCGGGTGGGATCGTGATTGCTCGGAATTATTTCAATAAAAAAATTATTTCAGGGCGGGACGAAGTTTGCCGGGTCCTCTAGTAAAATAAAAAATAAATAACTGGCCATTTCAGCCCTTGAAAGGACTTTGACCTAGCTTCTTATGATCAATTGTGTTGTGCGTGTTATTAAGTTTGTACACAATTGACCGAGAAATGGACCTACAGGCTTAACGCCGACTCCGAACGGCGATGAACGGAATGTTCTTATTTTCAAGAAGCTTTACATGGCATTTGTATTACTCTCTGAGGTTTGCCATTGTCTGCAGAGAGGTGGCGGCCGTACAGAAAAATTATTTTATTCAAATAATTTTCTGTCGCTGCTGGGGTTCGAACCTGCGTCTCCAAAGTTCTTTGACATAGCGGCCACGCACTTTAACCAACTACGCCACGGTCGCCACTCGGCGACGGGTCCTCTAGTATATGTATAAATAAAAGTGCATTGTGCATACATTACATGCATTCCATTCCTTAGACATGTATAGCCAGGCAGATGATTTTAAAAGGAAGTTCATTCGCAAAGGTGGCTGCAAAAGAATCGAAGCGGAAAAAGAAATTTATGTCTTTGTCTGGTACATAGTAAACACTGAGCCGTATCGCACAATTGCCAACCTATTTGGTATTTCTGCATATGCAGCCTGGCAAATATTGTCCAGAGTGTGCAATTGGATTATTTCCATTAGTCACCGGTTTGTGAAGTGGCCCGCAGATTTGGAGGCAACTGCAAGAGACTTTGAAGCCGGGTGTGGAATACCTGGTGTTATTGGAGCGATCGATTGAACTGACCTACATATAAGAGATTTCTTATTTTAAATAAAGAGTGCTTTTTTAATCGAAAGCGTTTTATAGCGTAAAACTTCAGGTAGTCGTTGGAGCTGATAAAAGATTTTTCGATGTATTCTGCGGAGAACCAGGAAGTATGCATGACAGTCAAATGTTTCGCCGGTCACCACTATATAGAAGTATGCATGCAGTTGGAAGCGTCTTTGGTAGCAACTTTTTTATGATTGGTGATTCCATTTCTGGATTGACTTGTAACTCCGTTCAAAGATAACGGTCATCTTACCAAACGGCAAGCTAAGTTTAACTAATTGCATTCCTGCACAAGAATTCCCGTTGAGCATTCATTTGGGTTACCAAAAACGCGATTTCGGCGACTACAATTTTTAACCGAGCATCAAAATTTACACTTTGTTGTGAACCTTGTTGTAGCTGGGGGCACTTTACAGAACATATGCATCTGTTACAATGACATCGTTTTGGAAGAAAATACTGCATTAATCAACACAAATGACACTGAAAGCTCACGAGAAACTGCCTTTTCAACAAATAGACGTGATCAACCTTTTAAAGAGCTTATCAACAAAAATGTTTTGTAAAAAATGTACTAATAAAGCTTTTTAATTAAAGCTTATGTAGAAAAATCACGTGAATATGAACTTAAACAACTACACGTGTAGTTAGTGAATAAAATACACGTGTAGTTAAAGTTCGTGTTAAAAAAACCGAACTACACGGAGTTCGAACTTCCGTGAACACGTGTAGTTTGAAACACGCGTTTGAGCTGAAGCTCTACTTTGTATGTTAGGGAGGCGTGGATTACATCGTATTTGATGTAATGAATCCGATTATTTTTTAAATTGATCTCTATTTTTTAGAATTTTCTTAATTTTTTTTTTTTTTTTTCAATATCAAACACACATAGCTTCTTTTTTTTTTGTTTATGTTTTCTAAAATTGTATTAAAAATTTTAATTTTTTCTTCGTGTCTGCGTTATTTTAATTCTTCTTCCCTAGTTCTCTGTTTAATTTTATTTTCTGTGTCCTCTTTTAAAATTTTTAGTTTTTCTGTTAAATATTTTTCTTTTGTCATGCGAATTTTTTTGTTTTGGGGTCCATTACTTGGTGGTTCTTCTGAATCTTCGTGACCCAGTCGTTCTCCAACGTCTTCTTCATTTTCCCCTTCATTGATTGAAGCATCTTGATGTAGAGGGAAGACCTTCAATTGAAGCACCAGATACTGCCAAAGTGTGGCTGTTGGACATGATGGGGCGATCGCCAAACAGCTCTTCCAGCTGTTCTTAGAATGGAATGGTTGTTCCTACTCCACCAGTTTGCTTTGCGTTATCCTTCGCCTGCTTAAATGACCTCAGCAAGTTTTTAAATTTGGCGTCCGTGGCGTAGTTGGTTAAAGTGCGTGGCCGCTATGTCAACGAACCTGGAGACCCGGGTTCGAACCCCAGCAGCGACAGAAAATTATTTGAATTAAAATAATTTTTCTGTACGGCCGCCACCTCTCTGCAGACAATGGCAAACCTCAGAGAGTAATCAAAATGCCATGTAAAGCTTCTTGAAAACAAGAACATTCCGTTCATCGCCGTTCGGAGTCGGCGTTAAACATGTAGGTCCGGTTCTCGGTCAATTGTGTACAAACTTAATAACACGCACAACACAATTGATCATAAGATGCTAGGTCAAAGTCCTTTCAAGGGCTGAAATGACCAGTTATTTATTTATTTATTTATTTTATAAGTTTTTAATTTTTATGTTGAGCGCCTCCACGGATGTCGGCTGAGTCTAAATATTTAAGTGAGTTGATTTAAAATTACATGTATAACACTAATTTAAATAGATAATCTAAAAATATCTTACCAAAACGCCTCTGCTAATTAAATCTTCCAGGACATTGGCCATGGCAACTTTTTTTTTTTTTTGTTGGATGCAGGAACTCTGCCTTGCGACAGCTATAGGCATCCAAGAAGGCTAATGTTTCTTCCCGTGTCAATATGCGTCGTCTGAGTGTAATGAAACATGAAATAAATACAAAAAGTATACGAAATCCCTTTACTTACAAAATTTTCGTCTCCGTGACTTTCGTTTCAATTGTTTAAATTAAAATTATGACAAATTTATTTTGACATTCTCTGATTTGACAATTTAAGAAGTATGTCAGCACCATCTATACGTAAGTAATGACATGAAAAAAGTATACTGAACATAGCCACATTGGATTTCATGAAAAAAGTGGAATGACATGAAAAAAGTATACTGAACATAGCCACATTGGATTTCAATATTGATCCAACTTTTTTTCTGGATCATTTGTTGTTTTTGTTTTCAGAGCAAAATATGATCTAGATCTAGATCTGAGACCAAAAAAAATGCGGCTAATAGCAATCATCAACATGATTCTTAGGCTCTCTCCAAACCATTGGAATTCCGAATTTCAAACATTTACATTTACCTTCAGTACACTGACGTCAATGTTCAATGCAAGTCTTGCAAGCAATACGCGGAGCCCAAGTCTTATCGTGGTCACCAATTCGAACTCCAAAGTAAGCCAAATACGCCTTCTTAACGAATTGAAAAAACCTTATCAATCGTACTTGAATTTTAATACAATTGATTTAAAAAAAAAGTTTATTATTTAATTTCTTTAAAAACATGCAAGATAATAAAAAAAAACTAAATGTCTGTTGCGCACTGTTATCTATTGTTGGAAAAGAATGTGTGCATTAGTTGGTAGGTGTAAATATGAAATGAAATTGTTAACCGCGGAGGTTTTAAAAATGGTGAAAGAAGCATTTTTCTAACATTTATCGGCGTTGCATGGCATCTTGTACGTGACTATTTGACCAAAAGCAGCACCTAATACCGTTCCGCAAGCTCCGTATTCACCAGACATGGCTCCTTGTGACTTTTTCCTGTTTCGCGAAAAGTTTTTTAAGACTATTGAGGCAATAAAGAAGAATTCGTAGAAGGAACTGAAGTCGATTCTAAAATCAGAATACGAAACGTCTTTTCAAGGTTGGATGAAGCGTTGGAATATGTGAAGTACTTGCAATGAAGATTGCTTTGAAGAAAATAATATTAATATGTATCGATGAATAACTAATAATTGAACCACTCGTGCAAAATTTTGAGCCACGAGGTCCGAGGTTCCACCAGACTAGGAAAATGTTCACAATTGAAATTAATTTTTCGGATGGATCATCACCGTAAACCACAGAAAATAATGCCATGTAAAGCTTCTTGAGAACATGCACATAAGCCGTTTGGAATCGGAAAAAGAACTAGTAGGTCCCGTTCTCGATCATTTTGTACAGACATTTAATAACACGCACGACACAATTCGATCATAAAAAGCTCGGTCAAAGTCCTTTTAAGGGCTTAAATGGCCAATTTAAGTTTTATTTATTTATTTATTAGAAGCGATACTAATTCTATTAAGTAGGACTTGTTTACAAAAGTTTTGATTTCTATTTTCATAATACAGAAGGCTTTATAAAAAAATGAACCCCGTATTTAAGCCCAAAATTTACAAGCTCTTCAACTTTTTAAGTTCTCTTCATGTATGAGCCACCATTAAAAACAATTTAAGCCACTGCTGCCTCTGTTCTGCCTTCATAGTCAGCGGATAGTTTACGATGCTTGATGATTATGATGTTGATCCTGTTGATAAGCTGCGTTGACTCGTTTTTTTAGCTTTAGGTTTTTTTGTGTGTTTTTTTTTTTTAATTTCTGGAGTGTGCTCGTATAAATCCAGTGAATCCTCCTCAGCCCGCCTGAACAGAGCAGTTTTGCTTGCATCGGCTAGCGAATAAAAAAAAATGTATAATTATTAAAAAAGTTCGTCCGCATGTCAGCGGACAATGGCGACGAATTACGAGCAACGCATAAGCATTTAATAGGGTTACATGTGCTGCTTCACTCGCCCAATGTCCTGCACATAGCCCAAAAACGGCCCAATTTTTTACTCTTCCTGTGGATTTTTTAACTTTGCTGTTTTTATTTTATTTGAAAAGTGTAACAACAACAACAAAAATAAGAAGAACGAAAAGCAGCAGCTATTGCTTCCGTTTAATGGCCGCCAGAGGTCGCACGGCTACAACGCGTTTTTTGTTCGACACACTCTCTACGAGCATAGCTCTCTGTCCCACCCCCAAACTATTTAAATCACTCGCGCCCTGGTCGGCTTAAGTGTTGTTTATGTGGTCAGCATGTTGCTTCAATCCGATCCAACCTGCACAGTGGAACAGACAGCTCGATGTTTTTAATCGTCCCTGCTTTTTGTTTTTTGTTTCGATTTGTTGGCGCGTCATTATTTTGTGGCCGCGAAAAGCAAGAAATAGCAACAAACAATACAAAAAACGCAACAAGGCAGTGCTTCCCGATGGAGTTTCTCAGCCTTTCTTTTAACTTGTTTTTGTTGTTGTTGTAGTTGTTTCGTATGAAGTTCTTTCGCCCAATTTTGCGCTCTGCGTCTAGAGCAGTGATCTGCAACGGGTAGCTTTTTTGTGACTCTAAGTATATCCGAAAAAAATAAGTACAAAAACCTACTCAACCCATATCGCACGCAACCCGACTCATACTCACTTATACGAAGCTGCAATGCGGCGGCTCAAATGAATATGAGTATCCTAAATCACGAGTCGGATCGGGTAAAGTTCGGGTTTTTCGGTTCATTAATACTTATGGTTGTTGTCGTCTTGTTGATACTTATTCTACTTACCCAAACACTCGGGTTCGACACAAATACTCAAATCACTCGGGTAATTCTGCCACCGATATAAAGCAGAGCGCAGTAGAGCGTAGCAGTGAGAATGATTGAGTTTTTTTGTATTTGTTATGTGCTTCTTTTTCCTGAGCACTTAGTTAGAAACAGAAAAACACATGTTCGTCTTGTGTTGTTTTTTCTTTTTGTTTATGCAGTGCTTTGTGTTGTTTTTTGTTTTTATCTAACGAAACCATTAACAACGAAACACTAACACTAACAACGAAATAAAATATCAACAACAAATTTGCAGCATAAAACTCAAACAAAATATGCGAGCGTTAGCTTTTACTTATTGTCGCTTAGAGACGTTGGCAGAGAAAAAGCAGTACTCAGAGTACACTCAAAATATACCCGAAAATACTCGGATATAGCGCCTTTTCAAGACTCTGACTCGACGCACTCATTAAATACGAGTCTGAGTGGTTCGGGTCACGCCGCGCTCGGGTATAAGTATGTACTTATACCCGAAAATATGCTAATGAGTGGAATGATTATAAGTATTGTACATATTTTATTGAGTACGGATAGGGTAGAGCAAAACAAGTAACTCGAGTATGATTCGAGTATCCGATTTCTATCGGATACTCATTGCAGTTCTCTGGTCTAGAGCTGCACATCAATTCTGGCTACAAAGCCACTCGTTCGTTGAGTCGTGAAGCACTCTGAGCAGCGGTTGTCAGAAGTGTTGCTTTTTATTTTGTCCCTTTTTTTCAGCTTGGTCCCCCATCTTTGTAGGCTGCTCTTTGGTGAAGTAATTTTTTTAAGTTCTTTTTCGCGATTTCGCGTTATTAAGCTCGCCTCAATGTGCAGTTAACAGATTTTTCGACAGTGATTTCTTAATTTAATGTTCATCATGGCGTTCATCGTTCGCCTGGACAGACAGCATTCCGTTGCAACCTACGTGGTGCGCTCGCTTTCTTATATTTTGCATTTGTTAGTTTTTCTTCATCTTCTCCGCTGCCGCTCTCTGTGAATCTTTGGTTTCGTTTTTTATGTTGATGCCGCTGTAGCAGTTGATGGCTTTCTTCCAACACCAAGGTTGCCATCATCTGTTGAGCTACCCGCTCAACCTTTTGAATTGCTTTCGACCGCGCGTCATGCATAAATAATCGCCATTTTTGGCGCTCGATTTTATAGTGCAGTTGATTGATGGTTATTCGTGCAAAGGAGTTATTGTTTTTATTGTTGTTATAGTTGTTGTTGTTACCTTGTTGATGATGATGTTCTTGATGTAGGTGCTCTTATATAAGCCATTCCATTCTGAGAGTCTTTAAGTTGATGTCTTTATAATGATCTCATGTGGGCGATTTGAGGGCGGAACTATTAACACAAAATGGATGAGGTAAGTTTTAAACTGCTGACTGGTGCTTTAAAAAATGTTCAAAAATAAAATCCAAACTGAACTGACAAATCAACAACATGATTAAAATGAGAAAAAATGTTGATTTAATGTACGAACTTGTTATGTTGACACGTTCGCGGACGTGAATGCTATAGCATTCATTTCTTTAGTTCCGTTCATTTTTTTTTAGCAAAATAACGTGAATGCTATAGCATTTCAATTTTAAAGTCAATTTTTATTAATTTAATTTGAAACAACAATTTAATATTTATAGTTGAAAGATATTATCTATATCGAAGTGGATGCTGTAACATTCATTGTAAATAAGGGTTAAAATACGATGTTCTGACTACTCTTATAATATACGTCTGATCAGATTTCGGATATTACAACTAGTTTCAAAAATAATTGCCTGTATATTTTTGCAGCTCCCTGAAATTTTGTAGCGTCCGCAAATGTGTTAAATGCTTCATAAATAAAACACTTGAATTTTAAATCTAATCAGTCTACATTTACTTTGAAATAGCTTGAGTTACATTTCTTTTTTCTGTATGTTATTTTCTTAATTTCTCTATTATTTGCATGCATTTCTTATATCAGAATAAGCCATAAAAATCCGAACACATTTTGTACTGAACATTTTTTCTGAAGTCTCTTAAATATTTTATTATCCTTCATTAATTTCCAACTGATTAAGAAAATCAGTTTAGAAAATTGTAACTAATAATTTTTAAGACAACCTTCTGGTATATGTTGCCAACGTTGTAATATATGATTTCCAAGTCTTTGATACATACTAAATAAATGCTTCACATGCTTGTAAGCACATCACATGCACAGGCGGTAATGTGATGTGTTTACAGGAATTACAGCTTAGGTATTTTAATTCACAAATCATAAGCGAGGATGTTAGGTTTTGAGTTGATCGTGGCGGTTTAGCTAGATTAGCGATTGTTGTTACGAGGCATTTTCTTTGACATTTTTTATTTAGAAAACGTAAGCGGAGGCGAAATTACATGTGCTTATAGGGTATCTAGTTACTGAGCTAGTAATGGCAATAATCTTCTCATTTCCTTCAAAACTTTTATTTGATGTCAAAACAATTTCGAAGTTTTTAAGATCTAGTAAGAAAACCCAATTAAAAAATTGGCAAAACCTCCCCTCTTGAAAGTGAAACCAGAGAACAATTTCTTTTGAGGATACAAAGTTCAGTTCTTTGGGTTATATAAAACTGTATATTGCAACTATCTGATTTTTTATGGTGTAACATGGCTTGAAATCATGGATTCCTTTTTTGACGTAGAATACGTTATTCTCTGAGGTAAGTAGGGTGGTTGATAGTGATCAGGTGTCGGTATTTATAAAACTTTTTGAGCCTTTGGTGGGCCTAAAGTACTGATCGTACAATGTTGATGTTAGCACTTGTTGGTCTGCTTGATCCTCAATGCGACAAAAATTCATGTTAGAACTCTCTAACTTATATAAATTTTACACAATTACATGAAATATAAAGCCAACATTTGATGTTTTTGTTTGCTTAAAATTGCTACCTATTTATCGACAGTTTCCGGTTTTATCGACAAACCATAAAATTTGTATGGGAGCCCCCCTAAGGAGTGGTCGGAGGGAATAGGTATCAAAGGCAAAAATATTCCTTTTGAAAAAGTAATGGGGTCGGTGATACATATTAACCCTTTCCGGCACTCTTTTAAAGGTCATATGCTCAGGTGTATGGAATAAATAAACAAAAACCATAAAATTTGTATGGGAGCCCCCCTAAGGAGTGGTCGGAGGGAATAGGTGTCAAAGGCAAAAATGTTCCCTTTGAAAAAATAATGGGGGTCGGTGATACACATTAATCCTTTCCGGCACTCTTTTAAAGGTCATATGCTCAGGTGTATGGAATAAATAAACAAAAACCATAAAATTTGTATGGGAGCCCCCCTAAGGAGTGGTCGGAGGGAATGGTGTCAAAGAAAAAAATGCTCCTTTTGCAAAAGTAATGGGGGTCAGTGATACATATTAACCCTTGCCGGCACAAAAACCATAAAATTTGTATGGGAGCTCCCCTAAGGAGTGGTCGGAGAGAAAAGGTGTCAATGGCAAAAATGTTGCTTTAACAAAAGTAATGGGGGTCGGTTATACATATTAACCCTCTCCGGCACTCTCTTAAAGGTTATATGCTCAGGTGTATGGAATAAATAAAAAGATGTCATCAAAAGCGAATTGAATATTTCTACGTCTTGTGTTACGACATAGTCGAAACTACTGTATCTTTTTTTGCCATGAGATTTTTAGTACAAAAAATTGTCACAAATAGTGTAAATCAAAGAATTAAAGAGGTTTGCATTAAAAATTTTGGGAAATTTGCCCTTACACAAAAGATATTTACTTTTGCAGTATATATCGCCCATTTCAGATTGAAGTGACCTATCAGTCGCACTGACCATCTCCGATTTGGCTCAAATTTTGTTCGTAGATTGGTTTATTGCTTAGAAAACCAAATCCGAAGCTATAAATTTTTAGAACCATTTTTCAAGGCCAAAATAGGGTGTATTTTGAAACGACGTAGCTCACTTAATTTAAATCCGATTTTCGTAAATAAGGTATCATTGGAAATGTTATTTTGTATATCTTAATTTACAAAATAATAATATAATAATATAATAATAATATATCTTAAGTTAGGGCGTTATACGTGCAGTGTTAAAGAATTTTCAATACAAGTCTAAAAATAGGCCCTATTTTGCCATTCGAAAGGCTGTGGCTCCGCAAAAAAAAAATTTTTAAACTTTGAACTTTAAACTCCAGAATTGGTTTTGTAACAAAAAACCAACTTAAAAACAAATTTTGAGCCAAATCGGAGATGCCCAGTGCGACTGATAGGTCACCTCAATGTGAAATGGGCGATATACATTTTTTTTTTCAATTTTCATTATCTCCTTTATCTTTTACCTGATTTTCAATTCCGAGGTATTATTGGAAAGGTGTTGACTGCTGCTTTTCATTCTTGACACTAATTTACCCTTATAGACCCTTTTTATGCCTTATATGTCTTGGAAAAAACTGCGGTGCAATCTTCACTATGATAACGTTTTATTTTATATAGGGCTAGTAAGCAGCTCGGATTTATAAAAACACGTGCTAAGGAGTTCACGAATGTGTGGGTAACTAAAGTTCTTTACAATGTACTACACTAGTACGTCCATTTCTTGAATATGCCTCCATAATTTGGAATCCTGCTTTTGAGTCACACAATGAAAGATTCGAATCAATTCAAAAACAGTTTCTGCTGCTTGCGCTTGGAAACTACTTTGGTCCTCGTGACCTCAGAAGCTTGCCACCGTACGAACATAGACTTGGCCTTCTGAATTTGATGCCTCTGTCATCAAGGAGAACTTAAGTTCATGCTTCACCGTTGATGTGTTAACTGGAGCTATAAACATCGAACATATTTCTAGTGAGATAACATTCAATGATCCTGTAAGACTAACTAGGCATACAAGACTGTTGAATAAATCCAACACCATACAACAGTTTATGTATACAATGAACCCATCAGTAGATGTTGCATAATATTCAACAATATCAGCGACTGTTACACACCGACCATGACTAAATTCACCTTCAAACGTACCATTTCAAAATTATTTTCCTCTTATTAATACCAAACTAATCTTGCTCCCTAACATATGTGTATAACTCAAAACTCATCTTCCTCACTTCCTTGCCTTAAGAGGAGTTATATACCCAGAACTTTTTTTTTCAAAAAATTGTTTGCATTTTCTTAAAGCTTTAAGTCTCAAGAATATGTGGTGAAAATTTCAAGTCGATATCTCAAAAATTAACAAAGTTATAGCCTAGTGAGTGAAACGCCTTCTAGAGCGCACAGTGCTGGACCTTATTTTCAAACGGGTTTTTCTCGAAACCATGTTTTCAAAGTCGGTGACCAAGATTTCTCGAAACTCAGTGAACTGATCGTTTTGAGTTTTTTGCAGACTTATTTTATTCATAATAATCTCGTACTTGTCATAGGATTTTTTTTTTTCGTAGCTTCGTTCATTTTTTATAGGCAAAATAATGACGAATTTTTGGTCGAAAATCGTGAATTTACGTTCGGAAGTCCGCCATTTTGTGAAAAATCAATATTTTCAAAATCGGCTATGAAAAGTACGAGTTTTAAGTATCTAGTTTAATAATATTATTTATTTTTTTGTTTCAGATTAATTTAGGAGGATCAATCTTGGTCACCGCATTTCACCTTTTTTTCAGAGCGCTCTACAAAAAATGCTGTATCTACCTTAATATTAATTTTTTTTTAATAAAAAAAAAATCTGAACATCCTCTTGAATGTGTATATTTTAAGGTATAAGAACCCTTCATTTAAAAATATCTCTTAGGTTTGCTTAAAAAAATTCACAAACATGACCTTTTTTTTCGGACTCTGGCTATATTTGCCCCAGATATTATTAAATCAAAAAAATTTTTCCTAAGAATAGCCTCAATGATTCCACCCTAAGCATCTTTCATGATCACCATTCAACATTCATTCCTCATTAATTGTTCCCTCTTAATTATAAATTACTACTACTAGATATAGCCCTAGTCAAAATTATTTACACTTTCAGAAGAAATAGATTAAGGTTTTTGTTGTTTGCATAATTTGCAGAGACATTTTTTGTTGTTGTATTCTTTGTAGTATGCAAAGTAAAGAAAACATGTTTTAGAAAACCATGTTAGAAACCTGTTAGAATAGTTGCCTTGTTTGCCCCATAAATAAATCTATATACTCGTATATAAAACAAAGTCGAGTTTGTTACACCATTTATAACTCAAGAACGGCTGGACCGATTTTAATGATCTTTTATTTGTTGGATTTGTGTTCATCCCGAATAGCAGAATAACTATTAAAATATCGGAAAAACACAGGGGGCGTTTCACCTCCCATACAAATCAAATCTTCTATATCGAATTGCTTTGCAATTATAGGTCGCACAGCAACGGAATTCGGTATTCGACCTCAAATTCTACTTGCCGTTCTACTGGCAAAATTGTATGGGCGTTGGACGTAGGGCGTGGCACTTTTTCAGCAGCCAAAATTTCAGTATAACTTTTTAGCTATAAGTCACACATTAATGAAACTCGGTTGGAACGTACTATTTTGTTGGGTCTTTTGACTGCCAAAATTGAGCAAGTATAGGCCAAAGGGGTGTGGCACCACCCATACAATTCAAATTTATGATATCGAATAGCTTTGGAACTAAATGCCATATAATAATGAAATTCAGTATGGAGTTGGAGCTTGGGGATATCCTTCTACTGGAAAACTGGGATGGGCTTTGGAAAAAGGGGTGTGGCTCCGTCCATACACTTTACATTTTTGATATCTGATAGCGTTGGAACTAAACGTCGTATAACAACGAAATTCAGTATGGAATTACTATTGGGTGATATCCTTTTACAAGAAAACTGATACGGTCATTGAACAAGGGGTGTGGCTCCGCCCATACAAGCCAAATTTTTGATATCGAATAGCTTTGGAAATAAATATCTTATAACAATGAAATTCAGTACAAACCAACAAAGCCGTAATACAATTAGGTTTAAAACATTGCGAATCAATCGATTAAAGAAGAACGAGAAATCACACGAGAAGAGCACCGCGTAAGTATGGCCCGACTTGGGGCTTCTCAAACACAAGAGCGCAGAGAGGCAGCCCGTGAAACGGCTCGGTTGGCAAGTAGAAATCGTCAAGCTTTTCGCACAGATCAACAACGAGATAATCTCCGCCGCACAAGAAGAAATGCTTTAGTGTTGGTTTGAATCGAGCAGCGTTTCTATACGATGGCACAATTGAATTTATTCGTAATCTTCTGAACGAATAAAACCTAAACATCACAATTTTACGTTTTTTCTCCCGAGTAACACCGGGTATATCAGCTAGTAAATAAATAAAATGTTGAAAAAAGTTTTAGTTTTCACAGGATTATATATTTTTTTTTTTTTTTTTTTTTTTGAGTATAGATATGAGTACCGAGTTTTATTCATTGAGATCCTTTTGCTATTTTTAAAGATAGAAAAATATCTTGCTCATTTTTTTTTCTGACTATTAACCATATTGAGATGTTAAGAATATTAATTCCATTTCTCCACTCCTCAAAATAGTATCCTTAGTTATCATATTTATGCTGATATCAGCTTAAAAAGGCTTCATCTATTTTCGACACAATTCATCTTAGGAAGGATCTTTTGTTAACTTTGTAAGAAACTCTATAGTACTAACAACGAAAATATTGACAATGTTTTTGAACATGATGTTTCGAATTCCTTAAAATAGCTCTAAAACATCTTTGTAAAACCTAAATAATCTTTGAGTGTTCCACAGATTTCCCAGATTTTATCCACTGACAAGCGAAGAATTGTTTGTAAGAGTTTTGCGAACGTCTTCGGTTTGATGTTTTTTACAAATTTTGTTTTCGAACTTGAAATTTTTTGCTTTTTATAAATATTTAAAGAAATCGAAAAAACTCGAAGACGCAACATTTTAAATGAAACACTTTTGAGTACTTGTAAACAGGAATACACAAATGAATTATAAATTAAAGATTTTTTTTAAATATTATTTTATAACTAAGACATAAATGTTTTTTAAAGAATGTTTTTATTTCATTTTTTTTTTTTTTTTTTGAATGAATTCGTAAATGATTCATAAATGGCATTTACAAGGATTTAAGTTTAATTTGCTACAAAGGTATGCTTTCTTCTGTATTTTATATTTTACAACCTTATTGATATGCATTTATATAAATAAAAAATTGTATATTTTAAGAAACTCTAATTTGAAAAAAAAATGTTTTGTAGAACTATCCTTTTTTAACCTAGTTGCAAACAAAATAAATAATTTTTAAGGTTATTTAGTCACAAAAAAAGATCGTTGTAGAGAGAAAATTTAGTTTGACGATTAATAAAAAAAAAGATTTTTTGTGTCATTTTAATATTAAATAGTGGAAAATACTTTTCAGTGGATAATGCTTTTGGTTCACAGGATATTTCCTCCTTGGATAGGTATGTTTGATTGAATTTCATTGTCCTATTAATGCCTTAAATCCAATTAATGCCTTTAGTGCTGAATATTTCTATATTATTAGGGTTGTTCCTAATGCATTTTACCACTAATCATAAAATGTTCAAAATTTTATTAATCTTCTGTTATAAGTAGATATATTATATTGGAACCTGTAGATATTTCCCCTACACAAATACCGCTTGGAAATACTGCCACCTTTATTAACTCATTGTATTAATAAAAATGGGCGTGTACCATTAGCGACACGTGCAGCGTATAAAAATAATTAAATAAATTGCTAGGATTTAGTACTTTTTTCTTCTTAGCAACATCCTTTAATCACTCCTTTAAGTTTATCTAAAAAATCTTGAAACGCACAAAAGAGCAGACATAAATTCCATATCAAAATTTATTTGTTACTCGATTATCCAGTCGGTTCCATAGATTTATGACGATAATAATTATAAATTTGCTAATTGATTTATTGGTGAATACATACACCTCAGCGTAGTCACCACAACAACTACATAACTAGCAGATAAAAAAAAAAAGCAACACAAGCATCATATATAATGAATTTTTAATTTATTCAATCCATCGAATGCATCTTATATTTTCGCATCTTCAACGTTTTAAATACCAGTTTCTGAACAATTTATTGTTGATAACTTCGAATAGAAGAAGAAGTGGCTTTAGTCTGGGTGAAGCTCTACACCCGAAAGTGCCAAAGCCGAGCCATACATCATGTGTCCTCCTCACGCACAAGAGGCTTATATATCAACGACCTCTGAAATGGCCAACAGGTAAAACAAAACAACAGCAACAGCAACAACAACCTGTGCCAAGAAATCAAAATTCCGCAACGCCAAGCAAGAAACTTCATCAAAGTGAAAAGATAAGACGAGCCCAGACGAAGACAAGCCAAGCATGCATGTTTGACTGAGGTGAGTGTGGAGACGAAGACGCGTTCTTCATTTGGCGTGATGTACGAATGTCCTGCACAACCGTTCATTATAAAGAAGTCGAGAAGTAGAGGCAACAGCCAGTCATCTCGAGACTCCAAATTAATTATTAATCAGCAAAACGTAAAAGCGAAGCCTTTAACCAAAAGAGTCCGGGGAGGCCAGGTCGAATGTTGTAGTGATTTATAGTGCATACGAGTGTGTGCCGAATAGCAAACCCGAAAAAAAGTAGACAACAAATGAAACGCACCGATCAAATAAAAAATAATGAAAAAAAATTGCATGCGACGGTGCAACTTCAACGAATGGATGGGTTTCAGTCAAATGTGGCATGAACCATGAAATGGGCTGGCAAGCGAGGAGGCAGTCAGGCAAGCGGATGGCAACTAACGCATATGCCGGCCAGTTTGAGCGACCAATGAAAGAGGCGATTAGATGGATGGCGGATTTCAAATTATGTATGTGGAATTCCACAAACGAGTTCAGCGCGTCTTAGGCGAATTTATTCGAATATGTATTCTAGCATCATTTTGCGTTATTTATTAATATTATGGTCTCTGAAGCTGGAAGCTGCTGTGGGGCCAGCAGTTGAGAGTACAAAGCTTGGAACCTCCCATGATAGAATTTTGATGATGAGTAGGTACATATTTAAAACTATGGATGTTAGTAAATTAACCCATTCGGGACTATAATAGATGCATGGCAGGTAAATAAATAAAATTCTCGAGTACAAATCCAAATAGGTGTCTCAATATAGTTTTGATGAGGTCAATAAAGGAGGAATTGAAAAAGCTCTCTGAAACCATTGGATATGTTTTTGCTTTTGGGTGGCAGTTATTTTATTAGGGTCTCAGCAATGGTATTGTTGAAATAAGTATTCCTAAGAATCAAATTCCCATTTATGCTCAGACTGGGGAGCAGAAAGATTCCCGAAAATTCTTGCCGGGGAGAATTTAAGAGTTTATATTTTGATCAGGCCATAGTCCTACGCTTTTAACCTTTTCGTAATTTATTTTCTCATTTCCAACCAAATTAAATTAAAATTGCATCAATTTTTACGGCTTAAAAAGTTTTAGTTTGTGGTAGAGAAATTTGTAGATGGGATTGGCTTATAACCAGAATTGACTCAGGTAAAGACATAACACTTACCTACCTCAGGTAATAATTAACATGTTTCTTCAACATACCACCAAGCTTGCAAATGTTTCACTTAATTCCTCCTTCTTTCTCCCTTCCATCACAACATTTCGTAAAATCAAGGCAGACTTGACTGAATAGATATAACACCTGATATCCTTTGTTCAAAGCACAAAAAAAAATTTTTGACGTAGAATATGTCATTCTCGGAGGTAAGTAGGGTGGTTGATAGTGATCAGGTGTCGGTATTTATATAACTTTTTTAGCCTTTGGTGGGCCTAAAGTACTGATCGTACAGTGTTGATGTTAGCACTTGTCGGTCTGCTTGATCCCCAATGCGACAAAAATTCATGCTGGAACTCTCTAACTTATATAAATTTTACACAATTACATGAAATATAAAGCCAACATTTGATGTTTTTGTTTGCTTAAACTTGCTACCTATTTATCGACAGTTTCCAGTTTTATCGACAAAACCATAAAATTTGTATGGGAGCCCCCGTAAGGAGTGGTCGGAGGGAATAGGTGTCAAAGGCAAAAATGTTCCTTTTTCAAAAGTAATGGGGGTCGGTCATACATATTAACCCTCTCCGGCACTCTCTTAAAGGTCATATGCTCAGGTGTATGGAATAAATAAACAAAAACCATAAAATTTGTATGGGAGCCCCCCTAAGGAGTGGTCGGAGGGAATAGGTGTCAAAGGCAAAAATATTCCTTTTGCAAAAGTAATGGGGGTCAGTCATACCTAGGAAACCTTTCCGGCACTCTCTTAAAGGTCATATGCTCAGGTGTTTGGAATAAATACACAAAAACCATAATATTTGTAAGGGGGCCCCCCTAAGGAGTGGTCGGAGGGAATAGGTGTCAAAGGCAAAAATGTTCCTTTTACAAAAGTAATAGGGGTCGGTGATATATATTAACCCTCTCCGGCACTCTCTTCAAGGTCATATGCTCAGGTGTATGGCATAAATATACAAAATCCATAAAATTTGTATAGGAGCCCCCCTAAGGAGTGGTTGGAGGGATAAGGTGTCAAACGCAAAAATGTTCCTTTTGCAAAAGTAATGGGGGTCAGTCATACCATGAACCCATTCCGGCACTCTCTTAAAGGTCATATGCTCAGGTGTTTGGAATAAATATACAAAAACCATAATATTTGTAAGGGAGCCCTCCTAAGGAGTGGTCGGAGGGAATAGGTGTCAAAGGCAGAAATGTTTCTTTTGCAAAAATAATGGGGGTCGGTGATACATATTAACCCTCTCCGGCACTCTTTTAAAGGTCATATGCTCAGGTGTATGGAAAAAATATTTTGCTAAATAGTTTTTAAAAAAGATGTCATCAAAAGCGAATTGACTAATTCTACGTCTTGTGTTACGACATAGTCGAAACTACTGTATCTTTTTTTCATTTTGGAATATTAATAATAATAAAAAAAATAAAAATAATAATAATAATAATAATAATAATACATTTAAACCCCCTTTTTCATTTATATTATCCTTACTTATGAGTTTTACAACTTTCGGATCAAGGTCTGGTGCAACGATCGTTCTTCGTGCTCAAAAATATCTAACCCACAAAAACAAATAGTTTCATTACTTTTTAAAATTCATTCCATTTGCGATCCCATTTCACTGTGGAAACTTTTAAAAACACAGTAAGTCAAAAGCACCCAAACGTTTTTTAATAATAAGCGGGTTTCCATGACCACTTTCATTATGAGTTTCTAACTTTATAACCCGGATCACTATCCAATCAACCTCAAGAGTGGAAAAAATATTATTTTTATGATATTTGAAGGAAACCAATATTCCTCGCAAAACGGTCTTCTACAGGCCGAACATCCTGTATTCGTTCATTCGAAAGAGAAAGTATACTAGCCCCGTAAACACATATACATTCTTACGCGGGAAAAGATGACAAAAAACGCCAACACGCTGTTATAAAACGAAAAAAAAAATTTATTTTACTTCTCACATCTAAACGCGGAACCTTTTTAGTCAAACAATTTTTTGGAAAGAATCTTGCCAATTTTTTTATTTATGGACATTTGAGACATAAAAACTTTTCATATTCTTAGTACTCTCATATGTTTTTGTACACGACTAAACGTACTCACTGTGAGTGAACTACTGAAAGCACTCACTTCGTTTTGACACATATTTGACATTTAGCATTTAGCTTCTTTTTCGCAAAAAAAGTTTTCGGCAGCAGTTGCAGTGGCGTTCCTAGGGGGGAGACGGTCCGCCCCGGGTACCACCATTTTAGGGGTGACACCATTTCGTTTTATTTTTATTTCTCAAATAGAAAGAAAAAGGTACAAATACATTACGTTAAAAAATGTGTGCCCCATTTTGTCGCATTGAAATTATTTCAACAATTTGTGTATCAGTAGCTTCATGCTAAAGGAGTTTTTCAAAGCTAAAATCAATTAAGACTTATTTAAGGTCTTCCATGGGACAGGCAAGGCTTTCCGATCTTGCTATTTTATCCATTGAAAACGAGCTTGCAAGTAATAGGGTCAATTGCATACAAAATCCTCCTCTGAGAGTAAAATAGCAAAGTTAACGCCTGCTGAAAGAGCACGAAGATATCGGGAAAAAATAAAGCTAGATAAGGAACGAAATGAAGAATATAAACGAAAGCAAAAATAATGGTACCTATTTATGACTTTGACCTGATTTTTGCCTTTTGTTTTTACTGACTGATATCGCCCATTTCAAATTGAAGTGATCAGTTGCACTGACCATCTCCGATTTCTCTCAAATATTTTTTTTGCATTGGTTTATTGATTTGAAAACCAAATTCGAAGTTATAAATTTTTAGAATAATTGTTCGCGGCCAAAATAGGGTATTTTTGGAGACAACGTAGCTCAATCAACTTAAGACCGATTACCGGTAATATAGTATATTTGGAAAAGTACTATTTATATCTATACTCTATACTATTATATAAAAGAAGACTCACGTATGTTCGGCTGCGAAAAGCTTGAGAATGGCAGGCGCTATTTCAAAAATTCTTTTTCTCTAGGATAGCTATGGTGCCCAGTTGGGACATGGGATATATAAATTTAATAACCATTGTTTAAATAATTAATTAAAATTCAAAGAGAATAACCATACAATTTCTTTATTCTTATTCTCAGAGAGAAAAAATTTTCTCATTAAAGCTCTGTGCATCTCAGAAAAAGGTTGTGCCCAAAGCTAATAAGGTAGAACATATGTATATGTAATACTTCTGTATTCCAACTCTGAAATCGAAGAGAGACAGCCACAACAACATAAGATGTTGCTGTTTGTGTTAGTATATTTGAATATATGAAAATTACTACACAAAAAATAAAAAGTCAAACCGTCACAGGGGCGGTTGTTATGAAAACGTTTGCCCCAAACATATAAGAAAACAAATCATATTTGTTTTTCCTAAATCACAGGTACGCACCATTATAAAACAATTATAAGAACGCCTGAAATATGATTAAATTTAAACAAACAAAATTTTAATCAAAAAATTCAAACAACAAAAATTTCAAATAAAAATTATTGACCATGGAAGCACCGCTCCTGAGTTTTTTTATTTTTAAATTTAATTTCCTCTATATATTTTCTCGCTCATATAACAATATATCAGCACTCTAATGTTGATGAATATATAAGATAGAACAATATGTCAAAATCGCTGTGAGACAAAAGCTCTATTTTCAAACTCTTTTTGAGCATCATATATAAAAGTCAACAACCCAGCGGGAAAATGAGAATTGATTAAAAAAAAAAATCGTTAATGGAATAGATTCTTTTGCTTACATTTTAGAACGTATTCCAAAAAATATATAAATTAAAGCAAAACATATGAATTGGAATATATCGATCAAAAGTTTATATCAACCAATATATCAACGAATATATCAACCAAACAAATTTTGGCATAAGTGAGAAAAGCAACAGTCTGTTTTGATTTGTTTTCTCATTTCCGAAAATGAATAATTTTTATTTAAAAGAATGCATTTAAAAAGTGAATAAAAGAATCGATTTCTGTAGCTATTCATATGGAAGCGAGAAAAGAATGTACTACCATTTGTAGGACGTCAGCGTCCCACCGGCAAAATGAAAATGGATTCTAGAAACAAAAATCGTATATAGAATGAATTCTATTGCTAACATTTAAGAATGTATTCCAAAGAATATATACATTTATAGCAAAACCTATGAATTGGAATCTATCAAGCAAAAGTTTACTGATTCGTTTTTATTCCAGCCATAATCGATTACGACCCATATAACTATTTCTAATATATAAAATGTTTTTAGATTCCTTGCTTGCTTTTTTGATAAGTGAAATGATAAGTGCTTTCATTGTCAAAAATTTCATTTAAAATTTCTGTTGTTTCAATTTTTAACCGACTTCAAAAAGGAGGAGGTTCTCAATTTCGTTGGTTTGTCCGCTTTTTTTTTTTTTTTTTTTTTTTTTTTAAATGTATGTACATCGATAACTCCTAAACCACTTGCCCGATTTCCGCAATTTTTTGTCAACAGATAGATACCATGAACGCGGAGGTCCTTTTTTAAAAAAGTGGGCGATATTCGACGGAGGGGCGTGTCAATATAAGAAAAACACTGTATTTCAGTTAATATTGACACTAGGGTACTGAAGTTTGCAGTAAAAGTACTAGGGTAGGCACAAGTATTACAAATTACGGTCAATAAAGTAGGCGTTATTTGATAAAGGGGTGTAAAAAAATAAAATAAATAACTGGCCATTTCAGCCCTTGAAAGGACTTTGACCTAGCTTCTTATGATCAATTGTATTGTGCGTGTTATTAAGTTTGTACACAATTGACCGAGAACCGGACCTACATGCTTAACGCCGACTCCGAACGGCGATGAACGGAATGTTCTCGTTCTCAAGAAGCTTTACATGGCATTTTGATTACTCTCTGAGGTTTGCCATTGTCTGCAGAGAGGTGGCGGCCGTACAGAAAAATTATTTTAATTCAAATAATTTTCTGTCGCTGCTGGGGTTCGAACCTGGGTCTCCAAGTTCGTTGACATAGCGGCCACGCACTTTAACCAACTACGCCACGGACGCCACGATAAAGGGGTGTGGTAATATTAAAAAACACTGTATCTCAAATAGTATTGACACTAGGGTACTGAAATTTGGTACAGGGGTAGACACAATTTTTAAAAATTACTGTAAAGAAAGTGGGCGTTATTCGACAAAGGGGTGTGGCAATATTGGAAAAACACTGTATCTCAAATAGTACTGACACTAGGGTGCTGAAATTTAGTGCATGTGTAGGCATAGTTATTACAAATTACAGTCAATAAAGTAGGCGTTATTTGAAAAAGGGGTGTGGCAATATTGGAAAAACACTGTATCTCGAATAATATTGACACTAGGGTACTGAAATTTAGTTCAGGGGTAGACACCATTTTTAAAAATTACTGTAAAGAAAGTGGGCGTTATTTGACAAATGGGTGTGGCAATATTAGAAACACACTAAATATCAAATAATATTGACACTAGGGTGCTGAAATTTAGTACATGGGTAGGTAAAGTTACTACGAACTACGACCAAAAAAGTGGGCGTTATTCAACAAAGGGGCGTGTAAATATTATAAAAATACCATATCTTAGTTAATATTGAGACTAGCGTACTAATATTTGGTATGCAGGTAGGTGGGTAGGTAGAATCATAAAAAAAGTGATTGTACACAGGGTGTAGCACTTTAAGAAAAGTACTATATTACGGTTAATATTGATACTTGGAAACTGAAATTTGGCACAGGGCTAGGTAGAATCATTATAAGGTACGGTAAATAAAGTAGGCGGGAATAGATAAAGGGCGTGGCAATACAAATTGTAAAGAAGCAGAAATGGAAAATACCCAACAAACTTTCAGGAATTAATGAATCAAATTTGTTAAGAACAAAGTTTCATGTTTGAAATTTTCCTCAAGAATAAATACGATTACATAAAATATTTCATATTCTCTAAAAAGGAAGAAATAAAAACTTTTTAACAAAAAAAAAACCGACTTCAAAATCACTACAAAGTAAAAAATAATTTTAAATAACTTTTCCCATTCATTTCTTGGTCATATTTTAAAAGCTATTTATATGTATTATAATATTGGAAATCTTATCATTTTCATTTTTTTTATTTTGTTTTATTATCATCAATATATTAATTGCTTTATGAACATAAAAGCTTTGAAGTCGGCGCTCATCTGTGACACACAATCATGATCTTTTACCATCCGTGCACTATTTGGTGCCTTGGTGACACTGTAGTAATTTTAAAAGCTTTGTACACATTAAAATTCTCACTAAACTGAGCTTGTAGGGCGAGCTTGTAAAGCTCATATTGAATATGACATAGTGTGTAACAGCTTCACAAATAATGCATGGAACACATTGGCTACATTCAGCGTACTCAAAAATTGCCAACTAAAAGAAAAAAATCGCTAAGAAGCTTTTATATTCATAAAGTTAATAATATTTTTATGATTAAACAAATTAGAAAAAATAACAGCTTCACAAATAATGCATGGAACACATTGGCTACATTCAGCGTACTCAAAAATTGCCAACTAAAAGAAAAAAACACCGGTGTGTCACTGGACACACGAGAGAAGCGAAGCATTTTCGCAAATTCATAGATTTGATAATTTAATAGCGTTTTTTCCATTAAAATAATTTTTAAATTCAAAACTTGAAAATAACAAAGTATATATGTATATCATATATATTAACCCTCTTCGGCCCTCCCTTAAAGCCCCCTGTTCAGTTGTAGGGAATAAATATACAAAAATCATAAATTTTGTTACAATTTAATCAACTTACAGGTTGTTTATTTTTAACGATATTTATAACGACCTTTAGTAGGAAGTAGAAACAACATCTAATACACAATCCTTAGTGAATATTTCTTTTAGTTCGTTCGTTCTTTTAGTTCGTTCGTTCTTTTAGTTCGTTAGATCTTTTAGTTCGCATGGACAAACCGAAGATTCAAACCATAGCTCTAGTTATCTTTGCTCTAGTTCGTTTTGTTTGCTACTTTTGTCGGTTGGCTAGCCAATACACAGTCCTAGAATAGCCAACACACAATCCTTTCTTAAAGTAATAGATTATAGTGATCTGCTGAAACATAGCTTTAGCTAATGTTTATCACTGAATCAACAAAAATATGGAAGAAAGGGTTTTAGCGTAATGGTTATAGGACAGAACCAACAAACGATATAAGTGTGAGTTTGTGGGTTCAATTCCTGCAGCGGGCAAGAAATTATTTTTAACTTAACATTTTCTGGTTCAATTGATGCAAGCAAAAAATAATATCAATTCTCAGAAAAAAGGTGTCGAAAAAAAGTGTCATTTTTTCTGATTTCACTCTAGCAAATCGCATAACGAGGCGTAAAAAGCTTCGCTTCAAAAAATCGCTAAGAAGCTTTTATATTCATAAAGTTAATAATATTTTTATGATTAAACAAATTAGAAAAAAATTAAAATAAAAAGATTTCGACATAGTAAGATAAGCGCCGACTTCAAAGCTTTTATGTACATAAAGCAATTAATATATTGATGATAATAAAACAAAATAAAAAAAATGAAAATGATAAGATTTCCAATATTATAATACATATAAATAGCTTTTAAAATATGACCAAGAAATGAATGGGAAAAGTTATTTAAAATTATTTTTTACTTTGTAGTGATTTTGAAGTCGGTTTTTTTTTTGTTAAAAAGTTTTTTTATGGTTTAAATTTTGTTTGCTTGAATTTTTCTTTTTAAATTTTTATCATATTTCACGCGTTGGTGTTATAATTGTTTTATAATGGTGCGTACCTATGATTTATGCAAAACAAATATGTATGCTTTGTTTTGTTTTATGTTTGGGTAGACATTTTTCTTAACAACCGCCCCGTTGACGTATAGTAGTAGTATGTATATTCAAATATACTAATACAAACAACAAAATCTTATGTAGGCTATCTCTCTTTGATTTCGTAGTTGAAACTCATTCAAAATTTAGTTTGCTGCCAATATTGAAGTATTACATACATGGTTTAATAAATAAGGATGTCGCATGGGTGAGAGCGAGTTCCAATAAATGTCGAATCGAAGTTGACAACTCATACAAAATCTGAATGCGTAAATCGATAACATGCAAAGCCGATGAAGTTGTTGTTGTAGCTTTTCATTGATTTTGACAATTATGTGTACTAAGAAGAGAGTTCGATCAGCCACGAGACAACCTAATTTATTCAACCATGATTACATATATGAAAAGAATCTATTTAAAAAGTGAAAAAAAAACGATTCTGTAGCGATTCCACTTGAAGCGAGAAAAGAATATACTATTCTTTGTAGGACATCAGCATGTTAAAAATAATCAATTCTAGAATCTATACTGGAGAAGAGAATTGATTCTTTTTTTTATATAAAATTGCATCTTTTCCCCGATGGGGTGTTAAAAATAATCCATTCTAGAATCTATATTGGAGAAGAGAATTGATTCTTTTTTCCCGGTGGGAAGGTCCACAAAAAAGAAAAAAAAAGACAGCAACATGTATTGAGTGCGGTACCAATGCTGCCACCTTTTTGAATGTAAAAATACTGCCACTTTTATAAAAGCATCGACAAAAATTCCGTGTCGATGTTTTGTTGAAATGTTTTGATGAAATTTATCAGCTTAAACGAAAGATATATTTTATTTTAAAATAACAATTCTTTAAGGCCGTCATATATTTTTCTTACCTCTGAGCTGATATTTTTACGTATGAACGAGATATTTATATATAGGGTATTTACAAATCCCTTCTAAAGTTGATATATAGTAACTTTAAAACGATACTTCAATCAAATCATGGTGTAATGATAATAAGGTGTTAGTGAATTTTTGACAACACCAACAATAGCTTTCTTTCTGTCAAAAAATTGTGAGCGAAAGAGAGGAGCCGTTGATAGTTGTTAAATTGTGTTATTTGTTTGAGTTGCTAGATGATGTGTTATAGTTTTTATAGGTTATTGTGCGAATAAAGTTAAAATAAATATTTAATTCAATTAATTGTGTCGTGTTGTGTTGACAAAAAGTTATTGCAGTTGTCTTCGCCCATTTGCCAAGTTCGTCAATTAATGGTTTTGTCATTTTATCGAAAACGTCCGCTGGAAGGTGCCACCAACATGATGGAAGGTGCCAGCTTTGGCCAGCATGCAAATTGTCTTGCATTCACATCGACTGCTTCAAGAAAATATCGAATGCCATGAAAGAATGTTCAATACCTCAACTGATAATATTGATCAAAAGAAGTGTTCATGGCATTGAGCTTCGACGAACTGCACGTTAGCTGATTAATTTTCATTCCAATTCACCATCAGCTGTTTTTGACAGGAGCGGGCGAAAAAATTTATCATTTTGAGAGAGAAGTGTCAAATTAACTAACACCTTATTATTATTACACCATGAATCAAATTGTGAGAACCCCTACACTCTCATTTGAGCACAAATATTGTCAAAAATAATTAAAATTCTTCACAATATTTCAAACATTTGGAAAATATGTCAAGAAAATTCAAAATATATAAAAAATTTCCAAAAAAAGAAAATAAAAACAAGAAAATTTGTCAAAGATTTCAAAATATTTATAAAAAAAAAAAAAAAAATAATAAAATGACAATTATTTCAGTACAGATGGCTTAGAAAAACTATTGATTTTTAAATATCAAAATCTTGACGAAATTGCGACAAATAAATAACAAGTCACTGAATTTATCTAATACACAAACCATTATTTACATTCTTCCCACTTCAATATGAATACGGCTGTTAAATTTTAAGATTTAAAGTTTTTAATGATATTTAATATTTTTATCGCCGGCGAAGCAGCGGGTATTTGCTAGTACTTTATATTTCCTTTTTTTTTGTAAAAGAATAAACCTGTTTATTGTTAAACTAACAATTTGATTTAAATTATTTGATTAAGCGCAACAAAATGTATTGAACGTCACAAAATGTATTTAACGTCACTCTGTTGTTTGTTCTGAAATTGCTTATTATTTAACAGTTTTTTATTTTTTATTGCTGCAAGTCTACTACTTTGAAAATAACTTATATGTTGATGTCTTTTTGGAGAAAAATTTTAATGTTTTCCTGTTAAAATTGTAAAATATGTAGGGATTTTTGGTAAAAAATTATTATTTCTGTAACTAAAATGGCGATTTTTGCAAAATCTAATTTAACTGATTAAATAACTTAATAAACATCACAGTAAGCTTTAATTCACAACATTTTTAAAATTTTTGGTGATTTTTCCCGTATAACTGCTGTGTGACGTTCAATACAAAATTCGTATAAAAACCATAGAAAAAATTATTTTTTGCAGGGCCTAAAAACAACTTGAAAACCTCTTTGTGTATTTGTTTACGTTTTTTTTGTAATTGACGCAATATTGATTTCGATAAGGTTATTTTAAGTTTTGGAGCTCTTAAAGTAAGAAAAGTTAGATTTTAAGACAACGCTATTAATAAGATTTCTTTGGTTAACCTTATACCTACATATACAAATATATACCTGAAAATGTAATGTTTTTGTTCCGTCAGTTTTTAAGACTGCGAAGTTAATAAGTTTTCTTTTTTACCTTATGCCTACATATCTAAATATGTAGACACCTGAAAATGTAATATTATTGTTCTGTTTTTTTACAAATTCTTATTGTTTGTCATATGGTGTTTGTTTTTTTTTTCGTAAAACATAAAGATAATAATAAAAACACTTAATCTCATCGAATTGGTTTCTTTTTGCATTTAGAAATTTTTTATAGGGGTGACACCATGAGTATCCGCCCCGGGTGTCACCAAGGCTAGGAACGCCACTGGGCAGTTGTTTATAATCATTGAATAGGGCGCGTTGGAACTCGTGTTGTTATAGTTGGTCTAAAAAAATGTGGCATGGGAAGAGGCGATATCTTTGGATCTTGCGACCACTCGGAGATACTCGTAATTTTGTGTACCGTACTGTGAAGTTGTTTGAGGATACTGGTGGAATAATCGACTATCCAAAATCCGGACATATTGTAAGAACACCACGAGCCATCAAGGCGGTGAAGTCCCGAATCAAGCGAAAACCGCAGCGAAAGCAAAAATCTTGTCGCTGGAGATGCATATCTCAACGCAATCGATTTCTCGCATTCTTATATATGACTTCGGGTTGAGAGCATATACCGGGCACCTTCTCACGGTAGGAACAAATTAAGCGAAAATCCAAAGAGTTACTTCTGAAGCACGCGGATAATGCCCACAGACGAATTCTGTTTATTGACGAAGAAATTTTAACCGTAGAGGAATCGTTCAATAAACAGAATGATAAAGTGTATGCTCTGTCATCACGACATGCACGTGTTCTGGTTCCGAAATTTCAGAGAGGTCACCACCCAGCTTCTGTGATGGTTTGGTGGCTAGTTTCGTATGATGGGGCCAGCAAGCTCCATTTTTGTGAAAAAGGAATCAAAACTTTTGCAAAAGTGTATGAATCCGATGTTTTGCAATTGGTTATGAATCCTCTTTACACGACATTATTTCAAAACAAGCCAATTCTGCTCCAGCGCATAAGGCTAAATTTACTTAAGAATGCCTCAAAAACAATGTACCGGACTTCATTTGCACGGATTAGTGGCCAGCGGGTTGCCCAGACCTGAACCCATTGGATTACAAATTGTAGTCCGTGTTATAGGGTATGGCTTGGTCTACTCTACACCCAAATATCGTGTCTAAAGAGCGCTTAATATCCGAGCAGTGAAGAAATTTCCTATGCATGTCGTGCGTGCTGCGATCGATGACTGGCCGGATCGACTTCGCTCGTGTTGGAAAGAAAATGGTGGCCATTTCGAATAAGTTGGTCTACAATTTGTAGCTATTGAATGATTCAATAAATAACAACAATAATTTTTAAAAAATCTTTTGTCGTTTTTATTTTATGAGCAAAAAACCGTATTCCAAAGATAACGACTAGGATTGAAAAAAATTTTTATTTACTAGTACAGGTAGACCTCGCTTAACACGTGCTTCTTATAACACGGCCTCGCTCTAACACGGTTTACGTTTTGTGATCATTTTTCGTTTAACACGCTAAATGGCCTCGTTCTAACACGGTTCCGGAAATTTTTTTTTTTTTTTTTTTTTAAGTCAAAAAATATTTGCACTTGCTGTGTGTGCATTAAACTACATGTATTAAAAAAAAACCTTCATATTTCACTCATCCTAATGTCAAAATTATGTTCATGCCACCTAATACCACGTCACTGTTGCAGCCAATGGATCAAGGGATAATTTACACATTCAAAATGTATTATATCCGAAATTCTTTGCAGTGGATTTTAAATTCAACAGATTTTTTTAAAAAACAGCCCCAAATGGATGCACCTCAAAAGCGCGCACGATTGACCATAAGCAGCGATGAAGAACAGATTTGAATAGCATGATTGTATTTTGATAAATTTTGAATTCCTTTAGTTACTTTATTTTTTTAAGTTTGTTATTTTTTTTAACTATACAAACAAGTAAACTTTTGATTGAAAATCAATTTTTGTTTATTTTTTAAGTTATAACTACAATTAAAATTAATAAAGAGTAAAAAAAACGGCTTTTGATGTATTTTTTGATATCCTGGAACGGAACCCTACTTTTTGTACTGGTTTCTTGTTTCACTTAACACGGTTTCGTTTAACACGGTATTATACGGGAACGTAACCCCCGTGTTAAGCGAGGTCTACCTGTATATTAAAAACTTACCTTTATCTTGGCTATTGACACCACAAACAAGTCGATTTGAAAAAAAAATATATGTGCAGAGCAACGGTTGCGGCCACACTGGGGTAACTAGTAACCCCACGGCGAGAAAACGAATTTCCCCTTTTCTGAGCCTGTGGTAACTAATTATCCCGTGTGGTCGCTAAGGGTTAAACCGATTACTTCCGCATCCGGCTGTAAGAAACTTCAAGCGGTTTTTAAATATTGTGTAGAAGTTGGTATACAAGTTGGTTGCAAGATTGGTGCCGCATGTGTTAACAATCGACCAAAAAGTACGGCAAGTTTGTCAATCTGACTAATGTTTAGTCATGTTTTATCGTGGTCCGAAAGATTTTGTGTGTCGATTTATGATCTGGGTGGAAGTAGAACTGTTCTGAAAAGTGAAAGTGTTCCGCAGAGGCCAAAGACACAAAAATCAGTCTGAAAGATTTTGGGCAGAGGTTTTTTGGATTCTCATGCCATATTATTGATCGATTATCTTGACAAAAAAATAAAAAAAAAAAACAATAACAAGAGAATATTATGTAGCATTGATGGGATCATTTGAAAGTCAAAAGAACCATAATGAATGAAGAGAAAACTTGTTTTTTACATGACAATCAATTAACAACTGATTAACAAACAATTTATAAGAAATATCACAAGAAACTGAAAACAATGTCAGAACTTGAAATGTTCCCCATCCATTATGTAGATCTCTCAAAAGATGGACCACGGGAAAAAACTTACATCAACTGAAGAACTTTAATTTGAACCGTACAAAAAGGATTTGGAAGGCAAGGGAGTGTAAGTTGAATAATAAAAATGAAATGAGACCAAGAAATAATTAAACAGTTTAGTAATAATAATAACTGTTTCAACAATTGGTTTATTCGAAATCAAAAGTTTATAGATCAAGAAGGGGAATTTTCGAAAACAATAATGTGGATAGAAACCCGAATCCCTCACATACCATTTTCGATGAATCAGTGTCCAGATATCTTGCTCTTGGCAAATTTAAGGTCTTTCGTGGCATTGCATTGTTCTACCTTATCGACGAATACTTTTGGACCAACATCTCGAAGACAAATCTTGAATATTTATACTTTAATAATATAAAAAATTGTGATCTAAAATAAAATACAGCTTAAAAAAAATTCTTTTTAAAAGTGTCTGTTTTTTAAAACACTCCCGGAGGCACTTAAGTTTTTTTCCTTATGAACATTTTTTTCTTATTTTAGCGCCAATCAACGTCAATGGGTTAATCCAAACTCATTCCGAGTTCATCTTTCAGTTCACATCCATCGCACGATCGATATGACAAGCAACTGAGACCATGTGACTGAGATATGGTGCCAGACTGCAGACTACTGCTGCAAAACACCCGCAGCTCTGTTGCGCGCCAACAAGAACAACAATCAACATGCGATCCTAGCCAAGACACGATCAGCGTAGCTGGGCACCAAACATCCAGCCATCTAGCCGTTGTTGATACGACACGTCGGCCATCCAGCGTCCGGCTATGAAGACAGCGATGAATGTCTACAAATCGAATTGAAATGCGAATCAAAAAAGCAAGAAATACGCCAGAATTGAAATCGTATTTAAATCATATTCCACAGCCGTCCAGTGTAACGTCTTACCAAGTGATTCGCAATCACAATCTGCTCAAATCTCGAATAACAAATCGTATAATTACGGGTATGCTTTGAGTACCCCCTCCCGTTCAAGATACAGGCAGCTTTCAGTGTGTGTGGAATAGAAACCGATCGCAGCGCAAAAAGTGGGATTGAATCAAATAAATCAGTAGCTTTCTGTCAGCTGGACGTACACATGGACAGACGATTGGATGGTTGGGTAAAATGAATGAATGGTGGGGAATGAGGGAGCTTGACCCTGTTGCGAAAAGCATGCAGCAGACAATGAGCCGTTAGCGTTGAATGGATGGACACGCTTGAAAAATATGCACCCATTTGACTAAACTATAGGAGATTGAAGAGGGAGCGGAGAACTGCACTCTCGTTTAAGGCGGATGTGGAAGAACAACGTCTTAAATAAGCCGGCCAAGTGGTCATCAAAGATGATGACCACCACATATATGTGAAAGAAATTGCAAAGTGGCAGCCTAGCGTTGCCATATCTAGACAAACTCCGACTGACAATTATTTTTGCAAATATAGCTCTTAAAGCTATATCTGTATATTTATTACACGTTTTCTAAACCGTGGATGTAATTTGTTCAAGAATGTTTTTAGAACAACTGCTTTAGGTGGCAACCATGTGCAAACTATTGTTGGCTATGCGTGTTCTTTATTGTAGCTTTTTTTTCTGTATTCTTGTTGCATTTTAACTCCCTCCCTTGTGTTCTCCTGGTAGGCGTCCATCACCTGTGACCACGAATGAAATGACGAATGACGTTCGAGTTGCCACAGAATTTTAAATGAGCCCCAACGAAAGGTGCGCACTGTCAGTTGAGTTCGCTCCATTCCAGGGCTACACGCAGCGCCGAGTCTGCCGCGTCCGAGCTAAGATGATGAGTTACACCTTCAAAAAGAGCGAACCGCATGTCCATCGTTTATGATTTACGACCACGACTTGATGCGTTGTAGTGGCGGTGAACCTGGTTTTATGATGCGTTTAGGTACTTTATTGCCTCTTTTTTTTCTCCTTTGGAGGCGTTGCAAGGATATTGTTATTGCAGAAGACTGCTCATAAAGATGGCTGAACTTGCATTCATTTGGAAGGAACTGAAAAGAAAGAATTATTAATTTATTACAACTGAATAAGAGAGGAACACAGAAAATAATCAAAAATACGCTGTACTTGGTTATTTATTTATTTTGTGGATCATAATTAATGAGTTTTGCTGTCATAGAGCAGGAAGTGGAGTTATCGATGATGGGAGATTTTGATTAAATTGAAAAATTTTACTGATATTGAGAGCTAGGATGAGGAATAGAAACGAGGATATCATCATAATACACAGAAAACGTAGTCAATTTTAAATTTTAATTTTTAATCAAGATATTGTTCTATATGTTTAGAAATTACAAACTAAAAGCTTCTCCTGTCTAGCTCTAAAGTGAAGCAAAAAATCTATTTAAAAAGTAGACTCTCTGCACTGACAAAAATTATTGTGCAGATGTTAAGCAAGAACTGTGTTATAATTATCATTATAATCATCATTATCTTTATCAGTATCATTATCATTGTCACTATTATTATCATTGTCACTATGATTATCATTATTATTATCATTATTATTATTATTATTCTACAAATAACGCATTTTTATGTGCCTAAAACATTTCGTGCAGTGCAAAACACACGACCAAGAGGCGCGAACCTTCTTGCTTGAAGTTTCAGCGCCAACTGATTGAGAGAACTTCGTGCATTCGATCGTGTACGTGTTTTGATTCTCGAAAAAGCTTTCGAGTCTCACCACGCGTGCACGCAAAGAAATTTTTCGTTTACCACAACTGAAAAATTCACCAACTATACTTCGTTTGCGAGTTGTATTTGCCGCAAACGAATATTCAGTTTTCACAACTTAAAAATATATCTTATATATATAAACCGCAAGCTATTTCGGTCATTATTATTTATTATATTAATAATCTTTCTCATTATGTCCGTCCGTCTTCTTATGGATTCCACCTCTGTTGCTATCTTCGTCCGCGAATTAAGCAAACTACCAATTTCCTTATATAGTAACAATTTGTCCAAAAAGTAACTCTAAACTATAAGCGTTATGTTTATACAACGAAGGGAAAAATAAACAAAATTTTCAGTTGGGAAAAAAGAAGTTTTCAATTGCTGTAATTTAAAAATCACTCGCGTTTATGACAAACGAAATTCATTTCCTGCAACTATATGACTCGTTTCTCACAACTGAAAATTTTGTTTATTTTTCGTTCAACGTTTATGACAACTGTTGAAACGTTTGCAATAAACGATTTCAAGCACGACAATCGAAGTTCGTTTGCGGCAAACTGGCGATAAACTTTTTTTTCTTTGCGTGTAGTACTACGTGAACATCACTGAAGTAATTTCTTAAAGTTTTGAAGTTTCTTATTTTCCCCATCTTATTTTTAACAGTAAACTCGCAAACATTGCCCAACTAATCGTCTCGCTGATTTTTCGAATCAAATTTTCTTCAACGATGAGGCCCATTTCCCACTAGGTGGTATATGGGGCTCTGAATATCCCCAAGTGATTTTGGAATCCAAGCATCGGCAAAAAGAGACTTTCTGGTGTGCATTATGGTTTGGTGGTGTCATAGGTCCATATTTTTTTGAAAACGATCAAGAAGTAACCATTACAGTCAATTATGTTAATGTTAATCAATGTTAATGTTTAGTTTAGTTTAGTTTAGTTTAGTTTAGATAAATTATTGAAAGTCATTGGATACAAAAAATCCTTACAGACTTATTAAAAGGAAAGTACATATTAATTGCAATTTTAAGAATTGCAATTAATAAAATGATCTTAAAACTATGATAAGAAAATACTACTAACAAAGTTTTTAAAAATTTGTTTAGGAACAAAGAGATCAAATTCATGAGTTATATACAGCTCATTAAATAGAGTTAAAGCCCTGGTTATTGGCTCATTTAAGGCGTAATTGGTTTTACAATATTTAATATAAAATAATTTTGATTTTGTTAAATATCTTAATGGAATATTAAAAGTTATAAGCTCTAAAAGAGATGGACAGTCTATATTACCAGAAATAATATCAAATACAAAAATTGATGATGAAATTTTGCGTCTAAATTCAAGAGACTTAAGTCCCGAAAGCATTAAGCGCGAATTGTAAGGTGGTAATGGATCATTAAAGTTAAATGACCGCAAGGCATATCTGGTAAAATTTTTTTAATTCTTTCCAGTCTAAGAGATGTTGAGGTATAAAATGGACGCCAAATAATGAAAGCATATTCCAATCTAGACCTCACAAAGGAATTATATAACATTTTGAGAGTAAATGGATCGGAAAAAAATGGTGCTGTTTCTTCGTATAAAGGCAAGTAATGAGTAGGCCTTAGGTATAAGAGCATTGACATGGTGGGTAAATGTAAATTTTGAGTCGAAAATGACCCCAAAATCGCGGATTGTAGAAATGGTTTGAATTTTAGAGTCTAAAAGAAAATAATTGTTACATAAGGTGTTTAAAGAGAGTTTAGAGAGGGTGATATGAAAACATTTTGAATAGTTTAAAGTAAGGCCATTCAATTTACTCTAATTTAAGACTCTAGAAATGTCGGCTTGCATATCAGCAACATCTGCAGAGCATGATATTTTCTTAAATAATTTTAGATCATCCACATACAATAGAAAACAAGACCTCCAAATGTACTTAGAAATATCGTTTATGAATAAAATGAAAAATAAAGGGCCTATGATACTACCCTGAGGAACACCTGAGGTAGGAACGAATTCCAAAGACTTGATATTGTTTATACACACAAAGCATGTTCTGTCTGACAAATTAGATGCGATCCAATTTAAGAAACTCGAATGAAAACCCATTTTTGATAGCTTCCAAAGTAACAATTTATGCGAGACTCTGTCAAAAGCTTTGGAGAAATCAGTATAAACCTCGTCAACTTGATATCCCAGTTCAAACGATGAAACACAGAACTCCGACAGTAGAGCTAGATTTGAAACCGTGGAGCGACCAGCAACAAAACCGTGTTGTTCAGGGCAAATATAACGTTTAGTAAAAAAACTTAATTTCGCCTTAATAATACTCTCAAAGAATTTAGATACATTTGATAATTTACAGATTGGGCGGTAGATTTCCCACATTGTTTTTAACTCCAGATTTAAAAATAGGAGTAATAGATGAAATTTTTCAACACTTAAGAAAATTCCCTTCAGATAAAGATTTATTAAAGATATCACGCAGAGGAACAGCTAAGACGTGTGCGCATTTCAGGAAAATAATTGTAGGAAAACCATCAATATCTTCTTTGAATGATGTTTTCATATCCATTATGGATTCAACGACTTCGTCAACTGACACAGACATGGACCCAATATCAGTAAAAGGTTCAATGGAATTCTCATTAATATTTACGGCTGAATCATTGTCTAGAACGAAATTTGACTTGAAAAACTTAGCAAAAAGATTTACTGTATCAGCAATGCTAACTGAGGTATTATCATTTAAATACATTGAAGTGGGAATTTGCGAACCACCTCTCTTAGACTGCACAAAATCCCAAAAAGATTTAGGGTTGGATTTTATGTTAGATTCACAACGCAAAATGTACTGTTTGTACAAAAACTTAATTAGAAAATTAAATTCGCGCATATAATGTAAATACTTTGTCTTGTATGTAAGCTCATTAGTAACCTTAAATAGCTTTAAAAATTTATTTCGTAAGTTTTTGAGTTTTTTTAGACCCCTCGTATACCAGGGAAGTTTATGATTAATTTTATGAATGCGAGGAATAAAAACATCGCAAATAGATGAAAGATACGTTTTAAAAAAACTATAACATGACTCAGCACTATTACCACCAAATAAAACGCCCCAATTTACATTATGCAGTTCATTAATCAATAATGTCAATCAATGTTAACAGATTTGTTTTTTTTTTTGCCTGAAATTGAATATATGGATCTGGATGATATGTGGCTTCAAAAAGATGCAGCCAAAAGCCATATTACAGCACCAATTAGGGTTTCGTTGCAACAAAAATTTCCAAGACGACTTATTTGAGATTTGACGACGTTAATTGGCCTTCGAGATCGTGTGATTTAACGCCTCTGGCCTTTTTTTGTTTGTGGGGCTACGCAAAAGATCGTGTTGACGTGAATAAAACTCAAACTCTTGAGCGAATAAAAATCAACATTCGTCAAATCATGACCGAGCTAGTGCCAAAGTTGTGCACAAAATCATCAAAAATTACCTTAAAAGTAATGAGTCCTGCAAAAACTCCCGTGCAGGACATTTGAAAAAGTGCTTCAATGGTCTTTTTTCATAATTTATGCAATTTATTGTTGAAAAGGGCTTAAATAGTACTCAATTTTCCTTTCAAAGCTCTTGGACTTCCAAAGTCATATTCAACTGGTAAACCATATTTCCTTGATTACCCCCTACAATCATAAATTTAAACTTCTTAAAAAGTTACTCACTTCTTGCCCAAAAAGTGATTTATTTGGCCTTGAAACAAAAAAGTTATAGCACTTCCAAATTGTAGTATAAAAATTTCTTTATAAAATTTATTAAAACTCACAGTTTTTAATCATTGTTTTTTTTTTTAATTTATATATTCACGAACTATTATGTGGTGCTTATCTTATGGTGCTATTTTTGATTTTCGCTTGCTGGCGCCGGTTGAAACCAATGGTGAGAAACCAAATTTAGCAAGATTACGTGTTTTTGGCTGCGTTGCACTTTGCCATATCCCGAAACAAAAACGTAAAAAGTGGGATTACAAATCAGATAAATGTATATTTCTTGGATATGGTGATGATTGTAAGGGCTATCGGTTCATAAATCCATCAACTGGAAATATATTTTTTAGCCGTGATGTTATTTTCCTGGAAAATTAATTTTTTGAAAGTGACGGAATCAATACTGATGAGAACTTTTCTATATAGTGGGATATGAACAATTCTAGTCAGACTGAAGAAATTTCTGATCTAGTGGGGGAAGACAATATCTTCAGAGAAGGAAACATATTGTCTATTCAGAATTCTTTAAATGAAGAAGTAAACAATGTCGATGAGTCATTTTCATCTGCATGTGAAGATGTAAATGAAGTGGGGGATACTTGTAGCATTGATTTGGAAGAGATGCCCTCAGTTGTTGTCCAAGAAAATAACCTTCGGCGTTCAGAAAGGATAAGAAGTAGAAATCTCAACAGTATGTGCAGCGCAATGATGCAAGAGCATGAAGATCCAGCTACAGTTGAAGAAGCAATGCAAAGCGCAGATCGAGAAAAGTGGGTAGCAGCCATGAAAGAAGAGTTTGGATTTTTGGAAGAGAATAAAACTTGGGCTTTAACAGATTTACCTCAAGGCAAAAAGGCAATAAGCAGCAAGTGGGTATTTAAAGTCAAAAGAGGTATAGATGGCAGTGTTCGTTACAAAACAAGATTAGTTGTTAAAGGATGCAGTCAATGCAAAGGAATTGACTATTATGATACATACTCACCAGTGGTAAGATATACTTCAATTCGATATTTACTTGCTTTATCAGTAGAATATAATATGCAAATTGACCAAATTCGCGATAACTGCATTTTTAAAAAGCGAATTGCACGAGGAAGTTTATATACTTCCAACAGTTCCAATTTGAACGCGCTAAGTTGAATAGTTTGACAGATACAGCCATTTCTGTAAAGATGTTTGTGAAAACAGACCTGAACATTATTTGTGATTTTATTGCAAATTTAAATTTAAAAAAAATACTTTCCAGCGGCTCAATTGACTCGGGAATTTTTTCGGCAAGTTGTTCGATGTTTTATTGTGATAATTTGTTACTAGTTTGATTTGTGAAGAAATATATTTGTTGGAATTAAGTTTTTAGTGAAGACCGTCTGTAGACGGTCTTAATGGCTTAAGGGAAAAAAAATTCCACCAATGTAATTTTATCTCAGTGTTATTTTGTTGGTCTTTTGTTCATGGTTTTTACCAGAATCAAACGTGTTAATTTTAAAATAGTCAAATAAATATCATTAAATACATGTAGTTTGTACAGTTGTTGCTGGTTTTAGAAAATGTCACGACAAAGCACAAGAAATAAAGACTGCAATAAGCAGAATAAATTCAATTTTTCTGCAATGACTGATGAAGACATTGAGGATTTTAATAAATTCAATTGAATCAGATGATGATTTCGAAGACTCTGATGATAGCATCGAAGATCCAGACTATCGATGTGATGATCTCGAACCTGAAGGTAAAGTAGTCATAACCAATAGTTTGCATATAATGGATTCATCAACGTTTATGAATACAGTAAACATAAATTATGCTCCACAACAAATTTCAAATGAACGGTATACCACGAAATGAAATTGCAATTAGATTACCTGAATCCGCACAAAAAAAAATTACAGCCAAACACCACAACCTCTTTAAAGCAAAAAAAAAAAAAAAAAAGAAATCGATCACCATTACCAAGTTTAGAAGCCTCAGGACCAGAAGTAATATAATCAGATGGTGGCTTCACTAGAGGTGGTAAGTATTTCAAAATGAATTTTTATGTAAATTGAATATTTAGTTTATTGAATTTCTTTTAGAATTAGGGAATATCAACAAAGATTCTGATGAATTCAAAGGGATTCTTTGGCGTGATTCTTTGACATGGCTACAACCAATGCCTTCCTTTTGTATCGAAGACTCAACGCTGAAAAAAATCAAACTACTGATAGTGATGGAAAGATAGAAGACATGACAATGTATAATTTCCGCTTGAGCATTGCAAAAGAACTCTTTGCTTCTATCGAAAGACGATCTGTTAGTCGTCCATCACCAGCCGAACAGCCAACCACCAGCAAGTTGGAAAAAAAGCAGCTCACCCCGTGGCAAGTGTGAGATTCGACGAAATAAATCATTTTCCTGAATGGGGATCGAAGAAATCCTGTAAACTGTGTAAGCATTCTGATACACTAACACCGTCTACAGACGGTCTTTCATTTTTTCCAAGTTCCACTTACAGGTAAAAATATTTTGACAAACTGACTTTAGATTCATGTTTATCAGCCAAAATTCCTACTAGAACCAAAATTTTCGCAACTAAATAGAAAGGCTAGAAAGAAAGAAATTCAGAATCATTTATCTGCTAAATTTAAAAGGAAAGATCTGGGTGATGCTAAATTTTGTCTAGGTTTGAAAATCGAAAGAGGTTTGCATAAATTAAGTCTAAGCCAGGAGAAATACATTGACAAAATTTTGAAACTTTTGGAATGGAAGATTGTAAGCCTGTCTCAACACCTTTAGATCCTAATACGAAATTAACAAAAGAAATGAAATGTCAAAAGTACCATATAAAGAAGCAATTGGAAGTTTAATGTTTGCTTACCAATGTACGAGACGAGATATATGTATGTCACGCAGTTAACCATCTCAGTAAATTTTGCAACAATCCGGGACGTGTTCATTGAACAGCAATTAAACCAGTTTTTAGATATTTACAAGCAACGAAGTCTATGAAATTACAATATTCGAAAGATGGAGCAGACAAAATTGTTGGTTATTCGGATGCAGATTGGGCAACTGATGAAGATGAACGAAAATCAGTTACGGGGTATATTTTCTTATTGAAAAATGGAGCAATTTCTTGGAACAGTAAACGACAACAAACAGTGGCCCTCTCTTCTACAGTAGCTGAATATATGGCACTGTCAGTAGCAACACAAGAGCCGATTTGGCTAAGGTCCCTTAACAAGGAGCTGCGAAGTTTTGAAGAACTAATCAATATTTTATGTGACAACAGAAGTGCAGTTCATCTGGCAATATCAAACGGCTATCACGCAAGATCGAAGCATATAGATGTACGTCATCACTTCATCAGGAAAAAATATGAAAACTGTGAAGTTTCATATCTTGGAGTTGGAACAGAAAATCAAACAGCAGATATTCTAACAAAAGGACTTTTTAGAGAGAAACACCAATATCATTGCAAGAACATGGGATTGACCACAATGTAATTCGAGTGGGGGTGTTGATGTGCCAATGTACTTCGTTATAATTCACTTGTTATGTTTCAATTGTTTAAGCTTTGTTAAATATTTTATACGAATCAAATGTACATATAGAAAATATTTTTCATTCCAAATAAAAACGCTCTGCTATCAATAATAATAATAATACTGAGTCTAATTACTAAAGATTGAATCATTTGTTTTCTCGTTGATAAATAAAGCTAATTTTTTCAAGCAAGCCTTGCATCAATAAGGAAAATTTTTATGTCCGCCACATTAACATATAGCCTCCTTATTATTTACGAGAAGCTTATGTCTCACATGTTAATCAAAATTTAAAAAAAAAAACTTCCAAATTTTCAGTGCCAGCTGCTTGGTAGGGATTGCACTCATTTCCTTATGATTACTAACATTTTGTAGTTATATGAAGTTGGTTTCCATTTGGCAATTTCTTTAAACCTCCGTGTACAAATTCAAAAAACACTGTACAAATATTATTGAACAAAACCTTATTTATTCTTTCATTTAAATCTAAAACTATACTTTCAAAAAAATGTAGGGTTAAAAGATGTTTCTAAAGGGGTGAAAAAATAGTGGACACATAAAGTATGCAAAAATATAGTAGACACAAGGAGGATTAAAATAATCTCCCTTCAAATTGTATGGTTTTCTTCATAATTAGTTTGTAAATAAAACATTCTAAGTCAACAGTAGTAAATAATTGCGTATCCAAATAAATGCAAAAATTTCAAAAGTTATTTACTTCTCTGTTGCCATCGAAATGTATCGCAGTCTGTATCGACGTAATGATAACTCATCTTTCAGTTCGTCGCTTCGGGTAAATCATAAGTGCTTCTCTTACACCGCAATATTTTTGTTGTCATGTCAATTCGCAGCTTCCATAAATCAAACATCCGCAGCGACCCGCCCTAACGTTGCGCTTATCCAAAACTACCATCAATCCGTAGCTTCACAGCCGCCCGCCCATCCAACTATTCATCCATTGATTTCTTCGTCCGCTCAGCGTTTCCGACTGCTAAGAGTTTCTATGGTTTCATGGTCTGTTATTAAATCAACAATACCAACTGGCCTGATGCCTGATCTCCGCGCGAATTCCACGTAAAACTATCGAACTTCAAACTTTTTTTACATATTTGAAATGTTCAGATATGAGATGAAGTACGTAGCCAGGGGATCGCCGAAGAAAGATTGTGGCGCACTGATACATAATATTAACTAAATCGTCCACTAGGAATCGCGCTGATCGCAGCTGAAATTAACACGAAAGCCGCTGGTTGTGCAGTCGACGCAGCGGCTGCTGTGAATTGTTCGTCATCGCAACTTGAGGCGTTTGCAAAGATTGCTGAATGCGCAGATTTGAGATTTTCAAACATCTCACGCTAGATACGGTTTGCGGTTACTTGTGCATCGTAAGCTAAGATGGAGGTGCTACATAGTAGCCAAAGTTATTGTTTTCTTATTTTTTTTTTTTTTTTTTTTTTTTTTTGATTTAATTCTGTTCATATTAAGACGTAAGCAAAATGTAAAAGTTAAACTGGTCATTAATTGTTAGGACAACAAACACCGAATGCATATTTCGTTTTACATATTTCGGAAGTGGTTCCAACGCCTTAGAGGAATATTATCCTATTGGAAAGACTTTTGTCTTTGAATTTTTGTCTTTGTCCTCCATATAAGTAAAGGTGTCTTAATTTTCTGTCTGTATCCTCCATTCCACCTTCATCGAACTTTTAAAGAGTTATTTTAAGACTGTGTCACTCGAAGTATTTTTCAGAAAGAAAACTCAAAACAACTACTAGAAAGACTCAAAGTTATTGGTCTGCTTCACAACACTGCAAAAGCTATAAAAGAAAATCAGCTTCTCAAAAAATGCTTTTGGGCAGTGTTCTCGCGAACTTTCATCGAATTTTCGTCCAAACCGTCAAACTTCGTTCATCAACCTCAAAGACTTTATCCTGCTACATAGGTATCCGCAAGAATTTTTCAAGGGGGGAAAGTATGCATAGGTGTGCACTTATATAAAAATGATGATATGAAAATGTAACATATACACATAAGGAATATAAATATATAAAATTTTTCCAGTCACTTGTCACCCCCCTGCTGCCCCCTGTGGATGCCATTGTTCGGTTTCATTTGACATCAAACGAATTATAAAATAAATGTCACCTGATGCCATTATACGTTATCTTGTTTTGAATTTTTATAATTTTTTACTGATATCACCACGAATATCTTGTTCAATAATCAATGCTAGAAATATATCTTAACCCTTTATATCTTAACTTTCGAATTTTTCCTAGAAAAACTATGCAAACGATTTTTCTTAGTTATGCATCATTCAACAGGGAATGAATGTGGCTTCCAGAAAGTACTTAATTTTCCGTCCGTCCGTCCATCCGTTTGCCTACCAGACCACCCCAAAGTCGAAAAATCTTTAATTTTTTTCCCCTTCTTCTTGCTGCAATATTTTAGGGGTACGAGAAGATATAGGTAAAAATTTTTTGAGGAAGTTGCGGGCAACCTTACACTTTTTAACAAAAAATAGCAGAAAAAGATAGTCCACTCGGGCTATCCACGCGACCACCAAATCTGATGGGACCTATATGTCCCAATGGTCGTCAACGGTAAAAATCTAAGACATATTTCATTTTGTTGTAAAGTTGATTTATTTGAAATAAAAATAAATTTGTTTGCATTTTTGATCAATGCATTGAATTTGCATTTTCTTATGATGAAATTTCAAGTTATTTCGATCATTGGTGAAGCAAAATGGTTTTTTGCAAAAGGCACAAATAGTAATTATTCGATGGCCTTTGTGTTGTTTTGAAAAATACATAATACAAAATACAGAAAATACATCCTTACGTCCCGTTTCACTTTTGCAGAATTATCGAACAGGGAAGTGATATCCGCAAGTTTAAATCTCTTAGGTACCTATCTTACAACAACAAAACAGCGGTTGGTGACCGTATTGATCATTTGAGTAGCCAGTTGCCCGCGGACTTCTAATGCCGATATAGAAAATGAATCATTATTCGAAGTAGAAATTTTTGTTGTAACCACAGTGCACAGCGGTGGATTTATATACGGGTTGATAAAGCTTTAGCCGCCATCCCCCTTGAAGAATTTTTTTGTGTGGGAAATAAAATTGAAAAAAGCGCTAAAAGCCGTTTCAGCCTCCCCCTTGAACTATAAAACTGTTAGCTCAGTCCTTCCCGCCTCTGGTGAATCCTAGATCCGCCACTGATTGTGCACACTCAAATCAAAGCGATCGCAGAAAAGACGCAAGTAGAATTTGGTCTTTGATTTGCGATCGTGTTCGTAGTAATACGGAAATAAAAACACAAAATCAAAAGTGTAATTTTCTTTCTAATGGTGGTATTTTGGCCACTCTACGACTATTGGTCCAGTAGATTGTTCCAAAATACGTCAAAAATTCGTTAAAAAGTTTTGTTTTGCATCAAATGAAAGATCCGATTTTTTGGAAAATTTAACCTATTTTGTGATATTTTGAATAGTCGTAAAGAGGTCAAAGTACCACCATTGGAAAAGTTATTTTTCAACCTTTCATTCGATGTCAAACATAACGCTGTAGCAAATATAGAAGGCCATATATAATATATAGGCAAATATATAAGAAGGGTTTAAAGGAAAGATTTAACAATCTTTTTAAATATTTTGGGAATATTTCCTAAACCAATAGTCATTTAGAGGTCAAAGTACCATCATTGCAAAGGTTATTTTTTAAACTTTCATTGGTTAACTTTCAAAACAGATTAAAAACAACGAGTTCTCATGAAGTTAATCAAAATTCAATCTCAAGCTTTTCGTTCGCATACTGTCAACGAGACAAAATAGTGGTATACATTTTTACCGTTGACGACCATTGGGACATATAGGTCCCATGTTTTTTCACACTTTTGCAGGTAAAAAAAGTTGTTTTTTGCAACACTTTTGTTTAGTAATTTGGAGTCGCTTTACATGAATCCGTTGTCGGATTAACGAATTTTCCAGCGGTTCAGGAGCGGTCGTCAAAGGGTTAACTCAGTACCAATAATTAGAAAAGGAAAAACTAAGTTTTTCCAAAGTGAATTAACACGGAGAGAAAACATCAAGCATTCTATGCTTGAATCAAGCAAATCGGCTATCATCTTACACTCAAGCGTAAATTTCTCAATTCAAGCATTATTTTGCTAGAATTGAGCAAATTTAAAACAAATTATGTTAAGAAAAAATATTTAATTCAAGAAACATTTGCTTGAAACTCAAAAATATTTTTTTTTATATTCAAGACTAAAAATATTTGCTTGAAGTGTGAATAATTTGCTTTATTCAAGTAACAATTTACTGAAGACTAGAAAAATTTCCTTGATGTGAGAAAGTGATTTTCCTAAAATTGAGAAGAATTTGCTTGATTCAGGTTAAGCATTTACTGAAAAATAGAATAATTTGCTTGATTCAAGTAAGCAATCTTCTTAATACAAGAAGGTTTTGCTTGATATTAGACACTGAATTTTAATGAAAATCTTTCAGCAAAGATGTAGGGGTAGGATACCGATCGTAAAAAATCACTCGAATATACTAAATATATCTTGTAGACGCTTATATGTTTCCTAGTGAAATTACTTTAAAATTACTTTAAAATAAATTTTTTCCAGTCCAGGGGGAGGGGGTGAGTGCCCCTGCGCCTACTGTGGACGCCCTTGCACTGCCCCTTCGAACCACGCCATAGTTTGTTAATCCGCTCCATCTTAAGCATATTTTCATGTAAACATGTTGTGAATTATAAGCATTCAATATAAGTTAAAGAGAGAAAAATTTGCTTGATTCAAGTAAACAATTTACTGAAAACTAAAATAATTATCTGCGATTGCTTAAGGAGGCATATAGGCTCGGGAATTTCGGGAATTTTTTTTTCAAAGAAGGAAAAAAGATATCGTTTTCAAATTTTGCACATGTATATTTATTAACATTTAGAGAATACAAAAAATTGTTTTCAGAATTTTTGAAGCGGTTTTTGACGTTATTTGAGTTTTTTTTTAAAAATGCCAAAAAATTGACGGTGTGCAGGATATCACCAGTTTGGAACATCTGAGGAAAAAAATAAAACAAACCAAATTAATCCTTTTTAAGTGGCTATCGCCTGAACTAGGATATTTTTTTCCACCGAAAGAAAAAACAAAATGGTAGCCATTTGAAAAAAATTCGATTATCAAAGTTAATTTTGTTTTGCCGCCATTTTGTTTTTTTTTTTCGGTGGAAAAAAGTTCTCCTAGCTCAGGCAATAGCCACTTAAACAAGGGTTAATTCTGTTTTTTTTATTTTTTCCTCAGATGTTCCAGACTACACACCGTCAATTTTTTGGCATTTTAAAAAAAAAATCAAATAACGTCAAAAACCGCTTCAAAAATTCTGAAAAAAATTTTTTGTATTCTCTAAATGCTAATAAATATACATGTGCAAAATTTGAAAACGATATCTTTTTTCCTTCTATGAAAAAAAATTACCAAAAAAAAATTTATTAAATTTGTAACCTATATGCCCCCTTAAATTGAAAAAAAATTCCTTGTTTCAAGCAATCATTTATTTTACTCAATTTTAGAAATAAATGCTATTATAATATATGTTTCTTAATTTCAGATTTTTGTGCTTGATTTGAGCAAATGAGGCTTAATTTTAAATTGTCTTACACTAGATCATACATGCCCAAGGAATTTTAAGCGCGGGCCAATGCTTAAAAAAAACAAAGCAAACACAAAATGTTGCTCATCGTTGCTTTTGACAAAAAATCAAACAAAACAAAACAAAAACAATTACAATGCAATAAAATAACATATCATGAAGTACACTGCCAGTCTTCATTTATATTACAATAACAATGCTTGCATGAAAAACTACTCGACACACAAGTAACGGGACAATCAGCTTCAGCATCGACATCATCGAGTGTGCGTTTTTTATGCTTTGCATGCATTTGTTTTTGTAAAGTTCGCTGGAAAATGTGCATTCACTGAACGAGTGCAGTTTGTGTGTTTGTTTTGTGCAGGTGTTCTTTCTATTTGGCTAAGCGCAAAGACAAAATCAAGATAGAAAAAAATTTATATGAAGGGCCACGCGGGCCAATCGGGCTTCTACGTGGGCATGTATGCACTAGATCAAGCAAAATATTTTCTTAATACATTCGGTGTTCACAAAAATTTTAAAGGATTTTTTTCCAAATTTGACGCCTTATTGTGAAAATTTTGTTACAATTTTATTTTTTAAATCATTGTCCATCACTAGCCACTACTTTTTTCCATCTTTCTGGCAATTTTCGGATATCATCTCGAAAAACGATGCGTGTTTTAATGCGATCCACGAATCGATCCAATTTTGAAGTTCTTCAAAAGAGCGAAAGTGCTGATCCTCACAGGCATGCGTTATCGACGAAAACAAATAAAAGTCTGAAGGGGCAATGTATGAGCTATACGGCGGGTGGTTTAGGACTTCCCATTTCAGCGTTTCAAGGTATGTTAGCTGCACAACATGTGGCCGAGCGTTGTCATGTTACGAAATTACCTTGTCGAGCCTTTGCTAGTATTCTAGCCGTTTTTGCTTCATTGCTCGACTCAAACGCATCAATTGAATTCGGTAGAGTTGCCCTGTGATAGTTTCAAGCAGTTCATAGTACACCATGATCTTACCACTGTAAATATTCGGCTTTAGCGTCGATTTTGGCGTATGGCCGGGCGGCCCCTATGACTTTTTGCGCTTGGGGTTATCGTAATGAACCCAGTTTTCATCACCAGTCACAATACGATACAAAAATCCTTTTTTTTCCGTTGGAGCAGCTGTTCACTAGTGAAAAACGGCGTTCGACGTCTCTCGGCTTCAATTCATACGGCACCCAATATTCTCCCTTTTGCATCATTTCCTTGGCTTTTAAGGTATAATATACGTGTAGCAGCCAAAAACAGGAGCTGTTTTCAAAAAAATTTTTTAGATATAAGAAGTTATTATTTTTTTTTTTTAATTTATACAATAAATACTTTATAAAAATATTTTTTTTTTTTTCAAATACAGTTCTGGCTTTTATATAGAGGGAGCTGAAAATGTCATTGAAAAAAAGACATTCAAAACGGTTCGATTGATATGGCCTTTCCCATGTATCGGAAACAAAAAAATCAAATGACCAAACCAAAACTCACATGTGCAAATCGATGAAGCATGTTCCCCGTAAGCTTCTTGCAACATTCGATGGCCTTCAGCTACATTTTTCTTCAAATGAAATCAGAAAACTAAACTTTCCCGCAAAATGTGTTTTGGTGGCACAAAAGTAGAAATATTCGTAGTACATAAAAATTAAGTTGCTTGTACAGGGTTTTCCAATAAGAGGTGTTATTTTGGTATTCAAAGAAAAATGCCATTTTTTGAGATAAATGATCGGATGTTTATTTCATAATAAAGAGGAAGGTATGCCGTTAATAATGAAAAACAACATCAGCCAAATGGCCACCACGACCATGCTTACAGGACAATATCCTTTTCATGAAATTTTCCATAACCAAATCGCAAAGTGGCTGCCTTATATCCTCGATAGCCTCACGAATTCCATCTTTGAGGTCTTCAATCGATGCTGGGCTGTTGGTATAGACCTTATCTTTGACGTGGCCCCAAAGGAAGAAGTCGCAAGGTGTTAAATCACAAGACCTCGGTGGCCAATTGTGATCACCTCTTCGAGAGATAACACGGTCCGGAAACTTTTCCCAAAAAAGATCAATGGTTTCGTTGCTTGTGTGGCACGTAGCGCCGTCTTGTTGAAAGTAAACGTTGTCCAGATCAATACCATCCAACTCCGACCATAAAAAATCATTAATCATCTCTCGATAGCGCAATCCATTCACCGTAACTGCTGATCCAACCTCATTTTCGAAAAAGTAAGGTCTATTGACCCCGCCGGACCATAAACCGCACCAAAGAGTCACACGTTGAGGATGGAGAGGCTTCTCAACAATAACTCTTGGGTTTTCCGAGCCCCAGATGCGACAATTTCGCTTGTTGACGTAGCCAACGAGGTGGAAATGGGCCTCATCAGTCAAGATGATTTTTCGATGGAATTCCAGATCATTTTCATGCATTTCAAGGACCCAATCAGCAAAGACACGACGTGGTTGATGATCGGCCGGCTTGAGTTCTTGTGTTAACTGAACTTTATAAGCCTTAAGACCCAAGTCTTTATGCAAAATACGGTGTAATGGCGTATGTGGAATGCCCGATTCCAAAGAACAAAGACAAACCTGGGTTTTCTTCAACACTTTGGGCTACAGCATAAATATTCTCAGTTTTTCTTGAGCGACGTGCACGGGTTTTATTCTTCACATCACTAACTTGTCCCAACACTAACTTGTCTGTATTGCGGTCCGACAAGGTGCTTCACGACGACCAAAAAATGCTTTAGTTTTGCGAACTGTGACTGCAAGATTTTCACAATTTTTTTAGTGAATTTTAATAATTTCAGTGCGTTGTTGAAGCGGGTATCGTTCCATTTTTAGTAATGGCGTAGTTTCTACTTGTCAAATGTCAAAGAATAAAAGCTTTAAAAGTGAACGATTCACAATAGCGGGCGATTCACAATAACACCTCTTATTGGAAAACCCAGTGAAACGACTCATACTAAAAAGGAAAGCCTAATGATAAGGCTTAAAAATGAAATTGGTTGCAACATTGTCCCATTCGATTTAATACTAGTGATACAATTTTAAAAAATCTTAAAAACTTTTTTGTAGATAACTTGGTTGAAAAATTAATTAGGTCTTAGTTTCTTAGAAATAAATGTGTTGGAAGAATTTAACCGTTTTCAAAAATTTTCATGTTTTTAACTTAGCGATGAATGGTGATAAAAACCCTAAACAGACAGCAACAGTTATAACCCTTTAACTGGAACTACCTTTAAGGGAAAGTAAAAATTATTAGGGAAATATTTATAGGGAAAAAAATAAACGTGGTGACTTTTTTTATTGTGAAAAAAAAAACAATTAAAAAGAGTGATATTCACTAAAAACTACGGAAGTGCTTAATTTGGGGTGCATTCTCCATTTACTTATTTTTAAATTTTTAAAACCGGCTACTAATCTCCCCCCAAACTTCTCTAAGGTTTTTTTTTTTTTTTTCTAATACCCTTTAAATATTTTCTCCCAATAAAATGTTCAACTCAATTGAATATTTAAAAAATTCATCAATGAAAAGTTTATGTTCAATGCGTTTACGTACACGAACTCGTAAGAAACCCCTTTAAAAACATAAATCTTTTCATGACTTTTTTTTTTTGGTAAGCAAAATGTTTTTGCTAACGAGCTTAGATAAAATTAAAAAAACCAGTATTTTTACTCCCCATCTCACACAACAACAGGCGCTCTTGTAAAATTTCACTCATTTGTTTTTTCCGAAGTTCGAAAAAGAGCGCATGCAAGAGAGCGCTGTATTGAGTGTCATTTGGTGCTCTCAAACTATGCTGACAGCTGTCAAATCTAAATGTGTTATGTCTCTGCCAATGCAGGCTACGGTCGGGTGTTAGAAAGTGTGCTCTAGAATATTCATCAAAAATTATAAAAATAATCTATAAAAACAAAGACAGTTTTGTGTTAAAGCCAAGCAATCAAGTGAATTTCATCAGTTAAACTGAAGAACAAATAAAATTACCTGTTTCATCAAGCTGCATCAAGCGTTTTACAAGTAAGTAGGAACTGCCAACCGGAAGGCGCTGTTCAATTTGTGTATTTCGATTGCAACTTTTATAACATACATTTATGTGATAACACAGCGAACTTCATGTGATCGATTACCTGTTATATTAATGATTCCTTATTAAATATTCTTTAACATTGCATTTGCGATGAAATCTTGTGCTGCTTGCGCTTTAATTTTGTGTCTGTTTCTTTTGGCTTGCTTGGTTGAACAGCTGTTTTCTGTCAACGCTCTGCTACTCAACAGTGTGTTTTTCCACTCGCACTCTCAGAGAGTGCAAGAGTTTATTTAAAAGAATTACTCAAATTGTGCTCTTAAGGGTTAGTTTGTGTCTCGTTTTCGCTGAGTATGAGTACTTTTGCAAGTTCTTTAGAGTTGCCATGTTACTTCTTTGGAGAATTAAGGAAATTATTTTTCGTTTCGTTTAAAATTTTAGTGCTGCAATAATTTCACTGCAGGGTAAAACCACATTTGAAAACTTATTTTGCAAGTTTATTGAAATTTATGGGGAGATTACGATTTCCGTGGCCCCTCGATTTGAGTATGCAGTTTTGAAGTACTCTTTGAGAAAATAAGATTCACCGAAGGATTTATCGATATATCAATTAGTTATTGAGATATCGATTTTTCAAAAAAGTGTTCACTCAACGGAACCAATATTTAAATTCGGTTATATCTTTGCTAATATTTGTCCGATCTGAATGATTTAGGTGCCATTCGAAAGATATTTAAAATGTTTTTAATATGAAATGAAAAAAAAATATTTTTTCTTAAATCGGCCACGCTACAGACTGTCTTTCTGCATAATATGTTTTATTTTTGCATAAAACCGTTATTTTCTCTTAAAAATGCGTCATAAAGATTTAATTAAGATATAATTAGTTGAAAGCTGAAATATTAACCTTTTGTTTGGTATGCAACATGTTATACTTTTTCTTTTATTTTGACCAATTTTCGCTGTTATGTTATAATTTTGGTTGATCAGTAAAATCATATAGCATAGGAAAATGTTTCATAATTGGGATGAATATATTTGATTTACTTTATAAATTGTGCATTTATACTGTAAATGGTGCAAGAAAGATCTTTATAAAATTTTCGCTGCATTTTAAGTTATTGAATAAATTTTTTTAGTGGTTCTGCCTTTTACATAATGTACTTTTCCTGTAAAAGGAACCAGATAGATTTTAATCAAATATTGTTTGTTGTATTTTGAAGTGCATATTTATATTTTTCCTAATCTTTTTTTGCGTTATTGAATAATTTTTTTTTTAGTGGTTCTGCCTTTTAATAAATGTACTTTTTCTGTAAAAGGAGTCAGAAAGACTTTTATCAAAGGTTGTTTGTTGTATTTTGAAGTACATATTGATATTTTACAAATTTTTATAAAAAAAGTGGCTCTGCCATTTACAAATTGCACAATTATTCTGTTTTTTTTTTTTTTTTATTTTTTGTGAAATAAAATGAGAATCCGTATATCTTATTTAAAAAGAACACGATGCGAATCATAATTAATATGATTCGAATATTCTTTTTTATTTTACATAGGTGTGCGACGTGCTTGCGATTCTTCTATGCTTCGTGATGAAGATGAAAGTTGTTGATGTTTATCAACAGTACATCAAAATTGTACGTTTAAAAAGCAAAATAAGAACCGGATGATTGTTCTGTTTAATCTAATAACAATATAAAAATGAGAATAATGGTAGAAATAGGGGAATCAAGTATAACATATTATATACCAAACGAAAGGTTTATGTTTCAGCTGTTACCATATGTTATGTTCTACTTACTTTTATTACGTACTTTTTGAAGAAAATAACGGTTTTATGAAAAAAAAAATATATATCATGCCGAAAAATCATCTGTAGTGTAATTAGATTAAGTACCAAATTTTTGTTTTATAAATTATTTTGAAGATATTTAAGTTTGTTATCGAATGATACCCAAATTTTCCTGATCGGTCAAATATTAGCATAGATATGGTCGAATTTACATTAAGACTTCTCTAAGTAAATTTTTTTTTAATCGATAACTCGATAACTAATCGATATATCGATAAATCCTTCAGTGAATCTTATTTTCTCAATGAGTTCTTCAAAACTGCATATTCAGATACAGATCTTGGGGCCACGGAAATCGTAATCGTGCCAAATTTATTGCTTTGACTTTTCTAACTGTCAAGCTCTCAAAAATGTGTAAAAGCAAACCGTATGAACAACTGGAATCATCCAAGGAAAATGTGTAATATTATTAATCATTTTTGGTGATGTTAATTTTTAATTACACGGAGAGAAATAGTATTCTAATATTAAGCAAATATTTTGATTGATCTATGAAAATTTAAAGTTAAGGCTCATTTCATCAAATCAAGCACTAAAAACTAGAATTAAGAAAAAAAAAAATTAAGAGTCCAAAGTCCAAGTCCAAAGGCCAATTTAGAGGTAACTCCTTTTTAAAACGACCCTCGTAAATCATTGGAGTGAAATATAATATTTTTTTCTAAATTTTCATTGCCAAAATTTTATTACATTTCTGTTAATTTTGCTTAGGCCTGTGCAAATAGCATCGATCACGAGTTGAGTCGAATATTGAAACTCGAGTCGAATAATTCGCATTTTCGATTGCCTCAAGTTTACAAATAATGGTCTAGTTAGCCTGGCATGGCACAGCAGCGCATGGTACATAGATATGCAGTAAGCACATAGCAAAAAAAGTGCTGATCATGCAAAACTGTTTCGGCAAAACGTCAAACACATAGAAGATTCACAGAAATCAAAACGAAACAGATCTTCCATGTTTATGAATGTATCCAGCGTTGAATTTATGTTTTTATCTGAGCATTGCCATGCGTTGTCAGAATTTTTCTATCAAACGAGTTACTCGAAAAAACGAGTTTTTTAATTCAAGTTCGAGTCGACTTATTCGTTTTCCAATTTTTCTGAAAGTATTATAATTTAGCTTCAATTTGTCTAAAAATATGCTTGGAGCGAGGAAAATCTTGGACGAAGAAGCTTTAAAACTATACTATATGGAATAAACTTCATTTGATACTCTCTGACGTAATGTTTATTGTTCAGAAATATCTCACTCCAAAAATGCACGAGGGCCGTTCAAAAAAGAAGTTACCTCTAAATTGAGGTCTTTGACCTCTTAAAACACCATGAAAAGTCATTCCAAGGTCAAAATTGCTTATAAAAAAAATATTTGTCTTTTTCTTGTGCATGAAATTGTTTTTGTAATATAATAGCGTTAAACTGTATAAGTGTTATTGATTAATTAAACCATGCACCATTTCTAAACCGTTTTTTTAGCCCAGGGAGCTCGACGTCCAGTTTTTTTTTTTTTTTTTGGCAAATTTTATTTTTTAGCCTCAATCTAAAGGAAAATGGTTGAGGAGCGAAGAAAAGTAGAAAAAGGTACATATGGGTGCTCTACTATACTAGTACATTCAATCTTAAATCTTTAACCCTTTAGCCTTAAAATTATCAGTAAAAAAATAACTTTCCAACTCTTCATCTGAAGATATGTAATTCATTATCTAATCACAGTTAATTTACCGCAATTTATTTATTTATTTATTTATTTACCACAAGATAGCAGAAAATCTTTTTAAAGAAGAAGTTAAGTTTTTGTTTAATTTAAAAACAATGTTTTTGCTATTTTCAGGTGCAAAATAAAAAATAGTCTTATATATCAAGCAGAACTTTCTAATTTTTAGACAATCAATTATCCAAGTAATAGCTAGGAATATAAGAAAAAGAAAAATCAAAGCATTCTAATATCGAGCAAATTGGTTCTTTCGTTGAAGCAAATTTTTCACAATTCTAGCAAACAATTTTCTAAAATCGAGTAAATTATTATCGTTTTCAGCAAATTGTTTACTTGGATCAAGGCTATTCTAATAGGATATTTACATTCCTAATAAGAAAATCAAGTTTCTTATATCTAGAATAAAGGAAATTGTTTACTTGAATCAAGCAAATTATTCTAATTTTCATTAAATTCTTCACTTGAATCAAGCAAATTGTTCTCAATTCATGGAAAATAAATTTCTCAAATCAATCAAATTGTACTAAATAGTTTTCAGCTTTACTTGAATAAAGCAAATTTTTCTCACTTCAAACAAATATTAAACTAGAATCTACAAAAAACATTATTGAGTTTTGATCAAATGTTTAAAAAAAACTAAACATTTTTTTTTTTTTTAATATCATGTGTTATAAATTTAGAGATAAAAAAAAAATTAAATCTTATGCCCTTAGCAGGTACACACTCAACAGTTGTGCCAGCTGAACGCAGCCATTACAAAATGGCAAAAAACTAGCTTCAATAAATTGCTTTTTCTGATTTTTTCTATTGGCATTTGTATGGGGTCGTTCATAAACTACGTTACCAATTCAGGGGGGTGGAGGGGTTTTACAATGTACTACGATAAGTAACGATAGGGGGGAGGGGGTCTCACATATATAAACGTAACCAAAAATAAAAAACTTGAAAAAATTGAAATCCTGAAATCAGTTCAAGATTGTGTCCTATATTTGTATTATGGCTCGTATTTCGTTTCAAAAACATCAATGAATTCTCATAAGTGAGTTTTATTTAATTTAAAATAAATTGGTATAAAAAGTACATACTATTTAAATGAAACAATTTTAAGGAAGCGTACTTATAAAAATACTGAACTTGTTGCTGTACAGGTGCAGCCTTTACGGGTATTCTCTTAAACACCAGGCGAATTTGTTTGCATAAAAAATGAGGATACATTTGAATCGACATAGAATCCGTTGAAGAATTCTATTTCGAAGAGTCCCCAGAGTTTCCAGCTTCTTCAATTCCAGTGATTGATAGCATCGTCTCTTGGATTGAAGATGGAATACTTTTTATCGATGAAAATAATGGATTTTAAACATTTTTTCTTAAAATTATCTAGTCATGATAGCACACCTACCAAGAGCTAGTCAATTTTCAATATATTTTTATTATATATTATTAAATATATTATATCTTATTACATATTTAATATATTTTTTAATCAATTATTTTTTTATTTCATATACTACGTTACTTTATGGGTTAAGCTTTTGAAACGATTTTTTGATATCTTGTGATAACTTAAGAAATTTATTAATTTTGATAAATTAATTGTGATTAGATAATGAATTACATATCTTCAGATGAGAAGTGGAAAGAGATTTTTTTTCGCTCTTAATTTTAAGGCTAAAGGTAAAGATTTAAGATTGAATATAACTTCTACGCTATCAAATATTTAAAAATGCCGAGTATATAAGAACTATCTATAATGAATTATTATAAGAAAAGTGAAAATTACACTTAAATCCCTTTAGCTGTTCTTGAGTTATTGGCCAATACAAAAATGTTCAATTTATAATTTATGCTCTTTGGTCTGCTCTGTACTCGCACGCATGCACACAAATACACACTGTTACGTGACGATCTACCATTTCATTCCACCCACAAGCCGCGTTAAAGAACTTCGTTAAAAAAAAAAAAAAAAATGCGGACACGACTCACACGTAATCTGTCATTAATCCCTATTCAATAAAGAAACTATAAATAAATCACTCCTTACGTACTACCAAAGAAGTATTCACGAAAAATACACGGTCTGACGCTACCAGGTTATGTGTTTCTCAGGTCTACTCGATTAGCTCTTTCAGCCCAACTCTACGGCATTGCGTTGATACTCAACGTAACCTCGAATTACCTAGAAAATTTAGCTGGTCGCTCGGTAAAACTGTGGAATAATCTCTCTGTACATAAGTTCCCCGCCAACTTTGAACTGTGTAAATTCAAAGCAAATCTTTACCATTATAACTCTTAGTTTCTACTGACCAACTAAACTATTACGATTAATCGGAACTAACACAATGCTTAAGCAATTAATAGAGGGCGACCTCGATAGTGGAGTAGGAAGCGTGCTGGACTGCCACCCCAGAGGTCCCGGGTTCGATTGCCGGCCAGGTCATGGTCCTTCGCTTTAACCCTGCAGTAGTCGCGCGGATTACATATGTAATCCAGTCATGCAAAATTATGAATTTCACAATTGTCTGCAATCGATATTCATTGATTTTACGTACTATAAGAATTATGTTTATGTTGATTTTTTAAATAAATAGAATATAAAATAAAGTAATAATAAAAATTAAAACAAATAACTAAGCATTTTCAAATTGCCATCTCTTATTTTAAACTTTAAAAAACGGATTATATATTTAATCCGCGCGACCACTCTTGTCACATTTAGCTACGCGACTACTGCAGGGTCATCCTCATCAACTGAAATTAAAAATTCATCAATATTTACGACTTGAAGTTGTAGTTGATGGTAGAGAAGTTTGTGGATGAGATTGCCTTATAACTTGAACTGACTGAGGTAAAGGCATAACACTTGCCTCTGATTCAAATTCACATGTTTCCTTGGCTTTCCACCAATCTTAGAACATCCTACACATGTTTCACTTGATTGACCTTTCCTTCCCACTAATCTATCTACCTATTTCGAACCAAGGCAGACTTGACTGAATAGGTATTCCACCTGAAATCCTTGGTTCAAAGCAAAAAAAAAAAAGAGAAAAAAAATATGTATATTCAATTAATTAAATTATTGTTGAAATGTTTAAAGTGTCTTACAAATCAATTAATCATAGATCTCATTATAAAGCTTTTATTATATTTAATTTATTTATACACTGAAATCAAAAACTTTTAAAATATCAACATGTTTGTAAATGTTAGCAATATACAAAGCCGATTTTTACAACAATAGCGCAATTGCTTATGTATCCAATAGTCAGAATACTTATCAACAGTTGTTTGGGCTCTTGGTTCTCTCTTTTAATTTTCTCTCTTTAAGAAGAAAATCAAAGAAAAACGCAATAAAGCTGAAACCACTGTATTCAGAGATATCTAAAAATAATTTTATCTAAAAACAACCGATAATGCTATTGAGACATCCTGCTGTTCAAAGCCAATCAGCACTTGTGGAGGGGAAATTATAACGAAATAACTCACGCGTTCGCCACCCTGTAAGCGAACAAACAATTATCATTATTTATGATTCAATTATGCGCTGCGATTTTAATTGGATCTCTCAATGCATTCCATTGTTTCTCTAAATTCTAATTCCAACCCATTTTGGCAGCGTGCTATGTTGCCAGAAAAGCACGATAAATAGTGTTTATGGTATTTTTCAACGATTGTGGGATGTGGGAATTCCCATGGTATTTTGTGGTAAAAATCTCTCGCGTGGGAATAAAAATACCACATGTGGGATATTTACCACGCGTGGGAAAAAAAATACCTCAAAATACCATAAAATACCTCAAATTACCACAAAATACCATAATACCTCAAAATACCTCAAAATACCACAAAATACCTCAAATTACCACAAAATACCTTTCTAGCATTTTATACGCTAAGAGCTTATCGAAATCAAACTACACAACAGAAGTTTACTTTAATGAAATCTACTATGAACTTTATAATAGCGTAATGTATAAAAATTAATTTATTTAAGCTATGAACACATCAATTTAAACTAATTTATACGTGTATATATTTTTATTTAATTAATATTTAGAAAAAGAACTGAATTAATATGCTTATTATGTTTTTAATAAATAAAGAACTGAATAATATTTAAAATCAATTTTTTTATTGAATATGGTCAATTCTTGGTAATTATGTTATGATGTTGTCAGAATCAATTTAGTTTACTGCATTTTGGTATGTTTTGGTAATTTGAGGTATTTTGAGGTAATTTGTGGTATTTTGAGGTATTTTGAGGTATTATGGTATTTTGTGGTAATTTTGAGGTATTTTGAGGTATTTTGCGACTGTGGTAATTTATGGGAATTAAGTGTGAGAAAAAGAGAATTTTGGTGGTAATTTCATCTGGCGACATTGGCAGCGTGTATCTATTGTGGAACTCTTCGCACTTGTACGCTATGTATCTGATGAATACACTACTCGAATTAGTGAGCTGTTGGCTCAACGTGAAATTGTTGTTGCTGCACACATTTGTCAATCAATCACCTGTCAAGCAAGCCACACAGCGATGGTTGTTGTGCAGCCCAGACCATGACGTTGTTGTTATTGTTGTTGATGTGGATTTTGCCTTGTGCCGGAATCCATGCGATACTTGTTCCCGACCGATACATTTGTACTGTATCTTCTCTCTCTCATTCGCTCATTCTAGTGCGCAAGCACGAATCGTGGTGCTCGTCGCGAAACCCGTTTCAACAAAACCATCGCAAAAACTTGCAAAATAAATTGAGTAGAAAAAAACAACTTGTAAACTTCGTTATTTTTTGAATTTTCGTCGAGTGTTTATCGTTGCGATTGAGCTGAGTGGATTGTAGAATGTACTCTGTGGAAAGTGGATTTTTAGCTGGAAGTAAATTTTACGTTCTTTCTCATTTTAAATGAGTTAATTTTAGCTAGAAAAAATGTGTTTTTTTTTTCTAATTGCAGAATGGAGAAGGAAGATTTTTATTATTACACTGTGAAAAAAAAACAAAAATTTTGACATGAAACCTAAAAAATGTCGCAAGTATAGAAGAACATAAAATAATTACAGATGAAATTTTCAATGTAACCTGGATTTGGGGTAAAAAACAAATTATTTTGGTAAATTAACGTACATTTATAACGGTACATTTATATATATAATTATAATGATTTTGGTATAGTCCTGTTAATAACATCTATGTATCTTAAGGTTGGTTCAAGTTTTATATGAACCTCCACTCAGAATAGATAGACCAAAATTTCCCCCTTGATTTCAGTTTCATAAGTTGCTAACTTAAAATGCTACTGGGCTCGAATGTAAACAAAAAACACGATAAAAACTGTGTTGATTTACACACGGATTTCACGAAACTGAACAAAACAGTTTGACGAGACGTTCTGTTCCATAACAACCGAACTTCAAGCATCTCAACTCGTCAACAACAGCTGTGCAAAGTAGTCTTCTTCTTTTTTCAGAAGATTGGAGGAACTCGTTTTATTTTGGGTTAAATTTCAAAACAGATTTAACGATTGCAAATGTTCGGCAAGTTACAATCGTCTCGTTTCATCTATATTGGTCAGGCCCTTAGAAATGCGTTAAACTACGATAACACCATAAAAAGAAGACGTCTAGTATGTGATTTCCGAAAAGTATAAAAACTTTCGGCGCGATTGGACAAGTGGGCGTGGCAACTGCCAACTCTAAATCCCTTAGGTTAAATCTCTAATAATTCCAAAAAAACTAATAGATGGACTTGGAATTTCGCATATGAGCTTTGATGTTATACATGTAGGGTGCGGTGGGGTGAAGCGTTTCGGTGGGTGAAGTGTTTCACCTCTGGAATTTTGACAGCGTGCTTATATATAACCAAGAGTTATACCGTCATGTGTTGCTTTCATTGCCGGACATTTTTTCATGATACAGCGTAGCGTTCATACGTATGTACATTGTTTCGTTCTTCCAAAACAGTGGTAAACATTTTTTTCCAAAAGTTTTTTGATTGAGTGAATTTATCGTGTTTTATGCCAACTACTCAACACAAAATCAAAGTAAATATATCAGTTGTGGGTTGTTCTTAAAAAACTGAAGTGTTTGTGAAATATCTATCGAGTGATGCCAGCCGTGTGATGCCAACCGACTGATGCCAGCCGTGTTTTCAAAATAAAACTGTGTTTTTATTGGTTTTCTGGCATTTTTCAATTCATTGCAACAAATGCGATCGGCCATATCACTTGAAATGCGTTGACATGGGCAACTGTGGCTACTAGACCTATCGAAACTTCGACTCTGATCTCGATATTAGCGATGAATAATAAATTTGGATTCAATGGCCCTTAGTAATAAAGAAATAATAATATGATTTAGAGCTTAAGGAAACAAAAGAAGCAACTTAATTTTATAGAGGCTTCCATTTGTTTTGCTTGATGTATGCAAAAATTATTAATAAATAAAATCAGCTGTCAAAAGCAAACAGAACAAAGGGTACGTTCAGAGATTAAATTTAAGATCAGTTCACAGTAGAAGCACTGAAGTCGACTTTTGTTAGATTTGTTTTATTACTATGAAACCTAAAAAGTAGCTTAGAATCACCTAACTAAATTTGAGTTTAGAAGCGAGTTTTTACGTTTCTATTACTACGGGCCAATGACTTTTATTCAGTATTTTAGTTTCTTACTGACTTAGGAGCCTGCCCGAGACCATTAAACCGATTTATATTGATGTTTGTACATGAAAACGGTGAAACGCTTCAACCCACCATTTTTCAAAAGTCGTAAAACGAACGATTTCGAAACTATGGGGATTGGGATGGGATGGGGATTTCTAAGCACTCCATAATTGTTTTCCGAAATTGAAAATGTTCAAATCCGAGCAGATAGAAATTAAGAAAAATTTTCATTCTTGCGATTTAAGTAAAAAATCATTAAAAACCAAACAAAAAATTTTTGAGGGTGAGCCTCAAAAAAAAAAGTGAAACGCTTCACCACACAGCACTCTACTCTGAGTATAAAATTGAACCAAATCTGATGAAAACCACGCCTTCCTCCCATACAAAAAGACTTTATCAAAAGGGTTAAATCTCTGGAAATTCCAGAAAATATTTTTTTTTTTTAGTGTAAAAATATGAGTGATGTGTTAAGAATTTTCAAACCCACCGATTTCAAGAATACAGCCCACCGACATCAAATTCAATACATTTCATACAAAACGGTCAGAGCCTGGTGTAAACAGATATGTTTGGGACATTTTGGATATAGATTCAAAAAAAAAATTTTTTTTAAAAAGTTGCGCACTTTGTCCTCCCAAGACTTAATATGAGGTGACCCTTTTTTTATTTTTCAAAATATTTTACTAAATTTTTCGTTTTTACGTTATTGAATTTATTTTATTCCAAAAGAATATATCTTAGTCATGAAGTATGTCGATTTTTGGATTTTTTTGGACTCTTGGAAATATTTCAAAAATATAATCAAGTATAACAACAAAATTCATGAATTAAAATAAAAAAATATCTCTATTTGGGTCAACTTTCAAGAATTTTTGTTTTTTTTTTTTTGTAGAAAGCGGAAATAATTAAAAAATAAACGTGAGATCAGCGAATAATTCTTAACAGTTCTACATATTCATAATTTAAAAATTGTATTTTAAATTTTTTCCATGTAGCATGTCCTTTCGCATCAGTGTTGGGCGTCCCGAAGCATTTTGGAAGTACAGGCAAGCTATGATTTTGGCGCCCCTATCATTCATATACTTAATTTTCAAAGAAATGATCGAAAAAATCCAAATATATTTTTAAATATTTTGTATTAAATCAATGTTTTGTATGAAAATTTACTTTTTTTTTTTAGATACTTATGATCTATAATAATAATCCTTTTTGTCTTAGCAACTGTCTGACCCCACCTTTTTCTACTCTAGACTTTTTTCTCAACATAAGTTATAACCGTGGCTATTTATCGCAGTAATTTATTTTACTTTCAATAGCCACTACCTTTTTCCCATTCCGTTATTTGTAATAATTATAGAATATTATTTAGTTTACAAGTCTAATTTATATTAAGTGTTTTAAAAAAATTTGTATTGTTCAATTTAATTATTGTAAATCTTCTATTTATGAGTGAATTTTGTACTTACTGAAAAATTGTGAATAAATATACAATACAATACAATACAATAATGTCAGGAATTCGTATCTGAAATTGTAATAAAAAAATATCCAATAAAAAAAAGTTTTAGCTATATACTCGTATAAACATCTGAATATGGGTACGAAAATAAAATAAAATAACTGTTTTTATACCCCCACGTTTACAAAACGTAAATGGGGGTATATTAATTTTGTCACTCCGTTTGTAACGCTCATTAGGAGGCGTGGTAGGTATAGAAAAGTATATATATTTTTGATCAGCATCACCACCCGAGTTGATTTAGCCATGTCCGTCTGTCTGTGATCACGATTACAGCCGCAATTTTAAAGCTATCATCACGAAATTCAATATTTAAACTTTTATCTAAAAAATGAAGGTCAAGTTCGTAAATGAGCCAAATCGGATGAAAACCACGCCTACCTCCCATACAAAGTGACTTTATCAAAACGGTAAAATCTCTTAGAATTCAACAAAAATGAATATATGGACTTGTAATTTTGCATATGAGTTTTGATGTTCAAAATACACTCTAAGTATGAAATTCAACCAAATCGGATGAAAACCCCGCCTACCTCCCATACAAAGTGACTTTATCAAAAAGGTAAAATTTCTCTAAAATTCACAAAAATAATGTATGGACTTGAAATTTTGCATATACACTTTGATATATAACGTGTTCTATGTGTATGAAATTAAGTGAAAACCACGCCCACCTCCCATACAAAGCGACTTTATCAAAAAACAAAAGCTAATATTTTCTGTTAAAAATATAATGAAAACATTTTTACAGATAAACATTTTATTGATTGCTAAAGACTTTGAATATACTTTGGTTCGGCCGTTTGGTTCAGTCGAAGATCATTTCTTACTAGTTTTTTTTAAAGTATGCGCTATAAAACCATATTATTCAGTCAAATTGAGCGTTTTTGGCACCAATCGAGATTTCACTTTTCTGAGGCCCAAATGGTCACTCAAAATGGTTTTCACTGATCCTTTCGATATTCCAACAAGATCAGTAAGGTCTCGGTCTGTCAATCGACGATTTTGAAGCACCAATTATTTGATTTTGTTTGACGTGTAGCTCAACAGTTTATGTTGATGGTCGTCCTGGCTGTGCCTCGTCTTCAACACTTTCTCGACCCACTTTGAACAGTTTGTACCACTCATAAACTCTTGTTTTAATAGAGCTTGCTCACCAGAGGCCTTCTGTGACATTTTCAACACTTCGGCAGCGGAAATTTAATTCCGCACAAAAAATTTAATTGAAGTGTGTTGTTGAATACTGCAGACATTTAAACAAAAAACGAAAAATTCACTTTTAGCTATTTACAAAAGGACGCGTATCTCAAACACTAATGAATATTTGAACGTGTAATTTGGCACAGATGTCAGTGGCAGTAGTCACTGTTCACAAAATATAAAAACATTTGTCCCTATCGGAATCCCCACAAAATTTATTTGTGACAAAGGGAGGTTTAAGAATATAAAAAAAAATTGTTCCTTCTTCCTTAATTGTGTTTGCATCTTTATGAAAAATTTGTTCTTTGTGTTCAGAAAGAGTTATTTTAAAACATTCATAAAACATAAAAACCCAAAAACAACCCATGGAAACAAAAAAACCTTGGGATTCAAACCTGGTCTCGAATTGGCATCGAGTGGTTCACGCACTTTTAAAAAACTACCATTGTACCATTTACAAGGAAATATAAACTTGAACACCTTAAGCCTGTAAGGATAGATGGAATATAGATAGAATAACAAAGGGAAGTTAAATTTTTCGGAGTATTTCCAGACCAAAAACTACTTTGGAAAACACATTTGAAAGAAATATCAAAAAATGACTTGCAGTTCCATAGCAGGAAAAATCTGTATTCCAAAAATATTGCGATGGATATATACAATGATCGTACGCCCCATGATTGCGCATGGCTCAGTTGTTTGGGAGGAAAAAACGAAGCAACATTAAAAAAACATTTATATTCAATCCATGGTGAAGAGGGCTATTCTAAGGATGACTGATGAAGATATCGGGATAAGGGATTGCGTAACTCGGAAGAAGTTTGCTATTCTTCTGAGGCAACAAGCTGAAATAACAATACCAGAAGGTTTAACAGAAACTTATAAGACAAAGCAGTATATAATTACATGGTATACCGACGGCTCTCTAACCGAAGAAGGGACCAGAGCAGGAGTTTACGGGACAGGGATCAAAGATTTCGCTCCCATGGGCAAAAACAGTAGCATATTCCAAGCGGAAATAAACGCGATAGACAAGTGCGTATATTTTAACCTGGAGCATCAACTCCTTTTGTTGGTCCGGAACCGTTCTGTGGAAAAGGCAATGGAATCCTCTATTTTTCAATAAAGAAAGAGTAAGAAAAACAAATAGACAAATACTGGAGAAACTTACAAGAATAAAAGCACTCAATACTCTTAGGGGCATACGACCTAAAGAGATTCAAAGAATGCATGGAGCTAACAAAGAATGATCTAAGAATCATCACAGGACTTTTAACAGGTCGTTGTAGGTTGCACTATCACCTTACAAAACTGAGAATTCTTAGTGAAGACAAATGTAGGTTTTGCATGCAGAACGAAGAATCTGTAATGCATGTCCTAGGTTACCACATAATAACTACAAGAGAACTCATTGAAATCAAGATATAGGATACATACTAGCATTTATATCAGAGATTGGACTAAAATAGCTTCTTCAAAATAATTCGTAAATAAAAAAAAAACAAATACTTTATAACCTTAAACTTTTTAAAGTTATTACCTGGCTTACGACAGATCTTTTGTTCCACTTTCCGTAGCATTAAATTAAACAAACAACAAAAAAATACATTTAGACTTGACCCCAAATGCCATATGGCTTAAGCTTTTATTGCTTCGTTGGCATCACTCTGTACCTTCGATTAAGGCTTAGACAGATTCATAGTTGAGTTGAAGTCTCACACTCCTCCTTCAACTCTCCTGCTGCCATCAGCAGGCAGCAGTCTCCCCAGCAAAGCTATAAATCTATCAATTTTAATGGCTTCTTCCGAACATAATTTTATGAGTTTTATTCTGCAAATGTTTTCCACACCGAAAGCCGGCAAAAACCATCCAAGCAACCAACCAACCCGCCCGCCTCTTTCATGCTGATATCTCAGAAGACCCACAAATTACAAGAAGAAGCAATTCAATCAATCAATTTTGACATTTCAGCTGCCAACCCACCACCGACATAGAGCTGCCACAGGACGCAGCCGAAGCCGAAAGAAGAACGCCATTTACCGTTATCCTCACGTACACAATCACAATTTTGTGATTTTCTATTTTCCATGAGTTTTTCCTGGGTGGGGGTGACTACGCAATAAAGAGGAAAAAAAAAACAAAACAAAAAATAAACTAACAGCAGCAGAGCCCAGAAAACAAGTCGGAGAAGAAGCATGGAAAAACTCTGCACCCAAGACGTCATTCATTCACTGGCAAATGTCAGTCTTCAAGCCTCACTCACTCACTCTCTCTCTCTCTCTCTCTTTCACTCTCTCTCTCTCGTTATCTGTCTATCCATCTATCTTTCAAGTGCTCCTTGTCACTCTCCTAGTGTCATACAAACGCCCGAACAACCACCCTTCTATAAGTTTAAATATTTTTTAATTGCCCACCCTTGGCCAACCCATCCACACCAAGCGGACCCACTTGGCCTTGCCATTATTCTTATTTATTTGGCTTCTTCTTCTACTTTTTACTTTTACTTTGTTTTAAAATATTTTTGAATGCTCTGTTCGCTGCCGTTATTTGGACTGTGCTCGGATTTCGGGGTAATTCTAGTTATTTGCCCTCTTTGTGCTTTTTGCCAATTATCAATAAATTCAAAGACAAAAACACAAAGCAAGTAGAAGCACGAAAAAACTTTGAGACAATGAGACGCATTGTGAGTTGGACTTACGGGCCAAAAGTAGGGGAACACGAAGTCATCAACTTTCATGGGTACCTCTTGGAGTCCGTAAGTGTCCGTAGTAAGTGGACTACTAATGAAAATATTTCAATGTCACATGTCAATTGGAGAGGTAAATGTCTGCAGGAAGCAGTTAGGGAAAAATGACATTTTTATAAAATTTTGTATAATTTACAGCGTGGGCTCTAATAACTGTCGTACTTAATTTTTTAAATAAAAAAACATACGTGTTTACATTTTGAGCCAAAAACATATTTTATTTATTTGTTGCAATGTTGGCTAAGATTAGTCGTATTTAAGTTCAAATCGTGCTTCTTTCATTTTCTTCACTAGCTTCTAACATTCTAGGAAACTAGAAGAGGCGGCACGAATGACTTATTTTGGTCCCAAATTCTCTGCAAACGGCGTTTAAATTGTTCCATTTTTAAGTTCTTTAAATTTGTCAGTTTGACCAACATGTATCCCCATATGCAAAAATCCAGTGGATTTGGATCCGGAGAAGGTAGAGGCCATTCATCCACCGGAAAAAAACGGAATATTTTCATCGGCACTGAGCTTGTGTGCCGATGAAAGAAGATACCTTTTTTCTCTTCGAATTTTCCTTTGGATCTCCTTAAGGCCATAGTTCATCTTTAAATTTTTTTAAGAATGTTTTTTTTAAGAATGTAGTTCTCGCACTGAATTTCGACTAGATTTTTTGGATATTTTGACACTGCTAGTTTCCTTAAATCGAGCAATAGCGCGTTGTACAAATCTGCGGGTAATATCCAGGTTTTCGAACGACTTAACAATCTCACTTATTTTTAACCGACTTCAAAAAGGAGGAGGTTTTCAATTTCGTTGGTTTGTCCGCTTTTTTACCCTGCATATTAAGGTGGATCGTTTTGTTCGGGCGGAAAAAAATATTTTTCGACACTCATATTCTGGGAGCTGGATTTAGGTGGATCTTAAATCCAAAAGGATATCAAAATCGGTGTAACCGTCTGCCAGAGGTTCTGATTTGAAAAAAAAAAATCACTTTTTCGCCAAAAATCAACGGTTTTTTGCCGTAAGTTTTTATCAAGCTAAAATAACTACCCCAAAGTAGGTTGCAAATTAAAGGTATCTGGGTGTTCAGATTTCGGTCAAAATTTTGGATATTTTTTTAAAAAAATCTCTATCGAAGATCATTTCTTACTAGTTTTTGTTATTTATTGAGTCATTCAATAGCTAAAAATTGTAGAACAACTAATTCGGAATGGCCACCATTTGCTTTCCAGCACGAGCGAAGTCGATCCGGCCAGTTACCGATCGAAGCTCGCACGACATGCACCGAAAATTTCTCCACTGCTCGGACAAGAGCGCGCTTTAGAGACTCGATATTTGGGTGTCGAGTAGAGCAAGCCATACCCTCTAACAGGGACCGCAAGTTGAAATCGAATGGATTCAGGTCTGGGCTACCCGCTGGCCACTGATCGGTAGAAATGAAGTCCGGTTCATTATTTTTGAGCCACTTTTGAGCCAATGTAGCCTTATCATGTTATGTTTCGAAATTATGTTTCGAAATAATGTCGTGTAAAGAGGCTTCTCAACCAATTCCAAAACATCGATTTCATACACTTTCGCCGAAGTATTGACTCCTTTTTCATAAAAATGAAAAACCACTTGCTGACCACATCATGACTGTGACTCCCCACCAAACCATCACAGAAGCTGGGTGGTGAACTCTCTTAACTTTCGGAACCAAAACACGTGCATGTTGTGATGTCAGAGCATACACTCTATCATTCTGTTGAACGATTTCTCTATGGTGAAAATTTTTTCGTTAGTAAACAGAATTCGTTCTTGAGCATCATCCGCGTGCTTGAAAAGTTACACTTTCGATTTTCGCTTACATTGTTCCCTTAACGCTACCGTGAGAAGGTGGCCGATTTGTCTTTTGTATGCTCTTGTAACACGCGGACTTCCGGATTTTAGACGGTTGATTATTCCACGATAAAGGGTGGTTAAATTTTAAAGGCCGATGTTGATTATTTGAACATCGGCCGATGTTGATGTTGATTGATTTTGAATAAAACACAAATTATTTGGAAAATTATTGTCATTTCTTTTTATTATGATAATATTGGTATGGTTCAATTATGTATGGAACAAAATATCAGCCAAATGCTCGCCGCGACCTCGGCGGCACACCTCCATCCGATGGTCCAAATTTTCAATGACGCCGAGGCATAAGTGAGGTTCTATGCCGTTAATGTGCCGAATTATCCCATCCTTTAGCTCTTGAATTGTTGCTGGCTTATCAACGTACACCTTTTCTTTCAAATAACCCCAAAGAAAGAAGTCCAACGGTGTCAAATCACATGATTGGCGGAGAATTGACATCGCCACCACGTGAGATAACACGGCCATTGAATTTGCCGCGCAAAAGAGCCATTGTTTCGTTAGCTGTGTGGCAAGTGGCACCGTCCTGTTGAAACCACATATTCTCCACATCCATATCTTCCAATTCGGACCATAAAAAGTTCGTTATCATCTCACGATAGCGAACAACATTCACAGTAACTGCCTGATCGGCCTCATTTTGGAAAAAATACGGCCCGATGATGCCGCCAGCCCATAAACCGTACCAAACAGTCACTCTTTGTGGGTGCATTGGTTTTTCGACAATCACTCTTGGATTATCATTCGCCCAAATTCGGCAATTCTGCTTATTGACGAATCCACTGAGGTGAAAATGTGCCTCATCACTGAAGATGATTTTCTTCGAAAATTGATCATCCACTGTTGCCATTTCTTGACACCATTCTGACCATTGGCGACGCTTGAAATGGTCAAGAGGCTTTAGTTCTTGAGTCAATTGCACCTTGTAAGCGTGTAAATGAAAGTCTTTATGCATAGTGTTCATTAACGACGAGCGTGAGAGGCGCAATTGTTGGGCACGACGACGGGTTGAGGTGGACGGCTCTTCAGCCACACTATCGCAGTCAGCAGCAATATTTTCTGCAGTACGAGCTGTAAGAGCATGCGCTGGTGTTTTCACATCTCCTACAGACCCGGTTTGCTCAAATTTCTGCACGATTTTTCCGATTGTACGCACATTTGGACGATTAAATTGACCAAAAAATCACGAAGTGCACGATATGCATTTTGATTTGAAAGCCCATTTTCATAATAAGCCTGAATAACTATAACGCATTGCTCGATTGTGTATCTTTCCATGGTTCAAATTGAGTTAGTCTGCAGTTGAGAAATGTCAAATGAAATGCAGAAAAAAACTTGACGTTTAGGTGTGGTTTACATTCAACATCGGCCCTTAAAATTTAACCACCCTTTACATAAAATTACGGGTGACTCCGAGTGGTTGCAAGGGCCGAAAGATATCGCCTCTTTCCATGTCAAATTTTTTTAGACCAACTATAACAACACGATTTTCGAGCGAGCCCCATTCCATGATTATAAACAACTGCCGCCCAAAACTTTTTTCGTGAAAAAGAAGCATAAATACTTTATGTCAAATAGGCGTCAAAACGAAGCGAGTTCGTTCAGTAGTTCACTCACAGTGAGCACGTTCAGTCGTGTACCAAAACATATGAGAGTACAAAGTATTTCACATTCATCGGAGGTGCTACGCCTGCATTTCCAATTCCATGGAAATTTTGCAGGAAGTTTAAAGATCACATATTAGTTATCCATCGATAGTTCTATTAGCGTTGCTGTTAACATACGTCAAAGTACAGCGCAGAATGTGTTTAAGTTGTATGGTGGATGCCACACCCACATGTCCAATTGCGCCGGTATTTTTTTTTATTTTTTTTGTAAATCACATACTAGACGGCTAGGTTTGAATTTGTTATTGTACTTTATCACCTATCTTAGATATAGCGCAAAATGTGTTTAGATTGTATGGGAGCTTCCACGCAACTTGTTCAATCACGCCGAAATTTCAAATGTCCAATTGCGCCGAAAATTTTTACATTTCTTGGAAATCACATACTAGACGTCTAGGTTTGATTTTTTTATTGTATTTTATCTCATTTCTTAGATATAGCGCAAAATATGCTTAAGTTCTATGGCAGCTGCCACGCCCACTTCTCCAAAATTTCTGAAATACTTGTGTTTTACTTTTCTATACCTAAAACATCTAAAACTATAAAAAAAAATTTCCCAAAAGAATCTTTGACGTCCCTATTCGGCCGTAGAAAAAAACCTCGGAGTGCATTTTTTTTCATGTGACTGAACAAAAATAAGTCATTTGGTGCCAAATCGGGACTATTCCACCTTTCGAAAGCATCCTATAACATCGAAGGAACAATTAAAACGAGTTATAACAGAAGAATGGGCAAAAATTTCATCAGAAAGAACTCGGAAACTTGTTCTGTTCATGTCAAATCGCATCAAGGCGAATATTAGACTGAAGGGATTCGGCACACGATATTGAATCTTCGTTTTTATCTCCCCTCAATGACAAAAATATCAGTCTGTGTGTGAGCACTTGGTTCGATTGAATATAATTCCCTTTGTTATAAAATTCTTCCATTCGTCGATAGCAAATAAATTAGCAGATATAAAGTTATAGCGAAGTCGGACATAAATCCTGCTTTATACGTCAAATCTCTGGCAGAGTCGCGCTTCTAATCCGATTCCAAATAAATAAACGCATTAATCATTTGCATATGAATGAGCCATCGGAGCCCAAAATAATAAAAATCCTTTCAATTAATTAATTAAAACATTTTGCATTGAATTCGCTTGCCATTAATTCCACCAAGGATCTACTTCTTCTTTGTTTAATTTTGGCGTCTTTTTTGTTTTGTTTTTGTAATTTGTTTTTGGCTGGCATTTGTTGTTATCGTTTTGTATTTTTCTTTTTTTTTTTTGTTTTCGTACTGGGCTCCAAGTAATTGCGGGGCCTCGAAATGAAGTATCAGAAACAGAAAGTGCAATAAATAATGAGAATTTATGCGGCCAACGGCGGCTGCTGTTTGAGCCTTTTTGGGCCAGGACTTATATGACCGGGTGGGGTGTTGGTGGTGTTGGTGGTGGAATGCAGAAACTTTTGCCAGAATTACCATTCAATCATTTGTAATTGCTTTTTGCACAGCAACTCATTCACTCAGCATCCATTGCTCCGGATCTCCAGCTTGAGCTCAAACACAATATATTTTAATATCCTTGTGTTGGGTTTTCATCCTTTTTGGGCAGGGTGGCGTCCTTTTTTCCACTCTGCTGTTTGTTGTACTTTGCTGCTGGTCATTAGTTTGCGCGCACAAAGTCCTTTAATCGTTAATGTGCAATTTATTCTGTAACAAAGCAAAAACAACAACAACAACAACAAAAGCAGCACAAAAAGAGAACACCGCTAAGAAGAACAATCAGCGCCAACATGAAGAAACAGTCACACGGGCACTGATGATAGGACTCCGGAGCGTCCTTGTCATGGGTGCGAAAATAATGAATATTCATATCAACGTCAACGGCATAAATAGAAATTGAGAAGAGCACATTAAAAGGGAAGGTAAATGACGAAGCTGAAATGGCTTTAGGGAATTCATGGTAGTAGTTATCCGATACACAACAGTAGCTAGGAACTAACTTAAATAAGGCTGGGATTAAATTAAAACAATTACTAATAATGTTTAATTAAGGGAGGTCCTTTTTTCCCTACGGCTTCAAATCTTATAACATAATCTGTCTCATTAAGCTGCTCAAAGTTAAGCCTTGACAATAGGCTCAGAGTTGTTGAGGAGTCAATGGCAAGAGGTAAGGCGAAATAAACAAAATGTGTTGACTCGTTTTTGATCCTTAAAAGGTAATATATTCGCATAACATTGAAGATTTTTTCAATTAAAATTCCTTTAAATATTTTAATCTCCTTTCAAAATAAAGCAATATAAGTAGATTTCACTAAAGTAGCTTCTGGAATAATATTTAAACGCAAAATAGTGTATAATGTGTATACATAACACTATCCAACAACAACAGAGTAATCATGTTATATTTCTGAAAGAGGACGTTGTGAAGATTATTTTTGCTGGACATTGTTCTTGTCCAGTACGTCTTAGTTTTGTTCCTTTGGCACTGAAAGATTGAGTGGTAATTTTGTGATAATAAAACAAAGGACCAAAAACTGCCAAAAACTACCTTCTTTTCAGTATCACTAACCAATGTGTTGAAGGAAAGGTATACAAAATGTGAAAAAGATCGATTTAGTATCATAGTTTTTGATATAATTAGATCACTACGAGGACGCTTTCAAAAAATCTTGGTTTTTAGACTCCGTCAAAATTTTAGAATTATTTCAATTTTAAATTTTAGAAATGAAATCTCTTTTTTTTTAAGTCTAATCACAAAGTAGGTTTTATTGTTTGGAGACCTTTTTATGTTTTGAAAAGGAATATGATTGTTGAAGAAATCAAAGTTTTTTTCAATTCTTTTACTCAGTAATATGGTTATATTTAACAAAACGAAAATACAAAAAGCCTTCGAAAATAAAATATGAAAAGAGAAAGCTTAACTACGTGGAAAAAACTATTTTAAGACATGCAATTTTATTAGGAAATACTTTTTAAGATCTAATCCTCAGGAATGTTCAGTTCTTAACGTTTTTATACTTTAAGCAAGATCTCATTATGTCCCATATAAGCTTTCAGCGCAAATAAGACATGTCAGACTATTACTTTGTTCTGCAGTTAAGATCACCATGAATTTCTTTTTCCAAAATATACCAGAATGTTACTCTGTTGCATTAGAAAAAAAAATTGGCTTTATCGCGGACACGAATATTCTTATATTAAAGGGAGAAATATATGTAAATGTTCGAAAATCAGTAATTTTTCGGGAATCATTTTGAGGGTGATAAAATAATTAAATCATTTTACACTTTTGACATAATTAATTGACATGTGTCTGGTAATAAAACCAATTTTTTTTTTGTTAATGTATAATGGCGGTGGTACAGACCCTCCACGAAGGCCGTTTTTGCCGGAGTCGTAAAACGGCTGCCATCGCCCAGCTTTTTCTATTGGTCTGAAATCAAAAAACAAAAAATATTTCGATTACTATAGAGTAAACCTATAAAATTAAGAAAAAGAACGAAATAAAAAATTTGGTACACTTTTTAAAAAACATTCGTATTTTCGCTTATTTTTTCACAGTTATTGCCTCCTTAAAATTGTTTATTTATGCAAAATTTGCAATATTTTAGGTTTATTTTTTGGATAATTATGTTGACTTCAAAATTTCAGCCCAATCGGTTAATTACTTTTTGAGCTGCAGTGGCAGCCGTTTTTGAAAACGTAGTTTCGACAACTATTAAGTTTGCGACTTACCGATCAATCAGCAATTCCAGGCGCATACAGTAGCCCTTGCTGTTTCCTGGCAGTACATTTTACAGTAGTTTTTACATGTATTTCTCCCCTTAATGCAAAAATTTTAAGTTCTGGAGGGCATTCCCCCTTAAGCTGATGATTCCATCTTGTCGTGGCTCCAAATTTTTTTAAATTTTTTTAGTTTTATTATGAGATCAATCACTGTGACGGCCGTGGCGCAGTGGGTAGAGTAAGTGACCCATACGCCAGAGAACCCTGGTTGAATTCCATCTGACAGAAAGTTTTTTCAATTAAATTAATTTTCCTGTTCGGTAGTCACCTCTCTGCAGACAATGGCAAACCTCAGAGAGTAAATAATGCCATGTATAGCTTCATGAGAACATGCACATTAGCCGCTCGGAGTCGGCATAAAAGTAGTAGGTCTAGTTGTCGATCAATTGTGTACAAACATTTAATAACACGCACAACATAATTTGATCTTAAGAATTTCAGTCAAAGTCCTTTCAAGGGCTGAAATGTCCAGTTAATTATATTATATACATATTATTATGAGATCAATCATAGCACTTCTACTATATTGCATTTTTGTTGCATGACCTGATACTTACGCGACCTGCCGATGTCAAAATTTATTTTTTTATTTATATCATAAGACCAAATATAAAATCTTAAATTCTGTTTTATAACATTAACCGTAGCGAATATATTTACCGAGTTATAATTCCATGCAACGTCGTTGTTTTATTTTCGATCTTGAAGCGGCTCTCTCCGCAGCCTAATGACGGGTTTAAATTTTTTGTCTATTTTTGTTTTAAGGGCTAGGAGCCAGTATTTACTGGTGCATAATAATTCCTACCTTTAAACAAACTAAAACTAAATATATAGCGTGTTATAATTACATGTAAACATTTTTCATTTGCTTTGCTTAAGCAGCTCCCTCCGTATTCTGACAACGCACATTGGGGCCTATTCTAATAAAATGTGGCGAAAATACCAAAATAAAAAAAATGACAGTAGGCAATACTGAACAATTGGTATATACATAGCATGAATGTGACTACATAGTACCGTTGGAATGCGAGCGCTGTGACCACGCACTGAGTTGTAATTTGGATTGAAACTTATAAATATATTCTATGAAATGCTCGAGGTAACAATAATATAAGTGATTTTAAAAGTGTTTTCAAGTTCAATTTTCTACATTTTGGTTAACTCCACTAGCTTGAATTTATCAAGACATATATACCATCACATTAATAAACTTTTAGCATAGTATTTATTTTTATAACTAAACTAGTAAAAAAGTTATATAATTAGTTATATGTTGCTGAAAGATGTTACAATTTAATTTTAAAAAATATAAATCGTTGAGCAAATAGTAACTTTCCGGGATAGTCCGGGTACTTGTTTAACGGTTTTAATAATCAACATAGTTTTAATTTATAGCAACAACAAAAAAAATTTGTGCAATTTTGCGCCATTTTGAGTTATGCATTTTTAATAAGGAGACTACCCCATACCTGAACAATTTATTTACTTAGTGCAAACGTTTGTAAATCCAGAGAAGGCGTTGCCGGTATAGAAAAGTATATATATTCTTAATCAGAGTTACTTCCTTAGCCTGTCTAGCCATGTCTGTGTGTCCATCTGTATGTTGTCCTTGAACTCAGGACTAAAGGAAGGAGATGAGACAATTTCATGAAACTTGGGACGCATGTCTTTATGATTCGAAGGATCTGCGCATATGAAGATGTTTTTTTATCATTTTTGATAAAAAAAATCCTATGCCCACCAAATTTCAAACAATATTAATACACAGACATCAAGTAATTGAGAAAATTCTGCTTCCAATTGGCCAGTTAAGTAAAAAGGCGCAAGAAGCACGCAATAAAGATTTTAAAAATTATAGATAAAACTCATCAGAAAATCTTTTCCAGAGTAAACACAAACACGGATATCTAAAATTTTTGCTAATATCATCAGATCCCGTTATTGCCAACTTGCAGAGACCCAAAAAAAGTAATCATAAAGCACTAACAGAAGATTCTTTAAGCTCATTAGAATCCCCAGACGTAAACTTACGTAAAGGAATCCATTTTCTATCATGTTCATCTTCATTAGAGTGTCCCTTATTTTGCAATTTTTGGAAATGTCAAGGGGCTGAAAGATTTTTTATGCGTTTTTATATTCTAAGAACGAAACCAAAAAAAAATTTTTTTACGACAACGTTTACCCGTGCCAATCGGGCCCGAAAGTTTCGAAAAAATGTCCATATACATATGCACAAATTAAAAAAAAAATATATTCTCTGCTTTTTATAAATGTTTGCATGTTTTGGAACACATACATAAGAAATATGATATCTACAAAGTTTTTTTATAGTGGGCGTGGCTACCGCCCCTGCTGCATCGAAATTTCTCTCGCAGCCTTTTCCCACTTTTTCATGAAATTAGTGCACTTTAGGTATTAAAATCAACAATAAATAAATACATTTTTATTATGCTAAAAGTATAATAAGTAAAAGTAAAAAAAAGTATAAATATAAAATATTATTGTTTCAATCTTAGTTATAAATCAACTTTGAAGCATAGAATAAATAACAAAAATATAGAGTGATATAATTACAATATACAAGCCAGGTATGCAATATGACATTCCACCGTTTTATCACACTTTTAAAAAATATGCTCTTAAATTTGTAAGACTTCTGCTAGTATCACTCTTACAATCAGAAATAATTTTCTGTAAAATGCATGAGTTTCACAAAATTTTTTTTTATAACGAAAAATTTCTCTTTTTATGATTTTTTTTATAAGAACCAAACAAATAATATCTTATGCCATGTCTACACAGAGAGTTTAATTTCAGTTTAGTTTGAGTTCAACCATAGCTGTTCACTCAAAGATGCGTCGGCGAATTGTGTTTAGTGTGACATTTCCTTGTTCACTTTTGTGTTCTCATATTTTTTTGGCACATCCACCACCGTGACATTAATTCGACTTGAGGACAAGGCTGCAGCCATCTCTGCGTACACATGCGAGTTCTTCCTTGCGTTGCGGGAATCGGAATTTGTATCGGCCCATGCTGATATGAAGACCTCATCTTTTACACTTGTTTAAGTTATTTTCTTCGCTTTTTTGTTCAATTTTTGCAAAAAGTAAAATTATAAAAATAAATTGCATAATTTGAGAACAGCTGTTTTTGACATTTCTCATCACAAAAATGTTCAACGTACCTTGGCATCTAAATAGTTGCATCTGAACGTACCTTTTTATGTGAACATTAGCATACTTTTAGACATATCTCAAATTGAGATTTGATAAACACACAAATAAAGTTGAGTTTCATCCTACAAAATTGAACTGGGGAACTTAAGGGTTTATTTTGCGTTCATTGGCAAAACTCAACTTTGTACTGGAAACTCAAACTATTCTCTCTATGTAGACATGGCATTAGAATATAAACCAGTAAATTCAGCCGTTTGAACGCTATACCTACTGAAAATTTAAATTTTAAAAATCACGTGCACCGAAAAATTTCATATAAAATATATTATTATTTATCCTACATATTTATTTAAGAGTTTTGACCGAATAGCTTTTATATACACCGAGAAAGCAATAGTAAAATAACCTAAGCCTGCTTGGGTAAAAAGAATTGTATGGAAATTAAAAAATTACGCTTATTCACGAAAGTAATATATTGTTTAAAACATTGCGTTGAAAGCACATATTTCGATACCCTACCAATAAAAAAATGTTCGATTCACCCAAGCCAAGTATATAAAATATTAACCAATAGTGTAGGTAAACCATCGAAAACTTTGGCAATTTATCAAAATAGTATGGACTTGAACACAATGTTCGTCAGATTAAGCAAGCACACTAATATAAGCTGTCGAAGTCATAATGTATAAATTACAAAGTACTTAGTTAACTTATCCAAATCAATATCGGTAAGTGAAACATGTAAAACTTAGATATTTTGACGAAAAAATTAGGATGCTGAAAACTGCCACATCTTATAAATTATACTAGGTTTTTTGTTAATTTTGCCTAAGCTTTTTTCTCGGTATAGGCGCAATAAAACAAAAATATAAATAAAATAAAAATAAATAACTGGCCATTTCAGCCCTTGAAAGGACTTTGACCTAGCTTCTTATGATCAATTGTGTTGTGCGTGTTATTAAGTTTGTACACAATTGACCGAGAACCGGACCTACATGCTTAACGCCGATTCCGAACGGCGATGAACGGAAAGTTCTCGTTCTCAAGAAGCTTTACATGGCATTTTGATTACTCTCTGAGGTTTGCCATTGTCTGCAGAGAGGTGGCGGCCGTACAGAAAAATTATTTTAATTCAAATAATTTTCTGTCGCTGCTGGGGTTCGAACCTGGGTTTCCAAAGTTCTTTGACATAGCGGCCACGCACTTTAACCAACTACGCCACGGACGCCACCATAGTGTTTTCAATTTCACGCTACCAAACAAAAATATAGTGTTTTCAATTTTTGTCTTATATAGGAGTTAGACGTGGTTTTGAGCGGATTTCAAAATATATTTGACTCTGATCTCATTTGTTAATTTCAACTTATGTGCCAAATTGTATTGGTCTACGACGAATCCTTCTAATTATTTACACTTTTTGTATGGGGCTCAACCAATGCGCGAGGTCTTGAATTTTGTTATTATTGTTGTTTTTTAAATTGGGCTTTGGTCGTGAATAAATTTGAATTTTTCAATAAATTTAAATTCAAATTAATTTTTTTAATTCGAGAACTCTGAGTAAAACACGTGTCAGTTGTTTTCTTCATTACATATGTACTAGTCTAAAGCTCAACAATTAGTTTCACTGATCAAGATGGTTTATCTTGGTTTTTAATATTCTTAGATCTTTATTTGTAACAATTTTAATTTGTTATCTAAATTAAGAATGCTAAACAAGATGGCGTTTTCAGACTATTTTTGTGCCGTCAATAAATTTTAATGTAGTTACCGAAATGTACAAAGGTTTTTCCGGTCTTCCACTCTCTCAATTTTGCCACCTATATACCTCCGAGGACAGGTCTCTATGAAATCTCAAAAATATGCTTCAAAAAGTTCACGAAATTTTGGGTATTTTTGCATTCAATTGCCATTGATGGATTGAGAGGTATTGAGTAGAGGGGTTGCACAAACCACTTCATTATTCTTTATTCATTACAAAATAATGTCGTGAGCGTTTATTTTGGATAATTTATTTAAACGGATAGGATAAAAATTTATCCTATAATTTTTAGGATAATTTTACCAGCTATGAATCGAAATGTGTGCAAACATTTTTTAAACACCCTGTAACAACAACGAATGTGATTAAACACGCTTTTTTACTTCGCTTTCTTCCTTCACATTTGTCTTTGTCCTAACGGTGCGGCCTTGTCTTTGTTTCGATTCGCCACTGTGGCCAAATCGCCTCAAAGTTGTTCCATTGGATGAAGTGGACGAACTGTCACCCTCGTTCCGCGCAGCAACACATCAGCAACGGAACGATAAACTTGCTCGTTGCGCAAAAGGACGAAGGACGCGTCTCCACTGTCACTCGAGAAAGTATCACTGCAGAATGAATAAGAATAAATAAAACAAAAAAATAAAAAATAAACAAAAAAGTGGAAAATAAAAAATCCCTGAACAAAAGCAGTAAAAAACAAAACAAAGCAAAAAATAAAATATATAAAAACAAAACGGGAGGGTGAGCAACAAGCTGAAGAAGGAAGCAGATGAATGCAAGGAAAGAACAACAACAACACAGAAGCCCAGCCGAGTGAGTGAGTGATTTATGGCTCAGTGAATGACGAGGACGAACCAGAGTTCTCGCAGGATATACTAACGAGATTTACTCCAAACAAATACACACACAAACACACACACACACAGACACTTCATAGCGCACACAAACACATATTTATTTGTATTAAGTAAATATGGTTATTTTCTGTTTCATTTATAGACACTGCGCAAGGACATAAGCAAACTCGGTCTGAATTTATTATAGTTAATAAAATTTGATTTTTTTTTAAAAAAAAACTGGCATATTTTAAAGAGTTTTGCAAAATTTTTACCTGCATGTTAAGTTACACATTTTTGCATAACATTAAAAGGTCACAACAAGAGAGAAGAATGGACTATTGTTTAAAGGACATGCACTGAATGTTTCCCGCCGTGTAGCATAACTAAACATTTTGTTTTCTGTTCTCACTCCCTTGTTTTGTGTTAGAATCAACAAATGTCACGTGATCAAGTACGGAGAAAGCGGTGCAAAATCAATTAAGGTTCGTTAAAACAAGGACATTTTAGCCTTCAGACGCATCTCCCGTTATGAAGGTAAATTTCAATTGTAAACATGACATTTATGCGCATCATTTAGGATATAATATTACGTAACCAAAAATTTGGCGAACATTCTCTGACATAAAAGTACCCAGTGAATTAAAACTATCGTATTCGAATTCATTTATGAACCTTTTCGGGTAGAAACGCTCATTTTCGACACTAATAAAAGAACCCTTTTTGTATCATTCGTAAGACTAAAATGCCTCTCGAAAATAAACCTTTTTTGTTCGGCAATGAGTTAAAATGATTGGAACCATAGAAAAGTTATTTTTCGGCACTCGGAAATTAACCATTTTTGTATCGATCGCCGGACTGAATTATTTTTACTATTAAAAAAATTTCAACAAAGTTTTAAATTTTTCCTTTTTTAACTTTTTTGAGTTTATAAAAAAGTAATATTTATGATTCATTAAAGAAATCATTTATTAAGAAAATATGGTTCGTTTATGAGAAATTGTTTCTACTGATATGATAAAAAAATCATTATTTTTTTACTCATTTAAAAATGTAAAAATGAAACATTTATAATTAATTTCTGAATTCATTAATTAACAAAAATCGTTCATTTACGAGGAATTTTAACCTATTAAAATGATAAAAAATATTTTATTTTTTGACTCAAAATAAGTTTCTTATGAACTCCGCAAAATAAGTACAGTTATTGTTTATGGGAAAAGTTTTTACGAATTAAATCTTCTAAAGCAAGCAATTTAAAGCGACAGAACAAAAAATCAAAAATTCAAAAAAAAAAATTCTACCCAAAAACATTCGCAAAACTCTCACCTTACGCAAAACCTTCGCTTATGGTTCAGTGGGTATTTTCGTACTTTCCCGCTAACTTTGATAGGAAAGTCTCAATAATGATATGAATCATGATGAATTATAATAAATAAAACTTTATAAATAAATATAATTAAAATAAACTGGTTATTTCAGCCCTTGAAAGGACTTTGACCGAACTTCTTATGATCAAATTGTGTTGTGCGTGTTGTTAAATGTTTGTACACAATTGATCGAGAACTCGAAGCTTTACATGGCATTATTTACTCTCTGAGGTTTGCCATTGTCTGTAGAGTGACGGCCGAACAGAAAAATTAATTGAATTGAAAAAAAATTTCTGTGTTAGATGGAATTGAACCAGGGTTCTCTGGCGATGGGTCGCGCACTCTACCAACTGCGGTACGGCCGCCACAATAAATAAATAAAACTTTGCTTCATTGAAATTCTCCATAATTAGAGAGTTCAGTGCATTTCAAAAGTATAGTTCGAAACCCTGTTGGAAGGGTGGGGGGAGGATAAGGGGGAGGGGGTTGAATCCCCAAATATAAAGGAATAATAATTTTAAAACATTTTGTATGGGGATAGGTTTGATTTTCATTCAATTTTACAAAATTACAACAAAGGTCGATCAGATAATGCATTAACTATCACCTCAGGAGTTCCGAGTTCGAATCCCGGCCAGGCCAATAGTCCTACGCCTTAACCTTTCTGCATTTATTTCCTCATTTCTAATCAAGTGAATTGAAATTGAAAACTAAATTCAAAACTCGCGGCTGAGAGCCAATAGCCAGAATTGTCAAAAATTCAACGAACAACGAAGAACAGCAAAACGTGAATAAAATTATTTGTTTCGATTTTGACAGTTTTAAATCAGAGCGAGAGAGGATTTTCAGACGCTATATTCATTCTTTATTATACCATGAGTGATAATTTGCCAACACACGTATGTGTAAGAGTAGGTACCATGATACAATTATACAAGGTATGACTGATAGTTGTTTCGTCTTGCACCAACTGTCAAAAACAGTATAAATTAGAAAACGAAAAAAATAAAATGTAAAAAGAAAGTAAAATATACAGGCAAATGACAGTCGGTTTAAGACACTCGTGAGAAAAAAGCCATTTGTCACTCCTACCTTGTATAATTCTATCATGGTAGGTACTAGGCCGGCTCATTTTTGAAAGTCAGAACGCACACTCAATTTCTGAATCTTTGGGATGAAAAACTAAGATATCCTGAATTTGAGGAAAATCGGTTGAGTCTCTAGCCTTCGGAAACGCCGATGAATTTTCCTCCAAAATCGGTTTTCTTTATGTTTCTTATCGTATTTTTCTAAACATGAACAAACTAACTCAAACTGTTTGCGGGAATTGAGTATCTAGTGGAGACACGTGATTCAGTAAAAAAATAATTTTCATTGGCTTCCGGAACTATATATTACAATAACAATTTTCTCAATATTAGAATGCATTGATTTTTCTTTTCTTATAAAGAGAAAACTTTACTTGACCGGAAGTAATTAATTGTCTGAAAATTAGAAAAGTTTTGCTTGATATATCAGATTATTTTTTGTTTTGTATTTGATGTATAGGATGCAGGATAACCGATCATAAAAAAAAAAGATACAGTAGTTTCGACAATGTCGTAACACAAGACGTAGAATTATTCAATTCGCTTTTGATGACATCTTTTTTAAAAATATTTAGCAAAATATTTATTCCATACACCTGAGCATATGACCTTTAAAAGAGTGCCGGAGAGGGTTAATATGTATCACCGACCCCCATTACTTTTGCAAAAGGAACATTTTTACCTTTGACACCTATTCCCTCCGAACACTCCTTAGGCGGGCTCCCATACATATTTTATGGTTTTTGTGGCGGAAAGGGTTAATATGTATGACCGACCCCCATTACTTTTGCAAAAGGAGCATTTTTGCCTTAGACACCTATTCCCTCCGACCACTCTGTAGGGGGGCTCCCATACAAATTTTATGGTTTTTGTTTATTTATTCCATACACCTGAGCATATGACCTTTAAAAGAGTGCCGGAAAGGGTTAATGTGTATCACCGATCCCCATAACTTTTGCAAAAGGAATATTTTTGCTTTTGACACCTATTCCCTCCGACCACTTCTTAGGGGGGCTCTCATGCAAATTTTATGGTTTTTGTATATTTATTCCATACACCTGAGCATATGACCTTTAAGAGAGTGTCGTAGAGGGTGAATATGTATGACCGACCCCCATTACTTTTGTAAAAGGAACATTTTTGCTTTTGACACCTTTTCCCTCCGACCAGTCCTTAGTGGGGCTCCCATACAAACTTTATTGTGTTTGTACCGGAAAGGGTTAATATATATGACCGACCGCCATTACTTTTGCAAAAGGAACATTTTTGCCTTTCACACCTATTCCCTCCGACCACTCCTTAGGGGGGCTCCCATTCAAATTTTATTGTGTTTGTGCCGGAAAGGGTTAATATGTACCACCGCCCCCATTACTTATGCAAAAGGAACATTTATGCCTTTAACACCTATTTCCTCCGACCACTCCTTAGGGGGCTCCCATACGAATTTTATGGTTTTTGTTTATTTATTTCATACACCTGAGCATATGATCTTTAGAAGAGTGCCGGAGAGTGTTAATATGTATGACCGACCCCCATTACTTTTGCAAAAGGAACATTTTTTTCCTCTGACACCTATTCCCTCCGACCACTCCTTAGGGGGGCTCCCATACAAATTTTATTGTGTTTGTGCCAGAAAGTGTTAATATGTATCGTCGACTCCCATTATTTTTGCAAAGGAACATTTTTGCCTTTGACACCTATTTCCTCCGACCACTCCTTAGGGGGGCTCCCATACAAATTTTATGGTTTTTGTTTATTTATTCCATACACCTGAGCATATGACCTTTAAGAGAGTGCCGGAGAGGGTTAATATGTATGACCGACCGCCATTACTTTTGCAAAAGGAACATTTTTGCCTTTGACACATATTCCCTCCGACCACTCCTTAGGGAGGCTCCCATACAAATTTTATGGTTTTGTCGGTAAACCCGGAAACTGTCGATAAATAGATAGCAAACTTAAGCAAACAAAAACATCAAATGTTGGGTTTATATTTCATGTAATTGTGTAAAATTTATATAAGTTAGAGAGTTTTAACATGAATTTTTGTCGCATTGAGGATCAGGCAGACGAACAAGTGCTAACATCAACATTGTACGATCAGTACTTTAGGCCCACCAAAGGCTCAAAAAGTGATATAAATACCAACACCTGATCACAATCAACCACCCTACTTGCCTCCGAGAATGACGTATTCTACGTCAAAATACTACAATATACTAAATAGACGCTTACATGTTTTCAAGGAAAGTAACAGATAACACAGTGCGCCTTCGAACCATGCTACACTTTGTCAAGCCGCGCCATCTTAAACATCTTTTCATGTAAACATGTTGTGAATTATAAGCAAGTCAATAGAAGTTGAAATGAGAAATATTTTCACTTGATTCAAGTTAACAATTTGCTGAAAACTTAAATAATTCTCTGAGATTTCTTAAATTAAGAGAATATTTTCTTGATTCAAGTCTTGTTCCAGGTTCTCGAATCAAGTATTTTATTCTTGTTTCAAACAATTATTTATTTAGCTCAATTTTAGAAACAAATGCTAGTTATAAATTTATTTCTCTTAATTTTAGTTTTAAGTAAAAGGCTTAATGCCTTTGAGCAAATGAGGCTTAGTCTTAAATTTTCTTATAAGAATATTATTTCTCTCCGTGTTTAACTAAATTATGCCCTTTCCAGTCGACTTCAATGCTTTAGAAATTTTTATTAAAATAAGTTAAATTGTGATTCTTTTCAGAAATTGTATGATTTTTTGAAATTTTAAATAATTGAAATTTTTTATTAATTAATTTAAACTACTAAGTACTTTTTTTAACTATAAATTTTCACCCAATATAGACGATGATGCCATATGGCATCACTAATCTGTGTGCTTTTTTTTTAAGGCAACACATTCGTTGTATAGGGAAAAGTTGTATGCGTCAATTTCGCCTCCTCTTATGTCAGTTTGTTACCACATGTCGCCAAAACAAAAGCTGAACGTTTTTGTGTCACGTCACGTTTTTGTGTTTTTGTGCCGCCTGTTAAGGATTAATAAAAACTGTTTATAGCATTTTGGAAATACAATATCACTCAGGTGATATCCAATTAGAAGTTTAACTTTTAAATTTAACCCAATGTGCCCAAAACTATTGTTAATTAACATTAATTTTTAAGTCAATACTTGCCTAAAATAAACTTTATAAAAAATTGTATACAGTTAATCTGTAATTAATATTACAGTTAAAAAAAAATTTCTTAGAATTTAAAAATTAAAAATTCCTTATTCTAATTAAAAGAACTTCTAGTTTAAAGAACTGCGACACCTTGAATTTATTATATTTTTTTATCTTTGCTTTCCTGTCATTAATGTAATCTCCGGTAAAGTAAACAAAAAGTAAATATCAACATCTTTTCCCTGGTTATGATTTATATTAAAAAAAAACTATAGAAAATATAAAATATATCCAACTTTCCACTCGATATTCATCTCTTACTCAGCAAAAAAGAGAGACCCAAATTCTTCGCCCACTCTGCTCCATCTCTTACCAAATGGGAAATAACAACTCATTGCTTCTAATTTTCACTTTAATAATTTTGAGTGTTAAGTAAAAATTATTTCGAAAACTTCTCAAAATTTACAACTACATGCAAACCCTCAACAAACACCAACACAAATTCTCATTAATGGGCCAAATGCAGTCCCCAGTGCAGAGTCAAAAGGCAGTGGCAACAACAACAACAACAACAGAAACAACAACAAATACCAACAGCACCAACAACAACTATAACAACAACATTTAAATGAGGAGGAGAAGAAATAATAAATTTGACAGAAAACAACAGAACAAAATCCATAACTCAGGATAAAACATAATTCCACACCAGAAACACAACAACAACAGCAACAAGAAAAAATACCCCAAATGCCAACAAAACTAAAGCAAGAAAAAGAAACGACAATGAAATGTACGGAATAACGGTGCAGTAGCAGTTACTGTTATTTATTAAATCCCGCTACGCATTTTCATAACATTTTCAAATATTTAAATAATCTAAGTGAGTGAGTGAGTGTTGGTGAGCAAACAGCTCAGTAACAAAAACAACAAAAACATAAATATACAAATACACTCAGGCATACAATGTAAAAAATATTTATGTATGTACGTAAATATATATATATCATTAAACATTTACACAAGGATGCTAAAATTCGAAAGGACTCGCGACGTTTGCAACAAAAGCGGACGACGTTTCATCGTCATAAACAGGACGAACAAAAATGAATTAAATCCCTTTCGGCAGCAAAAAAATGAAGCGAACGAAAAAAAAACCAAAACAGCTCATAATTTAACGAAGAAAACATAGAGAAAACGCAAATGAGTAGCAAGACGAAACTGGATGGAGATGGCGGCAGTGACAGGATGAAAATAATTCTAATCCACCTCATGAATATTCATTTTTATAGAAGTTTCTTCTCCCGCATTAGCAAGAAGTTGAACGAAGTCACCCAAAAACAAAACAAGTGAATCAAAATATTTGAGTCCTGCAACTACTGCTGATGTCCAAAATGAAACTTAAAGAGATTTTAAAAAAGCTCACTCTGTCAGATTGAGGATGTAGAAAATAATTTCGCTGTTTGAACTGACAATTTATATGGCGTCTTAAAAGATAAAAAGAAAGATGAAATGGATAGAATTGACAGAGTCATTACAGACTATATTGGTCAGAGATTAAGCAAACCATTGAATAATCTTTTAAAAGTTTAGTAAGTTTTACATGTTATAAAAAGATGCTTTGATACAGCTGTTAAAGTCACCAAATATGTATACCTATATGGGTCAATTGCAAAAAAAACGTACACAAAGAGGTTTTCATGTTTTGTTTTTAAAGTTTTTTTAAATTTTCCCGTTAGAGTAGTCAAATTAAGTGAAAATTAATGGAGAATTCGAAGTTGTTTTTAGGCCCTGCAAAAAATAATTTTTTCTATGGTTTTTATACGATTTTTGTATTGAACGTCACACAGCAGATATACGGGAAAAATCACTAAAAATTTGAAAAATGTTGAAAAATAAAGCTTACTGTGATGTTTGTTGAGTTATTTAATCAGTTAAATCAGCTTTTGCAAAAATCGCCATTTCAGTTACAGAAATAATAATTTTTTACCAAAAATACCTACTTATTTTACAATTTTCACGGGAAAAAAAAAATTGTTCTCTAAAAAGACATCAACATAGAGGTTATTTTCAAAGTAGTAGACTTGCAGCAATAAATATTAAAAACTGTTAAATAATAAGCAATTTCAGAAAAAACAGCATGGAAACGTTCAATACATTTTGTGACGTTCAATACATTTTGTTGCGCTTAACAAAATAATTTAAATCAAATTGGGAGTTTAACAAAAAACAGTTTTATTCTTTTACAAAAAAAAAGTAAATATAAAGTATATAATTCAGTTATACATACAATTTTCATCCATTTTTTTTTTTCTTTATTTTTTACAAAAAATTAAAAAAGTCAATAGCTAGTGGAATTGTTATTGAAATTTTATTAAGATTTCACGTTTTACAATATAACTTCTGAACCCTTTAAAACCATCATTCATTTTATATCATTGGAATGGTATAACCTAACGTAAAAAAATTAAAATTATAAAAAGGAAAAAACTATAGCACGTGTTGCTGGCATGGTATTAAACTTAAACAAATTAAGAATGAGTCAAATTATTGCAATATTTTCAAAAATAGTGTACTTTTCCTCAAAATAGATGAAATAACTTTTCCAATGATACTATATTACCGGTAATCGGTCTTAAGTTGATTGAGCTACGTTGTCTCAAAATAAACCCTATTTTGGCCGCAAAAATTATCCTAAAAATTTTTAACTTCGAATTGGTTTCCAAATCAATAAACCAATCCAAGAAAAATATTTGAGTTAAATCAGAGATGATCAGTGCAACTGATCACTTCAATGTGAAATGGGCGATATCAGTTTGTAAAAACAAAAATCAGGTCAAAGTCTTATATAAAGTCAACATAGGTACCATTCTTCTTGCTTTCGTTTATATTCTTCATTTCGTTCCTTATCTAGCTTTATTTTTTCCCGATACCTTCGTGCACTTTCAGCAGGCGTTAACCTTGCTATTTTACTCTTAAATATACAAAAACGAAATACAAAATTAATACTTCAGGCGGTGGTGTGACATATCTTAAAAGTGACGTTCAATATATTTGCCACTTTTTAGTTTTTTTTCTTATGATTCTTATTATGCAAATACACTAAAACAAGAAAATTAATCAAAACCCATGAAACAACGATTTTAAACTTGGATTTTTTGATTTACTATTTTTGCTTTAATAAAACTACGCGTGACGTTCAATACATTTTTACACGTACTTATCATGATGAACTGAGAACACACAGAAAAATTTACATTAACATTATTATCTATACCATCTATACCACACGTAAATTAAAACTAACGAAGCGTAAAAAAAGTGACGTTCAATACAATGCTTGGGGACTAAATGTAAATCGAAAGCCAAATTCGCGATGACAATGTTTTGAGAATAACAACAAAATAAAATATAAGAAATAAATGCTATCATTACAAAACAATGATAAAATTTTTGTATTGTTTTCAACTTTTTTTCACGTTTTTCATCAAAAAGTGTAACCTCGGGACACATGTTTTTATATTAAACGAGTTCGAGAGAACAATATTCTTATTAATATTAAGAATATTATTCTTCAAAATATTTCGCATAGTGAATTGTTTATCTACAATAGAGAAAACTTTTCATTTTCTAGAAATTTTTATCTATAAATGAGAATTTTTTAGTGCGAGAAAAATACTTATCATTATAAGAGACTTGTAATATTTTCATTTCCGACAAGTGAAAAAATATTTCTTCGAATATGTGAAAATTTATTCTAATTGAAGGAAATTTTATTTGAAAAAGAGAAAAAAAAAATAAAGATTTTTTTATCACAAAAAGATATGGGTTTTTTTCTGAGTGTAGTGTATATATTTTACAAGAACGTTTAATCCTGAACAGTTTCGCAATCGGAATTGAAAATCTGAATCCCCGGGTACTGAAAGTTCTTCGGCATTATGAAAAATAAGCTAGATAATGTGATTTTTCTAAACTTTGATCCATGGATTTCAGGTGTAACGCCTATTTAGTCAAGTCTGCCTTGATTCGAAAATGGGGTGGAAAGAAAGATCAATAAAGCGTTATGCCTTTACCTCAGTCAATTCAACTTACAAGCAATCTCTACCGCCAACTTCAATTTTTGAGTCATAAATATATTCGAACCCGAGACCTCGAGCGCCAGCCAAGCGCGCTATCACCACTTTTCTGGATTTCCAAAAAAGTTGAAAAATACTGAATTTTGATGCATTTTGAAATTTTAGGAAAATGCATCCAAAATGCAATTTTGTTGCATGGAATAATTCGCTTAATAAAGGTTCTACTATAAATTTTATTTTACGACAACAAAAATTGAGCTCTTAACAAAAATAAAAAATTCACACAAATTTTTTCTAATATCAAGTCTTGGGATTCAAGGAGACTAGAACTGTACGGGAAGCCGGGATTGACTTCCCGAATAACCCTCTCCCTCTCATGAGTCATTCACGGGACTTGACAACTCGCATTGACTAAACATTTTTTGTTTTAAATTGTCCCAAGATGTTCGATTGGGTGAATATCAGAGAAATGAAAAGGCCAATCCAACACATTGATACTACTCTCAACAAACCACTTTTGTTCAAATAAGACGCGATTTTGGGGTCGTTCTTTTGTATAAAAAAGAAGTATTGTTCCAGTTTTATCCCAAATAAAGCTGGTCTAGGCAAATAGGAACCCTCAAATATCATGATGTCATCAGCCGGTCGCATTATACCCCTTATTCAGCGAAAATTTTCCAACTCATTCCAATTAATGTTCCCGTTTGCTACACCCACTCTTAGATATACCCATGTCCACAATCGTTCATCTTTCATATGACTTGCTTCCAATTTTTATAGACATAGGTTGTTTTGTCAAAAGTCCACAGATATACAGGTTTTTCTAATAGTGACACTCCCCTTTGTTGAATACCGCCTAATTTTTTAGATGGTTTTTCCGTATTTATGTTCCGTATCTGTTGACAAAAATAACACCAATCGAGCAAATGTTTTAGGAGTTATCGATGCACATACACTAAAAAAAAAAAGAAGCCAACAAACTTCAGAGCCTTCTCCTTTTTCAAGTCTGTTAAAAATGGTTGTATGTAGGTATGTCTGTATGTGGGCGTATATGTCAGGTATAGACTCCAAAACCGCTAAACCAATTTTTATGAAATTTTCGGGGAAACTGGATCAAAGTCTTGAGAGTGCTCCTGTGAAGTGTGGTGACAATCGAAACCATCGGGTGGGTATTGGATGATGAGGTGTGTCACTTACCATACAACCCAAATTTGCGACATGGAATAACTTTGGAAATATAGGCCGCACAGTTCGTTATTGGACCTCAAATTACACTTACCGTTCCACTGATAACACTTTATGGGCGTTGGCCATGACAGCCCATTTTTTCGGTATAAGTTTAGAACTATAAATTTAACATCAATGAAACTCTGTGCAAACTGACTATTAGTCGTGTCCTTCGACTGGAAAAATTAAAAGAGCATTGAATAAGAGGTCATGGCACCACCCCATTAATTGAAATTTTTTATATCGCTTTGAATAGCTTTGGAACTAAGTGTCGCATAACAATGGGACTCACTAAGTAGTTGCTAATTGGCCAGGTCTTTCTTCAGGGAAACTGACACGGACATTGGAAAACGGGGCGTGGCTCCACCCATACCAGCTAGATTTTGGATACAGAATAGCTATGAAAGCAAAAGTCACAGACCATTGAAACTAAGAAAGGAACTACTACTTGGTGATGTCCATCTACTAGAAAATTGAGACGGTCATTGGACAAGAGCGTGTGACTCACCCATACTATCCAATTCTTTATATCGAATAGCTTTGGAAGTAAAAGTCACAGAACATGGAAACTCCGAATCAAGGTACTATTTGGTGATGTTCTTTTAAAATTTTGTTTTTTTAGCTCTTATCTGCTTAGTTCATACACAACCTGTGAAAATTCTTAAGAATTCCATGACACAAACGTCACACACTTTGGGTTCCTAATGGACCAACATCTATCTACTCCCCTCAGCAGTGATGCCAAACTGTAGCCAGTGATGCTTCGAATTCAGTTTTTGCTACTCAAAGTAAACATTTTACTTCCTTCAAATTTGCGGCAGTTGATGAAATTTTGTGGCGCTCGAATTTTCTGTGACGAGGGTGAGTGAATTATGTGAGGCCTGTAGCCACCAGGCTCATTTAGATTGCCATAGTGTTGGTGTAATTGTCATATTATTTGTGAATGTATATATATATTTATATATATGAGTTCGTGTGCTTGTGTACGTTTGTGTTTGCTTAATCTAATGATTTATATAAAATTTAGGTCGCCATAGAATCGCATTAATTACGCCTCATAATGAGTGATTTATGCGTGCTCGGCGCTAAAAACATCCTTCGAGTCCCTGCGACATAAGCTGCTCCTGCTGCTGCTGCTGCTTCTTTTGACAATGATGATGATGATAATGAAAATGCTGCTGCCTCAGGACAAACACAAGCACACGCTTGCAAACACACACACGCATTCTCACACAAACACATATTTTCAAAAATTATAATTATACTTTTGATGTCACAAACGCCGACCTGAGTCTGAAGCTCATTTAGATAAGTTCCTCTTTTTTTTCAACATTTAATTTCGCCTGACACTCGTTAAGGACGAAGCATGCTTTATGAGCTCCTGCTTACATTAAACTAAGTAAAACTTAAAGAATTTAAAGATAAAAACCCAACCACAAAGAACCCATAAAATATATTTTAAATTGAGAGAAAACACAACAACCCTTAACAATACGAACGCATCGTCAGCCACACCCTGTGATTTATTGCATTTTATTAAATTGACAGCTGACACTCGTTGATTTCAATGATGGCGGCTTCATGATTTATTTTTGACTGACAGCTACAGCCAGCAGCGTATTTCGCCTCGACCAGTCAAAACTCTGGAAGCTATTACGAAATGATGTGGGAAAGAAAAACACATAAATTAGAAGCGCAAAGCAAACAAACGCACGAAGAATAAAGAAGCAATATTAGGCCAATATGGCAGCCTTTGAGGCCGGTCCGTTGTTAAATCAGTCAATAAAGAAGGATCTAATTTTGAGCAGTTGTCAGTTAACTTTGTTTTATGAGTTTTTTAATGCTTGCTTTGTTCCGATTTTATCAAGGTACCTGCATGTATAACTAAGAATCATATGCAATAAATTCAAACTTTAAGTAGCCCTCCCAGCTGGCTTTATTCCATATGTTTGTTGTTATGAATCGGAAATTTTACTGTGGGAAAGTGTCGTTCATTTGTTAATGAAATTTTTTTAATTGTTTAAAGAATGGGAATTTGCAAAGTAAAATGTAATAAGCCATGGGTATATTTATTTTTTTTTTTTAATTTCATGAATTTAGAAATTTGATAATAATGAATTTAGAAATAACTTTTTAGATAAAACTAAAATTTAAAAATAAACTTTTGTATTTTATTTTTTTTATTTGTATTATTAAACCCTCGCGTGACACATAGGGTCTTTCGTGTCCAAACGTTTTGACGTGACGAAGTTACGTTTTACCGCGCAGGTTTCCAAAAAAGTTTAAAAATGCATTTTTTCAAAATTCATCACATTTGCATTGAATTGTTACTCGCTGAGTATAAAAGCTATGACTAAAAAAATAGTACGACCGTAAAGGTTGATTCGTTGAATTCATTACAAAAACAAAACAAATATTTATAACGTCATCGGGACGCGGTGGGAGCTGCTTAACCAACGCAACCGAAAATTTGTTACATGGAATTATTACTCGCCTAGTATTAGTGCCAGGATTAAGAGTATGATACTACGAAAAATGTTTAAAAAGCAAATGATGGATTTATACTTGGCCTTACGACAAAAATAAATAAAAAATTTCTGACGTCACCAGGTCGTAAATGCAGCAGTTTATTTAACAGAAATGTAAATTTTGTTTTACGACAGCATAGATGTGTTATAACGCCCCACAATCAAAATACAAAAAAAAATTCCTATCATCATGATTTCAGGATGGCAACCACATAATGCAGTAAAAATGCTACAACCATGAAAAAACGTTGCATGGAATTTTTACTCTGTGACTACTGGCGTGACAGTAAATTTTAAGGAACGAAAATGAAAGTGAGGACCCCGGGCACATAATAAAAATAACAAAAAAATTGACGACGTCATGAAGCCCCTCAGGGAACCGCCTAATGTGACGCATATGCATCACTTTTGCTGGATAAATTGCACGCAGCTAAGGCTAAGTTAATACACCAAGTAAGAGCACAACCAACACCAAAACCAACACCAAAACCAACACCAACACCAACACCAACAACAACACCAACACCAACACCAACAACTACAAAAACAACACCAACACCAACAAAAACAACTACAGCAAAAACAACAATACAACAACAACAACAACAACAACAACCCAACAATAATAACAACAACAACAACAATAGCAACAATAACAAATCTAGTTAGTTATAATTTCAACTGTTTTTTTGTGGTAACCAACACTGCTCACAAACAACAAAATAACAGTGAAACCGGAATGAAAGTGAAAAAGGACTATGACATGAATTAGGATATGGATTAGGACAAAATTAAAGACACACCTTTCCAAACTAAGAAAGGGATGCAGTATATTTGAAGTCAAGAATTTGGCAATGGAATAAGAGTTTGGACATGAATAGGAGTATAAAGAAACATCGTCACGTCAAGACCTACGAGTGTGTCCACGACACAGCCAACTCTTTTTTTTTATTTTGACTGTAGTTTTTTAACAGGTGTATAGATGAGGCTGGGAGTCACGCAGAAAAAATTTTGGGACTGCAGTGACCTGCTGACAATAGTTAAACAGTCTGTTTTTAATTGTGTTTTAAAACGAAGCGACTGAAATTTTTTTGGACACGAAAGAACCCATGTGTCACGGTGAGTAAAAAAAAAGTAAAGCGTTTTCCATTAAGGACTTGACAACTTTTTTTTTAAATAAAACGTAAACCATTTGAGATATTTCAAAAACTTTATTATTGGAAAAACATTTATGTGGAACTCGACTTCGTTCATATGGCCACCGCGGGCACGTATGCAGCGGTTGATTCGTTGGACCCAATTTTCGATGACTCAGCCACACATTTCGGCCGAAAAGGCCGCTATTTCGCGTTCAATGTTGGCTCTGAGCTCTTCCAACATCGTCGGCTTGTGGGCATAGACCAATGACTTGACGAAGCCCCAAAGAAAATAGTCTAGAGGCGTTAAATCGCACGAAATCGAGGCGTCTTGAGATAACACGCTCATCAAACTTACTCTTCAATAAATCCATTGTAACGTGTGCTGTGTGGCTTGTGGCACCGTCCTGTTGGAACCACATGTCGTCCAAGTCAATATCTTCCAATTCGGGCCAAAAATAATCGGTAATCATGGCGCGATAACGATGGCCCTTTACAGTAACGTTACGATCGTTATCGTCGACGAAAAAATATGGTCCAATGACCAAACAGTTATTTTTTGTGGCTGAAGTGGTGATTCATGAAGCACATGTGGATTTTCACTCGACCAATAACGCATATTTTGCTTATTGACGAACCCATTGAGCCAAAAATGAGCTTCGTCACTGAAGATGATCTTGTGATGAAATTCATAAAGTCGTACATTTTTATAATTTTTATATCTGCAGACGTTGTTCGTTCGTATACTTTACCATGATGAAAATGTTGAGTTTACTGAATAAATTGACAGTAACAGTTCGATGATTAGTGAAAGGGTGCGTTCAGAAATTTAATTCAAAGTTATCAAGTCGCTATTGGAGAACCCTGTATAAGCAACATTTTTTATTTATTTCTTTTTTATCATTAAAATTATAATTTTCAATGCATAAGGTATTTATTATATAACGTTAGATTTATAACGACAACAAGATCGTTTGCAATGACGTAACTATGCATGCTTATGCAGATGACATCCAATTATATTCCTCTTTCCTTACAGACTAAATGATGACCTTAGAGCTATATCCAAGTGGGCATTCGATAATGATCTTTGTCTGAATGCTAATAAATCGTTTGTTCTCCCAATGTATAAGGATAAAATTGACCACCTAGAAATCCCGCCAATATTTTTAAACGACAATAGTCTACAAATAGTTGTAAAGGTTAAAAACTTGGGTTTTTATGTCAATTGTAAACTCTCCAGTTCCAAAAAGTAAAGAAATTCTCGGATGTAGCATTATCAACTATTTAAACGCAAGAAATTGTTTATTTTTACATGAATTAATTCATAATCGGACTCCATCTTACCTCTATAATAAATTACGTTTTTGTGTTTCAAATAGAACTGGTAACCTTATAATATCTAAATTTAAAACTTTGCACTCAAAACATTTTTCGTCAACGCCATTAAACTATGGAATTCACTACCATATGAAATAAAATCAATCATTAATTCTAATAACTTTAAGCATTCTCTTATGTCCTATTATTAAAACATCTAACTATCACCTACTTTTCCTTTTACATTTCTTATTTTTAATCTCACTATACTTTTCGCACTATTGTTTTTTTTTTTATGTTAAACTGTTGTTTCTTTTATATACATATATTCTCAAATTGAATTAAATCTAAAGTAATTAAGTTTCTATTGTTATTTAGATATTTTTTATTATTTTAAGTTCTTAAATATATTGAATATGTAATTTGTTGATTATAAGTTTCTTTTATCTGTTGTACTCTTAAAAGATCTCATTGGATCTTACTGTACAAATATTCTTCAAATAAATAAATAAATGAAGATGAAAACAAAAAGATCGGCAAAAGAAATTCTTGAATCTACTTCAGCAGTGTAGCTTCTATGGTGAATGCTCGTCTGAGGAGGATAAAGAATTAAGCAATTAAAACAGATTTTTTTTTTTCAAATATTTTTTTATTATATTTTCAAGCTTTTATTTTTATATCCCGTGGAATTCTTTGAGTTATATATTTTATATCAAAAGTTATGAATTTTTTAAGACAGGCCTGTAAAAAAAGCGAAATAAAAACATTTAATACTTTTTATATTTTTTATAATAAATTTCTTTTAACATATAACTCTTTGAATATCAAGAAAAATGTTCAAAATATGTATCTAAATATTTTCAGATTTTTTTAAACCGCATTTTCACCCTTAAAAACCGGGTTGAACTCGAAAGACCCCATGTATCACGCCGAGTAACTATAAAACCATGTGTCACGCGAAGGGTTTAATTTTATGATTGGAGGTAGACCTAGAAATCAAACAAAGACATTTTTATTAGCTTGTTTCATTTTTTTATCCGAAATTTGGCAAAATTAACAAACTCAGAGTTTAAAACAATGAACCGAAGGTCTCAAAATATAAAGATGTGAAAAAAGCCACACAATTCAATGAAATATGATTTTTACCTTACATTCAACTGAATAGTAATGAAGGATTCAGAGTTTTTTTTAAGCTTTGAACCAAGAATTTCAGGTGCTTGGGGTCACCAAGCTCCAATTTTGTGAAAAAGGAGTCAAAACTTAGGCGAAAGTGTCTGAACCCGATTCCAAAACAAGCCGTCGATCTTTCAACAAGATTCTACTCCGGCCCATAAGGCTAAATTGACTCAATAGTGGCTTAAAAGAGTATGTCCGTGTTAGGTCCGTGTTAGAGAGAATGGCTTGCTCTACTCGACACCCAAATATCGAGTCTCTAAAGCGCGTTCTTGTCCGAGCAGAGGAGAAATTTCCTATGCATGTCGTGCGTGCTGCGATTGATGACTGGATCGACTTCGCTCGTGCTGGAAAGCAAATGGCCATTTCGAATAAGTTGTTCTACAATTTGTAGCAATTGAATGACTGAATAAATAACAAAAATAATTTGGGAAAATCTTTTGCTTTTTTCATTTTATGAGCAAATATGAATACGAGTTGTACTATTTATATTTCGGGAATAGCAAATGATAACAAACATTTTTAAATGAAAATGGCTTTATTGTTTTTCAAAATATTCGCATTGATGACCAATACACATTTACATTCGTTCAAGCCCTTTGTCATAGCAGTTTTTCCATTCCTCTTGAGACACCTCCAAAACAAGGTTTTTGAACGCTTCAACTGCTTCTGCGGCGTACGTAAAGCGTTGACCACGTAGTTTACCTTTGATATTCGGGAACAAGAAGAAGTCATTGGGTGCCAAATCAGGACTGTATGGAGGATGACGAATTGACAGATCAATTCGACGTTTTGAATGCTCAAAAATGCACATGTTTGACGAGATGTGTGAGATCTCGCATTGTCATAATGGAGAATGATTCGTCTTTGGCGACCATTCAGAATTGACCGACCCACGTTGCTCAAACGGAACAGTGGCCACATGACCCATTCGGTGGAAGAAACAGGTGACCATTTGCTCCGCAGTGCTTCGTGCGCGAACAACTTTTGTTTTATTTGCCTCGTCTTGGAATACCCACACGGTCGATTGCTGCTTTGTTTCAGTCTCATAAGCATATATCCATGATTCGTCACCTGTCACGATTTTATACACGTCTTTTAAAGCACCACGCTTGAACTTTTTAATGATTTCCTTACACCAATCGACGCGAGACTTTTTTGAGCGATTGATAAATTATGGGGTATCCAATGAGTGCAAATTTTTTTTACAAATAAGGGTTCATGTAAAATCGAATGTATTGAAGTGGACTAATGTGCAAGGATGCCTCTATCTCACGATATGTCACATGAAGATCTTGCATTATTAGTTCTGGTGCTGAATCGATGTTTTGTGGCACAACAACCGATTTTGGACGACCTTCACGGAATTCGTCGGCGACCGAACTACGACCACGATTGAATTCACTATACCGACGGTATACTGTGGTTTTTGATGATGCTTTATCGTCATACAGAGAACTGAGTTCATCGACACATTCTTGTTGAGATAATCCACGTCGAAAGTTGTGAAAAACCTTGTCTTGAAATTTCCATTTTTTTAACAAATTGATTTTCTTAACTCACTGTAAACAAAACAAAAAGCACTTGTACATCAAAACGTTGTGAGTACATTTATGCCAACAAATGTCAAACTTTATTATGGTGATGCCGAAATATAAATAGTACCCCTCGTAATAATATCCGGAATTGTGGCTTCGTTTGATAACGGGTGATGGATTTTTCTCTGAGTTGATTTTTAATGGGTGCATTGCTTTATATCCTGTGCTTACTATGAAGAGCCTTTAGTCTTTTTCTTAAAACAGGAATATAAAGTATTTGTCGTGAAATTTCTTGGAATAATAAGCGTGAGTCAATTATTTCTTCAATTCAATTCTCTCAATTTGTTTTTAGAAAACATGTTGCAATCAAATTTAACTTCCTTAAACCTAGAATTTGTGTTTTTAAATTTAAACTTGCCTAATCGAGTTAAACAGAGATTTTTTGAGGAGTTAACGGCGGTAAAATTTAAACTCAGGTTTAGAAATTTTAAACTTTGCTTAAGCTCTGTTTAACATGGAGATGAGTTAACGGGCCTTAGAATGACATATATATAAAGTCTTAATTAAATTAAATAAAATATTTCTTCAGCAAGGTTGGATTTTAAGTGTAAAATATTGAATTTCAATATTACATTCTTTGAGTCATCCCTTAACTTGCACCCCTAATAGATATGAAATTAATAAAAACATAAAATTCAGTTTAACTGAGCTCAACCGCGAAATCTGCCCTAAGATAAGCCTCTTAAATGTGCCCACCGAAATATATGTTTGTATTTTCCAAACAAGCAACTCCCACGATTGACCAACGTCAGAGTTCAATGGAAATTTATGACTTCAGCCTAAAAGCAACGGGTAGCGATAATTTTCAACAACAAACGAAAAACTGTCATTGTGACGTCTGTCACTGTCACACATCTTTCTAAATTGTTGGTGTTGCTGGTGGTATAATGTTTCCAACAAAAACACAATCTAACAATTAAAGAGCAATAAAAATGAAATTTTCACGACTTGTGTTAATTTTACGAGCTTCGGAATTCTTGTGTTTTCGATTTCAACAATATTTGAGATAATCTTCATAAAAATATGTAAGTATGTACAAATATGTCTGAAAAATCAATGACAGTCAGTCACTGCAACTCAAAGGCGGTAGTCAGTCAGTCAATCTTGTTATTGTTTTTGGTATATTTGATGTTTTTGTTGTTGTTAAGGAACATCAATCGTTTGACACTTGGCAATGACGTTTCCGTCTTTAACGATATTTAAACTTTGGGTGTGTTTGTTGTCATTACTCGAAATGTCAAACAATAAAAGTGTCGTAAAATACTTAATTTTATGAGCTCTAAAGTAGGATCATAAAATAAAATAAAGTGACACAACGCAATGCGGTGTCTCTGGATCTGAAATGATTTCAAGGAAGAAACATCTTTAAAAGCATTTTACGACACATTTTTACACCTTTTGACGGTCGCTTAGAAGTTAAGCCAAAGAAGACCACCGCGACTAAGAACTGCCAAGTAAATATTACTACCAGGTAGCAAGGTGGTAAACGAGGGTGAGGCGTTAAAATAATTGTGTACATTTCTTTAAGTGTATTAAAATTATTTTAAGTGTTCGTTCTGGTTTTTATGTAAATATAAACTAAACATCACTCTTTTCCATATTCCACAGTAAATACCAATTTAACTATGTTCCTTAGTCTGAGTGACGTGTGCCCTCTTCGGTCAACTGATGGCTCCATTTAAGCTGCTCATCATCTCTTGCGCTTATTTCTCGCATCTTTACGATCCCATCAATTTGTTTGCTCGTAACGTGGGAGGAGGTGATAAATCCCGGTTAAGTGCAGCGTTAATGAGTCCTAAAGTTTTTTTATGCGGTTGTGGTTCCTTCGCCTTCATTGGCTTATATTTTATTAGTGGCTCGTGCTTTTGCTGTTTTATTTTTATCTGTTATTGAGTTGGTTGGTTTTGGAACCCGCTTTTGGTGTGCCTCTGCCTCCAATTGTTTTAGGAAGTCAATGCGCATGTGTGACGCGTGGGTTTTGCGTTTGCGGAAATATTACAATACATAGAGTGAAGAAGCATCATAAATATAGCAATTTGTGAGCCTGTCGAGATTGTTTTGTGACTCGAGCTTCTGCTGGCAGTGATCAATGTGTCAAAAACTTGCTCATAAATCTATATTAAAGCATAAAATTCATTAGCTCCAATTTAATCGGCAACGAAATCATCTGGTTAATGAACCCTTTACAGTAAAACACAATTTTTAGAAAAGCAGTGATTGTACAAAATATGAGTATTTCTCATTCTTTGAAATCTTTCCAGCATTAATGGATGTTGTGAAAATAAAAATTTTTTTTTATGGATGTTAGATAAATTCAACCTGCATTGTATAAAGATACATACTTAAAGGAGATTAAAGAATCTGTAAATTGAGACTTTATGATTCCTTGTGCCTTTTCCTTTTTCAAATAAGAATTTTTCTTTTTCTTAAATTTTAGTTTATATTCCAAAATATTCATTTTTTTATGAATTTTAAGTTATATATAAAATGAAATTAAATGCCTTAGTTTGTCAAATTCCATCACCTTTGTAATGGAAAAAAACTGTAGTTCTGACACGAAAGACAAGAAACGTCCTGGCCAAGTGAAAAGTCCGAAAGATGAAGAATTGTGGCTAAATCCTAGTGAAACTAATACGGGAGAGCTGTACCTAAAACAATTGATTTGTTTGCAGAGAGCATTGACCAAAAAACGGTCAGAAACTATAAAAAGACACGACAAAGATATTTTGCAACATGACAACGCGTCATAGATAATTTCTTGGTATATATTTTTTAAATATGATTTCCGGTATATCTCCGCCGCGGCTACGAATTACATAGTCCATTCGATCAGCACAATTTTTCACTACTTTTTCCAATAAATCTGGCCGTATGGGGTCAATGCATTGCAATGGTGGCTTGAATATTGACTTCCAATGCTTCAAGAGTTACTGGTTTGTCGCCATAAACTTAACATAGCCCCATACAAAATAACTTAACATAGCCCCGCACGAACGAGGGGGCCAGTTAACAGGACCACTTCTGGAAATAAAGTTGTCACCAAATTGATTTTGTAATAAATTGATTGATTAGCGCTCTGTATGGCAAGTTGTGCCGTTTTGTTGGAACGAAATGTCGTCGATGTTTAGCTGATTAATTTTTGGAAACAAAAAATTATGCAGCATGGTTCGATAGCGCTCGCCATTCACGGTAACGGCACCTCCTTCCTCTATTCGAAAGATGCCTCCAGTGTATAAACTGCACCAGTCAATTTTAATGGATGTTATGGTGATTTGAATCGAGAAGAGTAAAATAAGTGCGAAAACGATCAATAACTGCACGAATTGCTTGCTCACTAGGCCGGTTATGTTGACCATAAAATGGACGTGATGCTCTATGAACTTCGCGAACAGATTTATTTTTCAAAGTAAATTTTCACATTTTGGAAGCGTTGTTCTGGCGTCAAACGATTGATAATGAATTGCCTAATCTTACTGAACAGAAATTAAACACAGTTTGACATTCTCAACTGTCAAACCATAGACAACAACCATCGAAACTTCTCATGCAGCTAAAAAATCACCCTATATTAGGAAAAAGGTGGATGGGATGTTTTGCCTAGTCCTTCTCACCAGAGCCGAATTTACACTCAGAAGACTGGCGAGGCTGCCATACACTCACTTTTCCCAGCCGCTAAATTAACAGCAGTACAAATAAAATGTCTTATAGCCTAAAAAAACTGCTCATTTATATTTTGTGATAGCTTATTAATGGACTCGCAGCTTACTTTTATTTACAATGACAGCATTGTGGCTATATAAACTTCAGTTCTGCAGCCATAGCATCATATTTTTTATTGCAGCCTCTGCCCAAATTCCATACTTTTCTGAGTGTACGCATAGTATATATAGGCTGCAGCCTAAAGGACCGCACCACAAAGAGGCCCGCACCACAAAAAAACTTTGAAAATTTTATTTTTGTAGCATATAGACCAGTGATGTTCACGTAGTACCACGCGTGGTAAGACTCGACGGCTTTATTCGAGAACCGAAACACGTACACTATAAAAAGCACGAATTTCTCTCAATCATAGGCTTGGGTATTTTAGTTCACCACAAAGATCGCTCTTTTTAGTTCAATCGTACGTAATGAACTAGTTCGTTCATTTAGTTATTTTGGTTCGTTCGTTCTTTTTATTCGTTGCATGTTTTACATCGTTGCAGTGTTGCCAGATGCCTCTCACCATTTACCCCTAGATTGGATTTCAAATCCCCCTAAATTTTTTTTTCAAAAATCATACATAAATATAGTTGTAAAAAGTTAAAATTTATTGAGTTAAAACTTCAGCTTTAAGGGGCAGCTGAAGAGTAGCGCAACTGCAATGCAAATTGCTATTGTGTTCTTATTAGAGTAAGATCCCAGGCCCCCCAGACACTCGTTATTTTCAAAGTTTCAAAATCATGACGAACGAATAGTGCAATATATACTTGAGAATGTATGCGTACCTGCTAGCTTGAGTAGACGGCCCGATTATAGGTATCAATTAGAAAAGGTACGTAAAAACATTACATACTTTCTGTAAATTTAAACTGCTAAGTTTTTATGTTTTAAAGAATATTGTTGATTATCAATATTTAGTATTCCCAGACACTTCTCGTCGGCAGTAATTTCTGCCAGACACTTTAAAGTTGGCAAAAAATGACTGAACCGTACTTATTCTCTGAGTCGCAAAATTTAAATATAATATTTAGGGGACTATTTTAAAACATTGTGTACAGAGCCAGACACATGCGATGGGCAAAACATCCGCCCAGACACTTGTTTAGTGTTAACCGTGTTAGAAGTAAATTACAATAAAACTTTTAAATTTATATTTTTAATTAACATTTTTCAACATCAATCAATTTGGCGTCCGTGGCGTAGTTGGTTAAAGCGCGTGGCCTCTATGTCAACGAATCTGGAGACCCAGGTTCGAACCCCAGCAGCGACAGAAAATTATTTGAATAAAAATAATTTCTCTGTACGGCCGCCACCTCTCTGCAGACAATGGCAAACCTCAGAGAGTATTCAAAATGCCATGTAAAGCTTCTTGAGAACAAGAACATTCCGTTCATCGCCGTTCGGAGTCGGCGTTAAGCCTTAAGTACAAACTGAATAACACGGACACCACAATTGATCATAAGAAGCTAGGTCAAAGTCCTTTCAAGGGCTGAAATGGCCAGTTATTTATTTTTTTTTTTAATTAATTTAATTAAACGGTTATTTATTGAAAATTTCATTTTACAGTGATGAACGATATGTGCATTATAAAATTATTACATATTTGCCTAAAATTAAAATTTATTAATTAGTAGGTATTGTTACTTTATTGACTTCTAATTTTCTTCGTCGTCAACGTTGGGGTTTTCTTCGTCACTATGAAGCCAATCATCGAATTGAATATTTAAATCATCGTCCTCATCATCAGCATCGTCGTTAAATTCGTCTGTAAAAACAAATAAATAAAATAAGATTCAAGTAGCTGCAAATATATTATGAAGTGAAAATCAAATACCTGATTCATTTTGAAGTGATTCACTGACAAAAATCGGCAGTTGATCCCCATCGAACCAGGATTATAATCACAGCCTTCTTCAATAAAGGAAAGCAAAGACCTTTTAATATATTAAAAAAAAATTAAAAGTATCAACAAGCATTTCTTAAATTTGGCGAGCTTAAATCATTTATTGATAAAGACACGGAACAAAATATATTTAATATAATACAGCAATTTGTCTGCGAAGTATACAATGTTAGAAAAATACTTGATGTGGATGCTAACAGGCTTCAGCTTTTCATAAATACTTACACGGTTTCCGATGTAAATGAACAATTCAATCGCAAAAATGTAAGAAATTTTGATGCAAGTAATTTATCACCATGCAAATGTGAATTATTCCAGCAATTTCGCCGAGCAAATTATATTTCGAGTATTTGGAATAATGCTCATATAAAAAACCTAAGTATTGTCAGTCCTGAGGATAATGGGTGGACATTGGAAGACAATCAGTATCATTTTAAGTGGTTCGATGGGGATCAACTGCCGATTTTTGTCAGTGAATCACTTCAAAATGAATCAGGTATTTGATTTTCACTTCATAATATATTTGCAGCTACTTGAATCTTATTTTATTTATTTGTTTTTACAGACGAATTTAACGACGATGCTGATGATGAGGACGATGATTTAAATATTCAATTCGATGATTGGCTTCATGGTGACGAAGAAAACCCCAACGTTGACGACGAAGAAAATTAGAAGTCAATAAAGTAACAATACTAATTAATAAATTTTAATTTTAGGCAAATATGTAATAATTTTATATGCACATCGTTCATCACTGTAAAATGAAATTTTCAATAAATAACTGTTTAATTAAATTAAATAAAAAAAAAAAAAATATATAACTGGCCATTTCAGCCCTTGAAACGACTTTGACTTAGCTTCTTATGAGCAATTATGGTGTGCGTGTTATTAAGTTTGTACACAATTGACCGAGAACCGGACCTACAGGTTTAACGCCGACTCCGAACGGCGATGAACGGAATGTTCTTGTTCTCAAGAAGCTTTACATGGCATTTTGATTACTCTCTGAGGTTTGCCATTGTCTGCAGAGAGGTGGCGGCCGTACAGAAAAATTATTTTAATTCAGATAATTTTCTGTCGCTGCTGGGGTTCGAACCCGGGTCTCCAGGTTCATTGACATAGAGGCCACGCACTTTAACCAACTATGCCACGGACGCCACCCGACTTCATTTCTACAAACGCACAATTAATCAATAGAAAGACACAAGTATAATGCTGACTTTACTCGAGAAGAATGCATAAAAATTGCTCGTATGAGGGTCGGTACCACAGTTTTTAGTTCCCAGCATTATTACAACCAAACTAGCCCACGAGAATGCGTCCACTGCTCTGTCCTGCTTTCAGTAGAACATATTTTAAACGACTGTCCAAAATCTAAATCCAACATTAATACTAATATGGCACTAAAAAGCAAAAAACATAATTTGTATCATTACGACACATTAAAAAAAACTAGTATGAAATGATCTTCGACTGGGCCGAAGTTAAAATATCCCCACGTATATTCAAAGTCTTAAGCAGTCCATAAAATGTTTATTTGTGAAACCATTTTTGTCATAGTTTTAACAGAAAATTTTTTTTATGAAGTCACTTTTTTAATGAAGTCACTTCGAATGGGAGGTAGGTGTGGTTTTCATCCGATTTGGCTCATTTTCGAACTTGACCTTTATTTTTTAAATAAAAGCTTAAATATCGAATTTCGTGATGATATCTTGATGCCTCCTTATGGGCGTTACAAACGGAGTGACAAAATTAATATACCTCGTTTACATTTTTTAAACGTACATAAATAGGCGTTGGCGTCCGTGGCGTAGTTGGTTAAAGTGCGTGGCCACTATGTCAACGAACTTTGGAAACCCAGGTTCGAACCCCAGCAGCGACAGAAAATTATTTGAATTAAAATAATTTTTCTGTACGGCCGCCACCTCTCTGCAGACAATGGCAAACCTCAGAGAGTAATCAAATTGCCATGTAAAGCTTCTTGAGAACGAGAACATTCCGTTCATCGCCGTTCGGAGTCGGCGTTAAACATGTAGGTCCGGTTCTCGGTCAATTGTGTACAAACTTAATAAAACGCACAACACAATTGATCAAAGTCCTTTCAAGGGCTGAAATGGCCAGTTATTTATGTTTTTTTTTTACATAAATAGGCGAAGACGAAACAGTTAAGAACCATTTTCTCCCATGTTTCTCAACCGATTTTTATATTTTTTTTTTTAAATTAATCAGAGTAAGGAGAATGAGTGCACCGAATATTTTTTAAAGAAATTCACCTGTTTTTAACGTGTAAAACGATTTAGGATATATTTCACGCATTGTGAATTTATAAACACGAAGAATATCCGCACAAAAAGAAGAGAAAAACGTTCGACATTATTTCGTTAGGTTATTTTTTTGACATTGTCTTTTGAGTTCTCTACGCTCATGTGAGAGCGAAAGCGAACTCAGAGGAAATAAAAACGAAGAATATAAAAGAAAGGAACGAAAACGCAAGTTCCACAAAAACATGAGATCTCTTGTAAAAATACGCCAACACAAAACTTTAAACCCCTTTTTCTCAAAAACAGATTTGAATGAAACTTATAGCATTTGAAAGGTCTGGTTTATACCAACTGCAGAATATAGTTTTTATTCAAATGTTTTGTCATTAAGGTAGGTAAAAATTAAAAACACTTTTTTCGCCATATATTGAAAAAAAAAACAACAACAATGCCTCACAATTTCGCTGTCGCTGTTGATTGAGCAGAAGGCGAGAGAGGAAGATTCAATACAGCTGTGTGGTTGTTGTTGCTTTTTCTTTTCTCTTTCCGAATCATTCAACGGCGTTGCATAGAATTATTACTTGTAGTGTGTATGAGACGATAATGGCTGAATTACAATACTGCGTTAGGTCGGTCGGCCTTTGACAGCTCGACTAGAAACAATGGGTTCTTATGAAGCAACACAAAATATGACCTCATGCATTGCGTCGACCTCATCCCGTAAATATGAATTTGAGGGGGTGACGTACGATCAACGCTATGAGTAGCGACATGCTCAAGCTAGGTCGTGCTTTTGACATTCCATATTAACGCTGGGTTGCATTTTCGTTGAGCAATGCTAAAATGTGGGTATTCTTGGATTCCGATGGAAAACTCAGATTTTCATAGGATTATCGTGGGAATTTATATTTTGATGCGAGTTTTTTTTAAATTGATCAAATTTTTTAAATTAACATGCATTTTAAATGCATATTAAAATTTATGCATTTTTTAGTATATTATAAATAATATTATAAGGGTATTCATGCAAAATGGCAAACTTATATATTGGTCAATTAGATATTTTAATAACGTTGGTTGAGGACGAATACCCTTAATATCATTGTTTGAATAATATAACACACAAAGGAATGTTGTGGTAAGGTAGATTGGAAAATGCCGTTCACTTTGTTTTTGTAAAGTTGTACCCAAGTACTCACTAATTACAAGTGATTCAGCGAGCATTGTACAAGGGGGCGTGGCAGCTCGAATCTGCAATATCGAATATTTTTGGAATTATAGGTCACACAGCATAGAAATTTGATATTCGAATGAAATTTTCACGTGCCGTTCCACTGGTAAAATTTTATGGGCGTTGGGCAAAGGGCGTGTCACTTTTTCGGCTGCCAAAATTGTGGGTATAACTTTTGAACTATTAGTCACACATCAATGAAACTCGGTTAGAATGTACTATTTAGTCTTGTCCTTTGACTGGAAAAATTGAGTGAGCATTGGACAAGGGGGCATGTCACCGCCCATATAAGCCAAACTTATGGTATCAAATAGCTTTGGAGTTAAATGCCGCATAATAATGAAACTCGGTATGGAGTTGCCTCTTGGTAATGTCCATCTACTAGAAAACCGAAACGGGCATTGTACAAGGGGGTGTGGCTCCGCCCATACAATTACAATTTTTGATATCGAATAGCCTATGAAAGTAAGTCACAAAACGTTGAATTTTAGAATAGAATTACTATTTGGTGATGTATTTCTTTTAAAAAACTTTGACAGGCATTGTTCAAGGAGCCACACCCCGCCCATACATGCCAAAGTTTTGATATCGAATAGCTATGGAAATTAAAGTCGCATTACATTAAAACTCACAATGGAGTTCCACTTGGTGATATCCTTCTGCGCCTATGGTACTTGTAAATTTGTGTCTAAGTTCGATCAAAGAAGATAGCGAAAAAATACTCACCGTACCTCAAAATCACAATATACCAATTTTCATTGTAATCGCATAAAGAATTGTACTACAGCGCCCTCTGGTGTTCAATACAGGTCAAAAAAGATAGCAGCAAAACACTCAGCGTAAATGAAAACCACTATATACCGATTTTCTTTAAATATGTACTTAAGCGCCCTCTGGTGTTCAAGGTGGATAAAAATTGATTGAAATTGCCCCAAAACACGCACCGTACCAAAAAACTTCTATACACAAATTTACATGAATATTTCCAACTTGCTTTCGTTGACGAAATTTCCTACATTTTGCTCTCAAAATTTGCAAAGATCTCGGCAAAAATTAACAGTAATAATAATAATAAATAGCAGTAATTTTGACAAAAACAAGAAAAATAATGACATCAAGTAATCACATTTTATAAAAAAAAACAATATATATATATATATATATATATAAAAATATCGATCAATCAAAGAAAAATTTTTTGCCATAAAAACTGAAATGTGTTTCCAGAAATTCCATTTTAAATCTTAATTTAATTTCACATTTCATCATTATATTGGAAAGTGTTCATTCATTTTGAAGCTTCTAGTCGAAATTTTCACGTTAATATGTGACATTTTTCATTATTTCGCAGATTATATTACACTTAATAAAAATATCTTAGCTTTCTAAAGTAGGTTTTATGGTTCTTAATGATTTTATGACAATATATTTTAATTTTTTATTGATTAAAATTATAATTGCATGATTTCGGAAAAAGGGACCTTTTGTGGGAATTTTAGTATAGCTGCTTTTATTGGCATCACCAAAATGATAGACGCACGATCTGTCAACGCAACATTTAGTTTTGCAAAGTTTGAGGTCGTCCGTTTTGAGAGCTTATATCGTAAAGTTTTTACAACGGAGACCAAAGTACGGTCAAAGGCCGACCGACCTAACGCAGTATTGTAATTCAGCTATAAATGTGACAAAAAAAAGTTGTAGTGCTACGAAAAATTTAATTTTAAAACAATAAACAAATGGTTCTATGATCTTATTACGAAACAAATTATTTTTAAAATTTAAGTCACATATTGCCTCTCAGGGAACCCATTAATGTAACCACAATGAGAATCAAAAACAATTGTAAAATCACCTTAGCCGGGCTTGGGCGTAATGAATTTATATGGAAATTAACAACTTATGCTTATTCACCAAAGTAATTTATTGTTTTATACCAAAAAGTGTACAAAAAAGTGTATAAAACAATATATTACTTTGGAGAATAAGCACCAGTTTCTTGTTTCCATAAGTTTTTTTTTCCACCCAGGTGATTTTACTATTGTTTTTTTTCTCGGTGCAGAATGCACGAAATGCAAAAGCAAAAAAAAAAGTAAAAATATAAAAAAGAAATTAAAATTAATTGAAATCAAAAGAAGGTCAAGTATTAGTTCAAGGATTATAACAAGGACTAGAAAAAGGATGAGACCAAGGATTTGTAGAAAGATTAGGACCAGGAATAAGAAAAGGAGTAAGACAAAAATTGGAACAAAGATTAGAGTATAGAATTGGACAAGGATTAGGACAAGAATTGGGAAGATGACTTCGAAAAAGACTGAGACAAAACGATAATTGGGACAAGATTAGCAAAATTAAAAGGACAAGAAATAGAACAAGGAAAAGAACAAAAATTTGAACGCAATAAGAATAAAGATTTAGAAAGAAAGTGTGACAAGGATTAGGAAAAGATTTGAGCAAGGATAAGGTCAGGAATTTGGACATGGATTAAAACAAGAGTTTGGACTGGAAGTAGGTGAATTATTAGAACAAATATTAGGAAAATATGAATGAAGACAAGTTTGGGAACGAATGAAAGGATAGGGTCAAGAATAAAGATACACTGTTACGTCAAATCGATAGTACAGTAAAAGTACGAAACAGCCAACTTCTTTTTAACTTTTGCGAAGCGTTTTTCAATAAAAATAAAAAAAACTAGTAAGAAATGATCTTCGACTGGGGCGAAGTTAAAATACCCCCACGTCCGAACTAAGGTATATTCAAAGACTTAAGCAATCAATAAAGTTTATCTGTAAAAACATTTTCGTTATAGTTTTAACAGAAAATATTCGCTTTTGTTTTTTGATAAAGTCACTTTGTATGGGAAGTGGGCGTGGTTTTCACTCAATTTAGTTGAATTTCATACACATAGTACACGTTATATATCAAAGTTCATATGCAAATTTTCAAGTCCATATATTATTTAAAGAGATTTTACCTTTTTGATAAAGTCACTTTGTATGGGAGGTAGGCGTGGTTTTCATCCGATTTGGTTGAATTTTATACTTAGAGCGCACTTAAAATATCGGAGCTCATATCCAAATTTCAAGTCCATATATTAATTTTTGTGGAATTCTAAGAGATTTTACCGTTTTGATAAAAGCACTTCGTATGGGAGGTAGGCGTGGTTTTCATCCGATTTGGCTCATTTTCGAACGTGACCTTTATTTTTTAAATAAAAGCTTAAATATTTAATTTCGTGATGATAGCTTGAAAATTACGGCTCTAATCGTGACGACAGACGGACAGACGGACATGGCTAAATCAACTCGGGTGGTGATGCTGATCAAGAATATATATACTTTTCTATACCTACCAAGCCTCCTTATGGGCGTTACAAATGGAGTGACAAAATTAATATACCCCCATTTACGTTTTTTAAACGTGGGGGTATAACAAGAGAAAAGTCTATATTGGTATGGTCGAATTTCGACCACAGCGATCCTAGTATGTATTAATGAACAAATTTCACTTATGAATTTAATAAATAAAGAAACGTTCAGAAATTAGAACCTGGTTCAGAGCGTTAAATATTGAAATGGCAGATTCTAATTTCTGGACAGTTCGAATTTGTGAGAGTTCTAATTTGTGAGAGTGTACTGTATCGTGAAAGACTTGAATATTAATAAGTTAATATTTTTGGTGTTCAACTGTGCCATTACGAGTCATAAAATATTATCAAAAGATGAATAAAACACGTTTTTTTACTATATTTTGTTTAATTTGCTTGTGTTTCAATTGACCCCAGGCACTGTTTCAACCGACCCTGGCATGGGGACGGTTGAAACAAATTAACTTTTTATTAATATTTGATTTACACATAAAATTCAATACTGTTTTTACCTTTTTCGAGCCATTGGAGGGCGGACTTAAACCTGAAAACTGTCTTTGTTTATGGCCCAGAACTGTGGTGAAGGAAACTACATCCCATGTCAATTTCTGATACTTTTTATGCCTTAAAATTGGAACTTAAAATGATACTCAAAAAGTACTCAGTGGCTTTTGAGTTGAGACATTTTCTTTAGAGATAGATTTCCTACAGTGGAAAAAATTAATCAACAAACAATATACTACGACATAAAATAGTTGCCCCAGATCCGAATACCCAGCTATGGAGTTCACAATTTGCGTTTGATAGAAACATCTCTTGAAGATTCTTGCTGGGCTTCCATATCTCAACTAATAAACCGTGTTCTTTATAAAAAAACGCTTCATTTCCGTTTCAAATTGCTTACGTAATTGGGTTCGCATTAATTAGGTAGAGAGGTTCCTCCTGCCACATGTGCACGTGTATATTTGAAGGCTGTCATAATTGCATAAAAATACGTTTACACATCAACTCGATGAAAGGTGTACAAATGTAATTAAAAAGTTTACGACTGCCTTTTATGACAGATGGATTTTGTTTTTGTTTTCTTTTTTGTTTTTTTTTTTTCTCATTGCAATATTAACGTTCTTATTACACTACAAGTTTTTATGGATGGAGTTCTTAAGAAGCAGCACCTGACGACTTAAGTGAATGTCAACGGTTATTACTTGAAGGAAGAAATTTAAATGTCGTAAAGTACGAGTAAATACTTACGCCTAAAATTAATTTCTAATTATAAGGAAAATTTACACAAATTGTTTTGCCTTAAAAGCCTTCTTTTCCTTAAAGTGCAGCAAAAAATAAATATAAAACTTTTAATGCTTGCATAAAAATAAAATATAATCGACAATCGAAATAAATTATTAATAACGGCTCGTAAAACCTGAACTTAACACAGACGATCGCTACGAAACGCAGTCCAATGAATTCCCGAACGGAATCCTGATGGACGTCAAAAGCTGTTGGCGAAGTTTTACGACTTTATTTTTATTATTTAAAATAATATGCTTTGTGCGGATGACTGATCCAACATCAACAGCAGCAACAGCAACAACGACAGCGACAACCACCAAACTCATCTTCATCAAGCATCCCAAAGATATGACATGAGATAAACCCACATTTAAGCGATCCAACGAATAAACGAAGTCATCAACAGTTCGCGCATTTAAGAGATGCGGAAAAAAGAGCGCGAATAAAAACGCATAATAAATTTTAAGCAGAAAATTACCGAATGAATAAAAATGCAAATCGATTGCATTTATTTAATAACGACGTTAATAACTTGAGCTCGAGCAGCGCAGCGCCGCCATTGCGACAAACTTAATCATCGCCATTGCGGTGTCGCCATTGAAATCGACGCTGGACGAACTGGCTGTCAAAATAACACCGATAGCCGCCGCTGAGAGCGACAAATATCGTTTCGCCTTTTTTAAAATTATTTTTTTTTTATTATAAATGTCCTTAATTTGCAAAAGTCATAAAATAAAAATGAAATTCCATCATCAGCTGCAACAACAAAAACAACAGCATCGAATGCATTTCGTTCCAATCCGATTGTTCGGGGAAAGGTAAAAACTGATTAAGGGGCAAATTGGCGCGCTGAGTTGTTGTTGTTGTTGTTATGATGCAGGCCAATCCATTCGTATTTTATTATCATTTCCGAATGAGAAGCGAACATAAAAATTTACCTCATCAGCGCTGACAAAGCATCAATAAAACTCTGAAAATATTCCGTATAAAATATGGCCCGAATTTAAACCAAATGAATGCGTTCGAATAAAATGTCGCAGAATGCATCTTCAATCACATAAAAAACTGATAAACTTTAGAAGATGTACTTGCATTTAAGGACCCTCTGTCAGCGTGTGAAAATAAGCAGTAGGCGAAAATTTGAGAATCAAAAGGAATATGACGACTATAGAGCAAAATTAATAAAAATATAAGAATTCGAGCTAAAATAAGTTTCAATTTTAGAATAATTTGAAATTTTTAAAATTTAATTTTATTTCGTTTAACTTTCCGGATTAAGACTGGGAATCATTATCGAACAAAGTATCAAGTTCAGATCCAGACTTTTCCTGCTCTCTAACGATTTTGAATATCATCTGCCAAAATTTTATCTGCAGTGTTTTGAAGAACAGAAAAATTCCAGCCAATAGCATTAAAATGGTTGAATTAATGCAACATACACCCAACGAAGAAAAAGGCAGCACACACATAATACTAGAAATTCAAAGTTTACATTGTTGGGATTTCTCCGAATATAAACTTAGCGCGCTGATTAATTTTTTTTTTTTTTGTAATTTTTTCAGTTGTGCTCTATTACTTTTTCGAAATTTTGTTTTGGAATTTGAATAGAGTTATTTTATTGAATTTTGAACAGTGGTACAATTAAAAATATGGTTAGAGGAGCACAGTTGTCACAAGTTCAGAAAGGCGTTATTATTGGTCTAGCCAATGAAAATGTTCCTATTCGTAGGAAAGCGGCTAAAATATAGTTTAATGAAAGCTCAGTACGCCAATTTTTGAAAAAAATATCGGTAAACTTTTCAATTGTAAAGAAAAAACGCTCTGGACGGAAGAAGTGCATTAATCCAAGGGAAGACCGGATTATATTCCAAACATGTCTTTCAGATCGCTTAAAAAATGTAGTTGATATTAGAGCAGAGGTGCAACAATCACATCAAATTAATATATCTACACGAACAGCCCAATATCGGCTGAAGGTATGAGTATGTTGGCCAGAAAACCTGAAAAAACCACTTTTAACCAAAAAAATTAAGGAAAAACGACTTGACTGGGCTAAAAAAAAAAAAAAAAGATACAGTAGTTTCGACTATGTCGTAACACAAGACTAAGAATTATTCAATTCGCTTTTGATGACATCTTTTTTAAAAAATATTTAGCAAAATATTTATTCCATACACCTGAGCATATGACCTTTAAAAAGTGCCGGAGAGGGTTAATATGTATGACCGACTCCAATTACTTTTGCAAAAGGACCATTTTTGCCTTTGACACCTATTCTCTCCGACCACTCCTTAGGGGGGCTCCCATACAAATTTTATGGTTTTTGTTTATTCCATACACCTGAGCATATGACCTTTAAGAAAGTGCCGGAGAGGGTTAATATGTATGACCGACCCTCATTACTTTTGCAAAAGGAAAATTTTTCGTTTGACACCTATTCCCTTTGACCACTCCTTAGGGGGGCTCCCATACAAATTTTATGGTTTTTATATCTTTATTCCATACAACTGAGCATATGACCTTTGAGAAAGTGCCGGAGAGGATTAAAATGTATGACCGACCACCATTACTTTTGCAAAAGCAACATTTTTGCGTTTGACGCCTATTCCCTCCGACCACTCCTTAGGGGGGCTCCCATACAAATTTTATGGTTTTGTATATTTATTCCATACGCCTGAGCATATGATCTTTAAAAGAGTGCCGAAAAGGGTTAATATGTAGCACCGATCCCCATTACTTTTGCAAAAGGAACATTTTTGCCTTTGACGCCTATTCCCTGCGACCACTTCTAAGGGGGGCTCCCATACAAATTTTATGGGTTTTGTTTATTTATTCCATACACCTGAGCATATGACCTTTAACAGAGTGCCGGAGAGGGTTAATATGTGTGACGGATCCCATTACTTTTGCAAAAGGAAAATTTTTGCTTTTGACTCCTATTCTCTCCGACCACTCCTTAGGGGGGCTCCCATACAAATTTTATGGTTTTTATATCTTTATTCCATACAACTGAGCATATGACCTTTGAGAAAGTGCCGGAGAGGATTAAAATGTATGACCGACCACCATTACTTTTGCAAAAGCAACATTTTTGCGTTTGACGCCTATTCCCTCCGACCACTCCTTAGGGGGGCTCCCATACAAATTTTATGGTTTTGTATATTTATTCCATACGCCTGAGCATATGATCTTTAAAAGAGTGCCGAAAAGGGTTAATATGTAGCACCGATCCCCATTACTTTTGCAAAAGGAACATTTTTGCCTTGGACACCTATTCCCTCCGACCACTCCTTAGGAGGGCTCCCATACAAATTTTATGGTTTTGTCGATAAAACCGGAAACGGTCGATAAACAGGTAGCAAACTTAAGCAAACAAAAACATTAAATGTTGGCTTTATATTTCATGTAATTGTGTAAAATTTATATAAGTTAGAGAGTTCAAACATGAATTTTTCTCCGAGGGAGTATCAAGCAGACCTACAAATGCTAACATCAACATTGTACGATCAGTACTTAAGGCACACCAAACGCTCAAATTGTGACCTAAATACCGACACCTGATCACTTTCAACCACCCTACTTATCTCCGAGAATGACGTATTCTACGTCAAAATAAATTGGACTGAATCTGACTGGTCAAGAGTCATATTCTCAGATGAATCTAAATTCAACGTCATAGGACGGAATGGTTTTCGCACAGTGCGCCATAGAGTAGATGAACGCTTTCAGGAAAATTACATCATTCCCAAGCATTCACCCTATGTCATGGTATGGGAATGCATTTCCAAATACAAAGTAGATGTAGTTTTAATGCAAGAGGGTGCAGTGAATGCCAAAAATAAGAAGAAATCATTTTCAACGGGCTTATCCCAAGCTAAGAGTCGATAACAGAAATAGAGGCAAGTGCCATTTTTCAAGACAATTCTGCGCTCTGCCATAGAGCTCGCTCAAGAAGTAAAAACTTGAATTCCTAATATCCTCACCCCGTTTTTGAGTAAATTGGTCTTTTTTATGTTTTAGATTGCAAAATTTAACTCTGCGATCGTATGTCTGCTCTCAGCTACCAAAGTATTTTATCGTTCCAGTCGCATGTCTGCTCTCAGCCACCAAAGCTTTTTTACCATTTCAGTCGTATGCTTCATTTTGAAGACTGCTTTGAAAGATACCACACGATGAAGAACTATAATATATAATTTTTACATAAAATTAAACGTATTATTATGTTACATATATCTAAAGTTTTAAATAGAATTAATAAATTTTATTTTTCCTTCATAGTCGTGCATATTGTGTATTACTGTTCTTTCAACGAAAATTGAATCCGACCAACATATACCCATAATAAAACTAATACGATCGCAAAGGTTTAAGTTTGATCAGGGCCTTATTTTATTGGACAGGCCAGGAAACACTTTTTTGATCAGCGCAATCGGACCTCAGAGTGTGTTCATTTCGCAGATGATATTTGCCTATTATCACACAATATTATGCACCCGTAGCAAATGATTCTTCATATACCTGGACAGCACCGAAACGACACACAATGATGCGAAAGGGCCATGTTAGACGGAGAAAATTCGAAACCGAATTTTTACATTCTAAACATGAAGAAATGTTAAGAATATCCACTGATCCCAGGTTTTTTTTTTTTGCTTACCTCCGCTTTCTACAAAAAATACAAAAATTTTTGAAAGTTGACCGAAAAAGTGATATTTTTTAATTTTTATTCATGAATTTTGTTGTTATCTTAATATATAAAAATGAATCTTTGTTTGTTCGGATGCTTAAAACTTGAATACGACTGGACCAAATTGGATACTTCCTTCTGTGAGTTTGTTCGTAATTGTTACGTGAAGGTTTTGGAAAAAATTGTCGCATAACAATAAAACTCGGAATGGAATTACTATTGGGTGATGTCCTCGATTTTTACAATTTTGAGCTTGATGGATTCGTATTTTTGCCACACCCCCTTTTACCGCCCATAAATTAACAAAAATTCTATATCTCGGAAGGTTTTGGTGGTATTAAACTAAAATTTGGTAATTTAAATTGTATGTTCACTTTCGGCAACTATACTAAAAATTGGTTGCCACACCCCCTTTTACCGCCCACAAATCAATAAAAATGCTATATTTCCGATGGTTTTGGCCGTATTAGGCTGAAATTTAGTAATTTATTTTGTATGCTCATTGTCGGCAACTGTACTAAAACTGGATAATGTCCATCTACTAGAAAAATGGGATGAGCATTTTATAGGGGGTGTGGATCCACCCATACAATTAAAATTTGTAATATCACATAGCTTTGGAAGTAAAAGTTACAGTACTTACATACAAACCAAAATGGAGTTACTCTTTGGTGATGTCCTGCTACTGGGAAACTGTAACGGACAGTAAAAAATGACAGTGGTGTCAAACTATGGGTCTAAAAAAAGCTTTGAATATACTTATTATGTATCCATATCGTTGCTGGGTGCAGCAACGCGCGCCGGGGAAAAGCTAGTAGTTGATTATATATTTGAGTATGACCTAACATTATTTATATTGATAACAAATTTGAGCTTTAGGCTAAGTATGTTGACAACAAGACAACATGAAGACAAAAGCCAATAACAACAACAACGGCTTGACTATACAGACTGTTTCGTTGGCCGCTACACCAACTCAGCAGTAGTCTTGCATGACTTTCACTGTGATCCACTCAAGCTACTTAGGTTCTACTTATATATATATTAAGTAAAAATAAGTTATTTTTGACAGAGAGAACGCTTTTTACATTAGTAACTGAGTTCTTATCTACTTCGATGCACCCTGTGTCATGGTTAACCTAGATCGTATCATACTTTTAGGCATAGCCTTGACACATGTGCATCTCCGAAATTCGATCACAGTGGTTGGAACTCAGTTACTAATGTAAAAAGCAATATCTCTGTCAAAAATAACTATTAATACTAGAAAACATTTTGGAATTGGAAGCCTTATGAACTGCGACTGGCATGTTATACCACGCATAGTGAGATAAATAAAGAATCAGCACCTTTAGCTTACCATTTTTTTATATCAAGCTTATAAGCAAAACATCATCTCATCTTCCATTTCTTGAAAATGTTCATCAATTCATCATTTAAGGTGTAGCGCTACAAATGTAGCACAGTTGTGATGATTTATTCGATGAAAGGGCATTGCAAATTTTTCCGTCAATCATACACAAAATAAAGGTGTCCTGTACTATAATTTCTAGTTCATCAATTACAATAGTGCGTTTAAACTGAAATTTCATTGTGATTTCTTGGAACATCTGTGGTTTTTATTTTAAAAAACTTTTACTCGGAGAATTAAAATGAATTTATAACGTTGTATTTACAAAAAGAAGTAAACTTCATATATTTATACGTATACTTTTGCGATTTTTTTTTTTTATTTTTGTATAATTATATTAAATCGAAACTGTCTTTTTTCACCAAATCTTCACGGATTGCTGATGCTACAAAAATATCTACATATATCTCTTCTTTATAAGATAATACGCGCAAACGCAGTTCTATTAATTGAAACACAAATATATCTGATTTAATAAATTGAAATAAGGTTTGGTCCCAATGTCAAAGATAAATGATAAACTTAAATTATAACCAACTAATGTGCTACTTAATCCCATCGTGTCATCTTAAATGCAGCGATAATTTCCCATCGATTAGAGTGCATCGAGCAGCAACGTATAAGATAACCGCCGTCACTGCCGCCATCCTTCCCGCGCAGTGTGCTTACGCAGTTATCTTGAACAATGTCTCGATATCCATAATTCCCGATTTCCATGCATATCTTCAAGCTGATTCATGAATTGCTGCCGCGTCCAACACGCACTACAACTCCGAGTTCGAGCGACATCTTTATTTGTGAGTTTATTTATAAATACGCCTGCCTCCACACCGCATTATATCGTTGCACATGCGCGGCACACAAACTCGATTCGTACTAATTTATTTGAAATTGAATCATTTGGCAATATTCATAATTAGACTCACTCTTGACATCTCTGCCCTCTCTTCGCTCCTCAGCTTTACTCACTACTTCGATCAATTCGATCCATGGCCGGCATCTATGAAAGCAAAAGTATTCACAGGTTTGCCGCCTCGTTGTCATGAATTGTTGCGATGAACCTGCTGAGTTCTGCCTTTTCTCGATATACGTTCGAGTATCTTTATATCTGAGCAATCAGTTAAAGTGCGAGATACTTTATGCATCTGTAGGTTGGCGTGAAATATAATGTATCTTCGCTACAAACGCAAAGCGTAGAAAACTAGCATCCAAAATTATTGCAACCGATTTGCGTTTATTATCGCAGTTAATTTGTTGTAAGGCCAAAAGGAAAAAAGAAAAAAAAACACAATTACTATGATACGGGTAAGATATATAACTTCCGTCTTATGCTCCTAAGATAGTATTGTATGATTTATTTTTTAATTTTTCAATCACAATTGTTTTTTTTTTCAATCACAAAAAAGCTTATTTTAATTTTATTTTAAACCAAATAGATTTATATAAAAAAGGTGTTGACTGTGCCGTGGACACAGAAGTTTTAATTTATTTATTTGGATGACGTTCAATGAGGAAATTTTTTTCAAATTTCTAAACAAATATTCACTCAGAGTATTTTTAAAACATCAAAGTTTATGTGTTAAATATGAAGTCAATAAATTTAAATTTTCTGATGACATCACTTTGTATGGGAGGTAATATGCACTCAGGGAAAAAAATCGTAAAACCAAAGAAAATACACTTTCCCACAAAGACTTTTATTGGTTAGATTGTGCCCAAAGATAAAACATCCTTACGGCAAAGGCACAAAGATTGTTAAATTCCCATGAAAAATATACTTTATATCAAAGACTAATGGCATCATTTTATAAATCACCGTGATGAAACGCAACGCTAACGCGGCGCATCACTTGGATTAAAAATTTGCATTTTATTAATCACTACGTTATTGCGTTAGCTATGTTACGTTACCACGGTGAGCTGTCAGTCAACAACAGTTTAGGGTTGTCACATGTAAAATAAAACTAGCATCATTATTGCAAATCTTTGAAATATTTAAGATTCACCAAATTCTGACTTTCATCATTAAATTGAAATTGCAATATAAACACCAAACACTGGCGTACACATTTGCTACCTGCGATAGTTTTTTTATTTCTTTTAGCAACATTTCGAACTGTTTGTTCGTTGTTGCTGTCTTCAAGCTATATTGAAACGATATATGTAAACATTTAAGAATATATGAGTGAAACAAACAGTTATTACCCTTTCAATACCAACTTATTCGTTCTAACGGCAGCTCAAGAGCAAGTGATGAAAGTGACAGTTCAAGCGAACGAATTTCAAGTGCAGCGTTTTATAAAATGCGAACTTTGTACTGTTTTCATTACGCTATTGCGTTACTCAACGCTGAAGATCACGGCGTGAAGCGTTGCGTTTTATAAATTGCTAATTTCAACAACGCAGCGTGAAGTGATGTGCAGGGATTTATAAAATAATGCTATTAAATTCTTGTGACAAAGATGTACGTTTTTGAAAAAGTCGATTTCTTTAATACTATCTTTGTGTGTCCGCCCTTTTTTTTCTATTACTCACCCCTTCTCCACTCTCCTTCCCACCCCCTCCCCCTTCCCCTTGGCCATTAACCTATACGATTTAATCTAGTGCTCATTACAACTTATACATATTAACACATCAATTGCCTTATATAGTACATATTGCCCACAAAGTAACTGCGAACTATAAGCGTGTGTATTTTTAAGAAAAATATGATTTTGTAGAAAAAATTCTTTAAAGTTATAGACTTTGTCTTTGAAACAACGATGCTTAGCTTCAAGAAAACAAAGAAAATTTGTTGATTTTGCGTAGTTTTTTCTTTGTTAACAAATTCTTGTTAACAAAGAATAAAATCATTATAGTAAATAATTTATCTTTACGGCAAATAATTTTTGATTGATTTAGCTTCAAATAATTTCAGTCTTTTGTTTCAGAGATGCAGCAGTTGCTTAGTTAAAGAATAAATCATTAGTGCAACGATCTTTTCTTTGTAGCAAAGATATTTTGGTTACAGTCTTTTAACAACTTTTTTTCTTTGATTTTAAGGTGTTCAATTTTCTCAGTGTGGGAACGGATTGAGAAAGTAAGTAGATCTCGCGCAATAAACGTGGCGTAAGATTCACTTTCTCACTCCGTTTGTAACGCTCACAAAGATGCGTAGTATGTAAAGAAAAGTGTATATATTACTGACCACAATCACAATCAATCCTTCCATCGTCACGATTATAGCTGTAATTTTGAATTTAACGTAATGAAATTTGATATACAATAAAAAAAAATAAATATTACAAACGATATTTCTAAAAAAATTAAATAAAAAAAATAAATAACTGGTCATTTCAGCCCTTGAAAGGACTTTGACTTAGCTTCTTATGATCAATTGTGTTGTGCGTGTTATTAAGTTTGTACACAATTGACCGAGAACCGGACCTACAGGCTTAACGCCGACTGCGAACGGCGATGAACGGAATATTCTTGTTCTCAAGAAGCTTTACATGGCATTTTGATTACTCTCTGAGGTTTGCCATTGTCTGCAGAGAGGTGTCCGCCGTACAGAAAAATTATTTTAATTCAAATAATTTTCTGTCGCTGCTGGGGTTTGAGCCTGGGTCTCCAGGTTCGTTGACATAGAGGCCACGCACTTTAACCAACTACGCCACGGACGCCATTAATATTAAATATTGCTCGAAAATTAGTCAAATCGGATGACAGACACGCCTTACAAATTCCACAAAAATTAAACAAAAACCTTATAAATTTGTTGATTAGCTTTGATTCCATACACGTTTGAAATTTTTCAAAATCGAATAAAAACGACGCCTTTTATCATAAAAACTGACATCATCAATTTCTATTTCTATTTCTATTTCTATTTCTATTTCTACTTCTATCCCTATCTCTATCTCTATCTCTATCTCTATCTCTATCTCTATCTCTATCTCTATCTCTATCTCTATCTCTATCTCTATCTCTATCTCTATCTCTATCTCTATCTCTATCTCTATCTCTATCTCTATCTCTATCTCTATCTCTATCTCTATCTCTATCTCTATCTCTATCTCTATCTCTATCTCTATCTCTATCTCTATCTCTATCTCTATCTCTATCTCTATCTCTATCTCTATCTCTATCTCTATCTCTATCTCTATCTCTATCTCTATCTCTATCTCTATCTCTATCTCTATCTCTATCTCTATCTCTATCTCTATCTCTATCTCTATCTCTATCTCTATCTCTATCTCTATCTCTATCTCTATCTCTATCTCTATCTCTATCTCTATCTCTATCTCTATCTCTATGTCTATCTCTATCTGTATCTCTATCTCTATCTCTATCTCTATCTCTATCTCTATCTCTATCTCTATCTCTATCTCTATCTCTATCTCTATCTCTATCTCTATCTATATCTCTATCTCTATCTCTATCTCTATCTCTATCTCTATCTCTATCTCTATCTCTATCTCTATCTCTATCTCTATCTCTATCTCTATCTCTATCTATATCTCTATCTCTATCTCTATCTCTAAGTGGAACGACTCGTGTAGATTGATAACCAAATTTCGAGGCTATGCTATCTATAATTCCAAAGTTATTCGATGTCGCAAATTTGGCTTATTCGGGTGGAGCCACGCCCCCTTGTTTAATGACGTCTCAGTTTTCTAGTAGAAGAATATCACCCAATAGTAATTCCATACTGAATTTCGTTGTTATACGACATTTAGTTTCAAAGCTATCTGATATCAAAAATTTAAAGTGTATGGGCGGAGCCACACCCCCTTTTCCAAAGGATATCACCAAGTGGCAACTCCATACTGAATTTCATTATTATAAAGCATTTAGTTCCAAAGCTATTCGATATCATAAATTTGAATTGTATGGGCGGTGCCACACCCCTTTGTCCTATACTTGCTCAATTTTTCCATTCGAAATACACGACTAAATAGAACGTTCTAACCGAGTTTCATTAATGTGTGACTTATAGCTCGAAAGTTATACCGAAAATTTGGTCTGCTGAAAAAGTGCCACGCCCCACGTCCAACGCCCCAAATTTTACCTGCGGAATGGTACTTGTAAATTGAAATAGAAATAGAAATACACCTACTTTTGTAAAAGGAACTTTTTTCCTTGGGGACATATCCCCTCCGACCCCTCCTTAGGGGGCTCCCATACAAATTTAATGATTTTTATATATTTATTCCCTACACCTCAACAGGGTGGCTTTACGAGATGGCCGGAGAGGGTTATTATGTATGATCGACCCCATAACTTTTGCAAAATAAACATTTTCCCTTGGGGACCTTTCCCCTCTGACCACTCCTTACGGGGGCTTCCATACAAATTTTATAATTTTATGAAAAATTCATATAGCAGCAGACACTCGAGTCTTAAGCGAAGCATCCGAATGTCTTCATTGTCTGAACACTGCCTTTGTATCTATTCGCAATCGTGACAAACTGTGCTTAGCATCAATCGTCGTTTACGAACTCAAGTGGTATGTATGTATGCATTAATTTTTGTGTGCGATTGTGGCTGACGACGAATGTTATTCAACTGGCAAGAAATTACAAACGGTCTAATGCAGATCTCTGGTGTGTATTATGGTCTGGTGATGTCACTGGTCCGTATTTTTTTAAAAACGATCAAGTAGCAACCGTTACAGTCAATTCTGAGCGCTATGGCCGTTTAGTAACCGATTTTTTTAAACTGAAATTGAAGATATAGATCTGGCCGATACATGGTTTTGACAAGATGCGGCACAAGCCACACAACAAGCACAAATTAGGTCTTTATTGTAACAGAAATTTCCAGGACGACTTATTTCGAGATTTGGCGATGTCAATTGTTCTTCGATATTATGCGATTTGACACCTCTACACTTTTTTTGCGGAGCTACGCTAAAGATCGTGTTTACACGTATACAGTAAAAATGCAAAAATAATGAAAAAACGTTGTATACAACTACAACTCCGTGACTGTTGGCGCTACGGCCCATCAGAAAAATTAATTTCAATTGAAAAACTATTCTCTCTCAGCTGAGGTTCGGACCTTCGGCTTCGGTTCGGAACAGTCCACGCACTGTTTAAAATATTCGGCCACGGCTGCTACATATTCAAATATAAAAAAAATTAAAAAAGCTTAAAAATTAGTTTTGTATGAATTTTAATTCTCAAAAAAATAGTTTAAAATTTTATAAATACTGCCATTCTGAGAAGTTCATAAACAATTTTTTCGCAAAGCTTTTTATCTCAAACGGTTTCTACTTGTATTTTGAAAATTATTTATACTCTTTTCTGTGTACATGTACACATCTGTGTACACGGTCTTCTTAGATTTTATATTTCTATCTTTTCAAAGAAATATCTTTCTTCGAAAATGTATCTTAAATTAGCTTCCCATAAAGTAGCTTCCTCATGCCCAACAAGAAATGGAGTCATAATACACAGCTGTGACAAAAACTTTTAAGACCCCGTTTTTAATCCCAAAACTCCAACAAGAGGTTCATCATAAATTGATAGAACTGGCATTTTGGATGTAATTATAAAATTCTCTCAAACACACACTCACCCACGCAGTTGGTAATAAGCCGCTATTATCATTTATCAAATTTCTAAATTCCCAAACCATCCACTCACACCCACACACATCCACATATATTCAAAGGCAATCCGTGTTAAAGCGACTAATTAGCCATATAAACATTCTACAGGACTCCAGTATAACCATTATCCTTGCTCCTTTTCCCAAACTTTTTGAAAACCATTTTGGTTAAACGGAAACAACATCGGCTGAAAAACACTTCTAACAATTCAACTCCATAACAACAATAACAGCAACAACAGGAATAACAACAAGCACCAGTGTAAGGACATAAATAACTGCAAAGTGTTACACAAACACACATACACGTTAATTGTTAAACAAATAGTAGCATGCGTTTCACTCGCGCGTTTATCACTCATAAAACAAGAAAACCCAACAATACGGCAACCCCAACACGGCCTACATGCGACCTCCCTCAAACTTTGCTCCAAAACAACACCGTGTCGCGTCGTTACATGAATGGAAAATAATCAACTCGGGGCGCCAACACTTGACATCCTTGACTCTATGTATGTGTATCCTCTTTTGACTTTTTGTTTTGAGCCGCTCAACTCAACCAGGGAGTGCAATTACTTCTGTGCCTTTTGTAGCTATTGCAATTGTAAATGTGGCTCAAATTGGTGGCAACAGCAGCACATCATCGTTCATCGCACATATGGTCGGAATGATGTCCTGGAGTTGGTTATATTTGAAATCTTGTAGTAGACAAAGTAAAGTTTTTCTGAAATGTCCGTCCGATGCCAAGAAGTATCACAAGATTGAGAAAGAAAGAAAACTTTGTTTTAATTAGGTTTGTTAGAATGTCGCCATTGTAGCAAAATTTGGGACACATCCTGTTGTACAAGATCACAAAGGGTTCATGAAAAGAATTCAGTTTGAAGAAAACGTTTCAACTGAGATGAATTCAGTGAAAAAATTAAATACAATGGAAATATTAAAATTTATATGTTAAATGTTAAATGTTAATGTTAAATGTAAAATGTTAAATGTTAAATGTTAAATGTTAAATGTTAAATGTTAAATGTTAAATGTTAAATGTTAAATGTTAAATGTTAAATGTTAAATGTTAAATGTTAAATGTTAAATGTTAAATGTTAAATGTTAAATGTTAAATGTTAAATGTTAAATGTTAAATGTTAAATGTTAAATGTTAAATGTTAAATGTTAAATGTTAAATGTTAAATGTTAAATGTTAAATGTTAAATGTTAAATGTTAAATGTTAAATGTTAAATGTTAAATGATAAATGTTAAATGTTAAATGTTAAATGTTAAATGTTGAATGTTAAATGTTAAATGTTAAATGCTAAATGTTAAATGTTAAATGTTAAATGCTAAATGTTAAATGTTAAATGTTAAATGTTAAATGTTAAATGTTAAATGTTAAATGTTAAATGTTAAATGTTAAATGTTAAATGTTAAATGTTAAATGGTAAATGTTAAATTTTAAATGTTAAATGTTAAATGTTAAATGTTAAATGTTAAATGTTAAATGTTAATGTTAAATGTTAAATGTTAAATGTTAAATGTTAAATGTTAAATGGTAAATGTTAAATGTTAAATGTTAAATGTTAAATGTTAAATGTTAAATGTTAAATGTTAATGTTAAATGTTAAATGTTAAATGGTAAATGTTAAATGTTAAATGTTAAATGTTAAATGTTAAATGTTAAATGTTAAATGTTAAATGTTAAATGTTAAATGTTAAATGTTAAATGTTAAATGTTAATGTTAAATGTTAAATGTTAAATGTTAAATGGTAAATGGTAAATGTTAAATGTTAAATGTTAAATGTTAAATGTTAAATGTTAAATGTTAAATGTTAAATGTTAAATGTTAAATGTGAAATGTTAAATGTTATATGTTATATGTTAAATGTTAAATTTTAAATGTTAAATGTTAAATTTTAAATGTTAAATGTTAAATGTTAAATGTTAAATTTTAAATGTTAAATGTTAAATGTTAAATGTTAAATGTTAAATGTTAAATGTTAAATGTTAAATGTTAAATGTGAAATGTTAAATGTTAAATGGTAAATGTTAAATGTTAAATGTTAAGTGTTAAATGTTAAATTTTAAATGTAAAATGTTAATTGTTAAATGTTAAATGTTAAATGTTAAATGTTAAATGTCAAATGTTAAATGTTAAATTTTAAGTGTTAAATGTTATTAAAGACAGGGATTAAACTGGTAGAGTTGAAATAGGCTGGGACTAAATTTGCAGATGGAAAGTGAAGCCTGACTTAGTAAAATATTTAATTATGACTAAGAAAAGATCTTAAATCGAAAATATTTTAATTGTAGAAACCCAATTAAAGATGGCGAAGAAAACAAAAAAAAAGTTGCAAAAATATTATGTTCTAATTATACAAAGTTTCTTAAAATCAGTATTTTTCGCCCTCATCCGAATGTGCCAATTAAAACAGGCTGTCATGGAGCAGCAGCTATAGAAATAACAAATATAACAACAGCAGCAGTGGCAGAAAGCTCAGCCAAATAACATGTCAAACATGAAATTCAGACTGCAGCCTGACAATTTCGCATATCCGTGACAACCATAGCTTCCCACCCCAGCAGGAATAGACAGGCCATAAACATAATTCGCGACTACCGTCAGAGCAATTTCAGTTTCGCAAACAAGAATTAAATAATAAAAACTGGATAAGAGCAGCAGTAGCAACGGCAACAACAACAATAACAGGAATAAAAGCAACAACATGACAATCGAGCCATTATTTGCATTTGTGACACCCGCTGACGTTGTCCTCATTCTCGTCGATGTTGTTGTCGACGTCGTCATTGTCGACATCGTCAACATCATGAAACGAAAAGCACTGAATTCTAACAACAAAACCGCATTGGCGTCGTCACATCCAATCGCATCCAACTTCAGCGTCGCAAACAACGCGTTGAATTGAGCCGAGTTGGAGTTTTGCAAACGAAATAAAAACAAGAACAGAAGTGCAGCCATTAAAAAGGAGTTATCACCCAATTTAGCACCACAAGCGCATAATCACACACACACACACACAAACACTCCCACGCACATAAACATTTGCTGCCACACAAACATAGCGGCAAAAACTAAACAATGCTGTGCGGTAAACATAGCAGCAGTTGTTGTTGGTGTTCTTGTTGGCAATGCGGATATATTATAAATACAGCCTGGTCGTTGCCTTCTCATCCATGGCCGATTAAATATTAAACGAAGTCTAATTCCGCGAAGAAGCTTTAATTGTCAACAGAATTTATTGGAAGCAATTTTCTGACAGTTGACCCAATGGAACTTTGCATGCATCTTCCCTTCTGCAAACAGATTTTCCGACAGATTTTTTTACCTCTAACAACCAGTGGTCATTACTTGACACAAACTTCAAATATTTTCGTATATTTTGATGTTTTTTTAAATATCGGTTCTACCGAGAAAATCCTACCATTGAACCAATTGTGGCTGTAATTAGTTGGATAACATGCCACATCTTTGGCTTGAATTGATACCATCTTAAACTCTACAAATTTTGGATTCACCCCCAACTGAATAACACATCTCCAATTCAACTTATATTAATCTGTTCTTGACGTTGAGTAACTACAGCCGCACCTTACTCCCCAAAATTCCAGGTTAACAATAGCCAACCAAGCAGTAGGTACCACCAAGGAAAGTAAAGAAATTCAAAACAATCACAATCAAGAATCGTTCAGTTTCGTGGTAAAAGCCAATTTTTCCAAATATGTGGTCAAGAACTATATAGAAAGCACTCAAAATTAAGTCGATTGCTTGGTCCAATTAAAGTCAAAAACAAAAATTAACGGTATTTACTTAAGGAGATGTTGACTGTTTTCTTTGATTCTCAAGGTGTCGTGCATACTGAATTTCTTCAGGCAATCGGTGAATGGTCAATATTATTTGAGTGTTTTAAAGCATTTGCGCGAGAATATTTGGCGACAGAGGCCAGAATTATGGAAGGGCAATCCATGGTTTTTTCACCACGATAATACACCAACTCACACAACACGCGTTGTAAGCGATTATTTGACCAAACAGAATGTCAATATCATTCAACAAGAACCATATGCGCCAAATATAGCCCCGGTTCGCCAAATATAGCCCCGGTTCAAAATTTATTAATTCTTAACTTTTGTGGATGTATTACTTATGGAACACGATCTCATTCATGTGGCTACCTCGGTCTGGCTTCGCAGTAACGCATCCTTTAACCCACTATTTCAAGGCCTTGTTAACATTGACGTTGACCCTTAGAGACGCGTTTCTTGGAATCGAAGCTCCGAAGCATTTAACAACACCAAGACGGTTGATAACACGATTACTGACTTGGTGCGCACAAGTTAAATTGATGGATTGGTTGTAAGACAAAGGAGTGCCATCCTGTTGAAAAAAAAGATCCTCCAAGTTTATATCTTCAATTCCAGCCCACAAAGAGGTGATAACCATGGCTCTGTTGTGCTCACTGATGACCGAAGTGGCATTTGCAACCTTACTTACCAAATAAATGGGCCAATAATGTCACCACTCCAAAATCTACACCAAAGTGTCACTTTTTGCGAATAAATTGGCTTCTCGACAATTTCGAATGGGTTTTTTGACAATTTTACTTATATGCTCATTTCGCTGAGATGAAAATGCGCCTCGTCAGAAAATATCGAAGACCCAACTGGCTCAAACTGATAAGTGATAATGAAAAGAATGTTCATTTGCCTAAAATTGATAATTCAATTGGACCTTGTAAGCTAATAATCCATGATCCTAATTCAAAATTTCCATGGGCCTTGTGCGGGAAATGCCAAGTCGATGGCGACCTAATATTTCAGGATTGAGTCGCACACTCTGAGCCACAACAGCCATACCCTCGTCGATGCGGCAGTACAACAAAGGGTACCGAGCCACAACAACCAAAACTTTTTTTCAATAAATGCCCAGTTTGGTCATCACAACACTCTATGGAAATAAGTTTGAAATTTTTCCAACCAGTGACTTATTTTGTTTCACTCAGTAATAATACGGACGGAGAATTAAGATTTTGAGCTCAAAAGATAAAAGTGTCAGAATAACATGTTATTCAAAATAGGGTATTTGGGCCACCCTATGTATGCAGATTTACCCCAATTCGATAATGAACTGGATCAGTTCTTTTAAGCCAGTTATCAACCACCGAACAACCCAAACATCGGATACAGAACTTTTGCAACCACCAGCACTCTTGTTTGTAATTCCATTGATTCAGTTTCTGTTTCAGACACGACAAATGTGGTAGACTGTCTCCCATGCTTTCAATCTACGAGTTTATCGCTTCTCCTTAAGCTTCTTTTAAGTGCTATTTTTGAACACCAAAGGCTCGATTCCATACTAGGACTTTTGAACCGACACAAAAATGTGCTTCGCCCCAACATAGATAGCGTTTTCAACTGCCTCCCCAAAGGTCCCGGGTTTGAATCCCGGTGAGGCCATGGTCCTACACTCTAACTTTTCTGAATTTTCTATCTTCATTTCTAATCAACTGACATTGAAAAATCATCAATATTTACGACTTTAAATTGTAGTTGTTGGTAGAGAAGTTTGTGGATGAGATTGCCTTCTAACTTGAATTGACTGAGATAAAGGCACAAAAATTGCCTCAGATTCAAATACACATCTTTCGACGGCCTTAAACCACGCTTAAAACATCCTACACATGTTTCACTCGATTGACCCTTCCTTCCCACTAATATATCACCCCATTTCGGACAAAGGCAGTCTTGACTCAATAAGTATTACACCTAAAATTTTTGGTTCAAAGCTTAAAAAAAAAGAGACTCAAAGCCATTTCAAATGGATCCTTATAAATAATCTATTATTATTCTTAAAACATATAAGATTCCTTAATATAATCAATCACACTTTTTTTCTTTTGGCAGATTGAAGCATGATTGAGCCCGATATGGATGACACTCATCTTTGTATTAAATGCAGCGTGACCATTGTAGGCCTAGACAACTACATACAGCATCGAAAACATAGATGCAGCAATGTCATCACAACTGATATTGCCACTAAGCTAGTTGCCAGCTCAGAGCCAACAGTGAGTTCCCATAATGATGCTTCCACAATAATTGCAACATCTAGCAGAAACAACTTGGAACATGCTTATGAGTCATACACATTTGCCGAACCGGAACCACCTTCGGCTTATGTCAATAAAACGGAGCATGGTAAAGCATCCAAATCACTCAGCGATTCTTACGATCTGCCGTACGAACTTGGAGCAGATGTGTTCTTCTCTTCGCTACAGCTTCAGAGCGTTCAATCTTCGGGACAATCTACGAGCGGAAAAACTGTATCTGTACAACGACAGAAATCAAATTCTGATCATCATGAGGAAGCCTGGATAGATGTGAATGCCAGCAGCAGTGGTCAACACAGCACAGATACCCTGATGAAAGCAGTGAGCGACATAAGCGATGTAAAGAAACCGTATGAAGTGGTTTTTAAGTCCTTAAATTTTGCACACGAATCACCTGATCAGAGTGAAGATGAAGAGGAAGAGGAGGAGTTGGATGTGGAAATCGACGAGGAGGATGATGAATTTGAGGCAATGGCAGCTTCACATGCGACTGGTGGAAAATGGAAGCCCTCCATTATGCGCCACTCACCACCTGTTGTGCCCGTTTCTCACACGGGTGGCAAATGGAAACCGGAAAATAGACCAAATCTGCGTGTGACACACTCCCAACTCACGCGACTTTCACCTAACTGGGAGGAACCTCACGAAGAGACCGAAGCTCTGGAAGTTGGTGAACATCCTCCATCTGACTACACCAAAGGCAAATGGATACCAGGCACTAAGCTCCAGCATCTAGAGTACAACGACAAGATTGAGTTGAAGAAATCCACTAACCAGAACTTTTGGTGCAACATCTGTTGCCGTAGACTGAGAAACAAGCACATCTACGAAAATCACCTCAAGACGTCGTATCATCTGAAACGTGCTGAGCCCGAACAACAACTGGAAAAAGCCACACTCGGCGATATGGGCAAGAATTTCGTGTTAGAGGAACCGAAAAAGGTGCCCACAACGAGTTTAAAGAAACGTAGACGCCGCTCTACTTTCCTCAAGTGTGAACTTTGCAAACTTACAATGGTACGTCATTTGCTAGGAAAACATTTAATTTCACACTATCACTTCCGTCGCATGCAGTTGCATCCTGGTAAATCCCTACGCATGATACTCGATAACATTCACTCGATTGTGCTGCAGGCGCCATTTCAGTGTCGTCCATGTAGCTTCTATGCTAATACCGAGGAAACGTTCCTCCAGCACTGGAATTCACCTGAGCATTTGGACGCTTCCGAAGGACCTGGCAAATTTTGGTGCAGCTTTTGTCATTTTGAGTGTGAAGACAACAATCAAATGCGTCGCCATCTACTCAGCACCGAGCACAAAGAGGTACTTCGAGCCATCAATCGTTCGGTTCCAATTTGCATTAGCAAGAAGCTCAGCATAGATTGCCACAAATGCGGCCATTCTTTTCGATACAACATCGAGTTACGAAAACATTTCGAACAGTGCCACCCAGAAGCACTTGATAGCGGCACAGCTTCAGATGCTTATCAAAGTCGCTTTATTTGTGATTTCTGCTCCGAAGTTTTTCGTTCCAAAGTTTCACTGCAACGTCACGAAAAGAATCGCCATTTTATATCGAAATATTTTTGCACCATTTGCAATTTAGAATTCGATACACCGTGTAAAGCAAGACGACATCGTAAGGGAGTGAATCATCGCTTTCGGGCTGCATTGATTGAAAAGAAGGCAGCGCTGAAGAGTCAAAGAGTTCAGAAGAGGAAGAGAAGCGTTTTGACTGCACATGATCCGAAAGAATGCAAAAGTTGTGATTTTGTGTAAGTATTAATGACGTACTTTTTCTGAAATCTATTCTATTCTGAAATAGAACAGCCATTAAATAGCTCCTATCGCACCATAACACAACTAAAAATTTACAAATTGTAATTTTTTAATGTTAAACGATTCGTAGTTGTCATCTTTAAAATATTTTACTGACATCTTCTTTTTTTCAGTTTAAAAAAAAAATCGTTTTAGTTCTTTGTGTCGTATGGACTCTCTTGAAAATCAAAAAATTTGGTGTACAAAAACGTTTTGAAAGATTGTTTTTTTCAAGTTTGATGCTTTATTGTGAAAAATTAGTTACAAATTCATTTTTCAAACTATTGTCCATCGCCAGCCTTTACTTTTTCCTATCTTTCTGGCTCCACGCCCACTTGGTCCCACCAAATAAGTACAGAGCATAACCTTGCCACTGTGAATATTCGGCTTTGCCGTATGGCCAGTCGGCCCGTATGATTTTTTGTGCTTGAGTTTATTGTAATGAACCCATTTTTCATACAATACAATGCAAAAATCCCTTTCTTTTTTCCCGTTGGAGCAGCTGTTCACAAGTGAAAAAAGGGCGTTCGACGTCTCTCGACTTCAATTCATTCGACACCCAATATCTTACCTTTTGGATCATTCCCATTTTTCATCGGCTTTTAAGTGAACAGATATGGCTTTTGAGTCACTCCCAATGCTTATGCGAGTTCTTCTTGCATTTGGCACGAGTTTTCATTCAGTATAGCCTCCAATTCGGCATCCTCAAATTTTTCTGGCCGTTCTTCGCGCTCTTTGTCATCGGTATTAAAATCACCCATTCTAAAACGTCCAACCAAAACTCACATGTGGAAATCGATGAAGCATGTTCCCCATAAGTTCTTGCAGCATTCGATGGCCTTCAGCTGCATTTTTCTTCAAATGAAAGTAGAAAACTAAACTTTTCCGCAAATTGTGTTTTGTTGGCACAATAGTTGATATATTCGGAGCACACACAAAACTATGTTGTTTACACTTCAGCGAAATGACACATACTTTAAAAGAAATCCTAATGATGAGGCTTCAAAATGAAGTTGGTTGCAACATTGTCCGATTCGATTAAATACTTGTAATGCCATCTAAAAAGAAATCTTTTAAAACTTTTTTGTACACGTGATATATAAAGTGGTTTGGATGATTTTGTATTTATTTTAAATTAGTTATTGTATATTTAAAAACGTGTATTTTTCATTTTTTGTGGATTTTTATAAAAGGTTTTAGATATCCGAAGAATTTTGTTATATGCGGCTGTCCGCAGCTGTACTTTTTTTCTTCATTAACAATTCTCAACTTATAATATGAACTATTTTACTACCAAGGATACGGATTTGAGAATAACACAAAAAACCAGAACTTAGACATGATAAGTGATTGTTAAGGGGAGGTTCTAGTAGAAATCGACGGAACATTTTTGTTTTTGTTTTTTGCTTTATTTTCATCCTTAGGATCTTGAAAATATGTAGTCAAAAGGTTATTTCCCTATCTAACTTATTTTACGAGTCATATGCGGGTATGGGCACCACTACATTTAAAGCTTCTGTGTTGTTTCTGTGTTTGTCTTTTGTCTTTGACTTTTTGTTGCGTTTTGTGTTGCTACATAAGCCTTTGCTCTCAGTTCTTATTCTCAACGCTCCCAGAGCACTCTCTGCCCATAGCTGGTAATAGCATATTAGACGAGAGAGTGCATCGGCCGAAAAACGGGTATAAACGCGTTTTTCTCGAAACACCTTTTTCGCGCTGTACAGGATCCCGCTTCAACAACTTGACCGATTTCGATATTTGACCTCAAATTAAAGCTTTTTCAATTGAGGGGCCTCCAGGAGGCGTTTTTTCAAAAAAAATTTCTTATCAAGATTTTTTAACGGTAAAGCAGAAGAAAAAGGAGGAAAAACAGGGTTTTTTTTTCAAAAAAGATTTACGTTCGCTCAAAACAAAATCCTGCAATTACGTTACGCTTCTACTAGAACCTCCCCTTAATACAAAAAAAATCTTTTTCATCCATTTTTACCATAGAAACATTAAAGATAATATGACCCAATTGCCGTACATTGTTAAAGGTTGCAAAAAAATTAAAAAGATATGTTTAATTACTATACATTTAATAACTTAATTTTAATTTTTAATGGAGGTAATAAAGAGGGTCATATATGACGCAAGAATGATAGAGGATTAAAAAAAGTAAAAATTCAGAAAACATACATTAGGTTAGGTTCTTATGGCTGAGCCAGCAGACGACTCGTACACTTAGGCCTTAAGGCACTTATGCATAATCTCTTTTGACCTATGAGAGATATCCCTCCTCAACAAACCAGTTCGAAACATACATTACTTAATACTATGTTTTCAACGGAACAATTTAAAATCTACTTGAGAAAAAATAGTCATCATATAAGACCCATTGATCGCACAGGGTTAAGACTAAAAAAAAATCAGTAAACAGATATCATTTAATATTATTGTTTCAACAAAACAATTTTAGTGTTCCCCTAAAAAAAAATTGAGGTGAGTCATGACCGTACAAGGTCATTAAAGGATATTAAAAATCGAAAAACATAAAAAAAAAAATAAATAACTGGCCATTTCAGCCCTTGAAAGGACTTTGACCTAGCTTCTTATGATCAATTGTGTTGTGCGTGTTATTAAGTTTGTACACAATTAACCGAGAACCGGACCTACATGCTTAACCCTCTAACCGGCCAATTTTTGATTTTGATGAAAAAATTATCATAAAGTAAAATTGGGTAGAGAAACACAAATCTGAAATCATATTGTCAAAAAAGTGAATAGGTAGCCTTCCACAGGTGAATTCATCTACCCCGCCTTTAGGCGGACTTGCCTGTTAACGTATAAAAAAATCAACGAAATGAAAAATAGTTTTTATTCATTTTTATTAGAAAATAAAGTAAAAAAAATGATGAAAAAACGTAGAAATGAGCACTTTTATTGTTTGTGAAACTGTTGAAAACATTTTTTTGTGGATAACAAGCAAAAATTTAAATTACATTTTGTGCAAAACATTTGCGTTTCTGATGTACAACAAGGCATTCTGCATAATCGTTTTCCACTTTGATCCAAACAATCAGACGTATGGTTAATTTCATCGTAAGGAATGTCAGGTGGTGGTTCGTAAGATCTTTTACCAATTTTTTCTTCCACTGAGCATTCATTCGATGGCCTTCCAACTGGTTTTTTAGAAATATATTTTAAAACGAGCACAAGATTTCAGCAACTTCTGTACGAAAATCGGGCAGCTTCAATCTACCCGCGAATTCAGCATCTTCTACATGAATTCGACAATGAGGAATATACGCATTCACCATAGCCATATCCACGAGGTGCTAGAAGAGACGCAACGTCCATTTTCTTGTTTTCATACGGATATGATAGCGACCCAATAAGCCATCCATGAGATCGACGCCCCCCATGTGGTGATTGTATTCTTGGATTACTTTTGGGCAGTCGACTTGAATGTATTTTTTATCTTTTCTATTATATCTGGTTGCTTTGGTTGGTTGAACTTGGTCAGCTGCAGTTAGAAATGGCTTTATACCAACGTATGTTGAAGTTAAGCGTACACATTTTGTATCTTTCCACAATACAGTAGACATATCGATACCAAATGCACTGCCCACAAATTCTTCTGAGAAACCTCTATCTTTTTTGGTAACTTCTTTGTCCATAACTCTGCTCGTCAATATCTGATATGATGGAATCCATGAGTTTTTCTATTTCATCATCAGTCGTTAGTGACAACTTTACGCGTTTCTTTTTAGGAGTACTGAACATTTTCTTCGGTTGCATATCTAGCACATAAAATTATATATTTCAGTATGGCAAATAATAAATTTGACAGGAAAAACAGAAAGAAATTTAAGAGAAAGTGTTGATTGGAAAATATGTACACAACACAAAAAAGTACCAGGGAACCGGCAGGTCCGCCTTTAGGCGGGGTGCCTTTTGGGGCTGTTGGGAGCTCGTGTGTATTTGAAAAACATTATAGAAACTCGCCATCACATTTAGAAATAACTAAGCTACTTACCAATAATTTTTTCACTTTGATTTGAGTACAGAATATATTTATTTTTTTTTAATTAAAATGCACTTCGCGCCAAAATAATTATTTGCACTGACTTTCACGAAAATTTCACTTTGACAGACGCTAGTGCGTGAATGAATGCACTGACAGATGTAAAATCAACAGTGTTGTATAAAACGCACTTTTTTTAGAGGCACAAAAGTGGATTGATATTGAAATGTTTTTTGGTGGAGGTGCTATGGCGCTTTTCCTTAACCCCGCCTTAAGGCGGACTTGCCGGTTAGAGGGCGCCGACTCCGAACGGCGATGAACGGAATGTTCTCGTTCTCAAGAAGCTTTACATGGCATTTTAATTACTCTCTGAGGTTTGCCATTGTCTGCAGAGAGGTGGCGGCCGTACAGAAAAATTATTTTAATTCAAATAATTTTCTGTCGCTGCTGAGGTTCGAACCTGGGTCTCCTCAGGTTCTTTGACATAGCGGCCACGCACTTTAACCAACTACGCCACGGACGCCACAATCGAAAAACATACATGATTAAAAACTGTTTACACGATAAAATAATTTTGGCCGCATAAATTGATCAAATACCCCATAGTGCAACGGCAAGTTTAATGGCTATTTTTGAGATTGTGTTGAAGTTTAATGCTGAAATGTGCCATTCTTGTATTGCATTGAAGTTGATGGTTCATAAGCTAACAAGTAGTTAATGAGTTCATTTTGAATACACATAAAAAATAGAAACACACTTTTTCTCTTGAAAGCTTATGGTGTTAGATTCTCCATCATAAGCGGGTATGGGCACTACTACATTTAAAGCTTCTGTGTTGTTTTTGTGTTTGTCTTTTGTCTTTGATTTGTTGTTGCGTTTTGTATTGCTGCATAAGGCTTTGCTCTCTATTCTTGTTCTAAACGCACCCAGAGCGCTCTCTGCCCATAGCTGATCATAAGCCTTAAATCAGTGATGGGCACACACATACTATCACATACTTTGCTTGTGTGTGAAGCAGAGAAAAACGAAGATCAAGTTGACGGTTGCCAGTTTTACACCGAAAAAAACATTGAACTGTCGAAAAGAAAAGATTTTGGTTGCTTCTTTAGTATATAATTTTATTTAAACTTTTTTATAAACATATTCACTTATACAAATAATACAAAAAATATACAGAAAATAAAAAATATACATATGTATAAGCAAAATAAGCTAACGTCGGGATAAGGGAATATTTTCGCAAAGCCTCAAAGTTTCATTGCATTTTTCACCAAAACATTTTAAAACATCTGATGTTAAATTTAAAAAAAAAAAATACCGTCGTCAAATGGACGGCAATGCTTTGCCAAAGCCAAGGCTACGGTATATGATGCTTTTTTTAGAGACAAATTGTTATTTTATTCAATGAATGCCTTTCCTGATGATCACTATGAGCCTCATCTACCATATAATTGGCAGGTAGCCCACCTTTATCAACCATAAATATTTAAAAAAAATTTTGCTTTTAACTCTAAAATTTTTGTTGTTCGTTCACCCCCCGTTAACTTAGTAAAATTTTCATGGCTAGAGAAAAAATGTCTTCTTAAACAAAACATATTACTGCGACTCACAATGCGATAACAAATCATGCATTGCAAGTCACCATCATCGTTTTCCATAAAAAAGAAATCATTTTCCCACTCTTCAGGGGACATTTTTCTCTCTGTATTTTAAAAAATTGCGCAGCGAAGTCTTAACTTAGCAAGTGCTGAATATCAACTGAATTGATTTGCTTAGCGAAAATGAAAACAAAGCAACAGCCGAACGCACACGATCGAAAGCCACACGAAGGAGCTTATAGAGTACTTGTGTCGACGTCGCGCAAGCAGCATTTTGTTTCAAAACACGCGTGTTTGATAATTTAAATTGTGCCCTTCGCTGCCTTAAATTAATTAAAAGCTGTTTTCAATTTATTATTCGCTAAAGAAAGAATGTTTTTTTTTACTTAATAGGCTGAAATCCTATTTGAATTTTAATTTCACCATTACCATTATTCCAGCATAATAATTGATTGAATCTTTTATAATCCCACTTACCTAGTTCGTCATCCGAAGTTGAAGCCATGCTGCATGAGTTGTCTCACTCGAGAATAAACGTCTCTAAAATCGGAGAGAACTTTTCAGAAACCAAGCTAAGAATAAAAGCAATAACCAAGAACTCGACAAAAATCATTTTAAAAGAAATAAAATGCAAAGACTGTGAGGAAGTCTTTAAAAGTCGCATAGAGCTGAAGCAACATCGCGACGAAGCACATCCATTCTTGAGGCACGTTTGTATGATATGTGGTCAAAGTTTTGCTTTGGCTCAAGTATTGGGACGACATTCCAGACATTGTCAACCGAAAACAACAGTGCAGAATGTAGGCACTGATGATGACTCCTCTGTCAAGCTTATAGAGGCAAATGCAGAACCACTAGATGCTGAAAGAGACAGCGAAGGAGCTAAGTCCTGGGCCTGCAATGAATGCGCTTTTAGGTAAAATATTTGTTATCTATTCATAAAATATTTAATATTTTCGTTAATACCTTCTCTTACAGAGCACCCTTCGAGTCCGAATTGTTATTTCATCGATTACATCACACATTGGGACCAATTGGCAAAAACCAACAAGTCGCTTGTCCCTTGTGCTCGAAATCCTTTCGTAAGCACTCATTGCGCTGTCATCTGCGACAACATACTAACGAAAAGATATTTGCGTGCACTTTTTGTGAACTTAAATTTTCACGAAATCACAATTTAAAAAGTCACATCAAAATTGTGCATCAAAAACATGCAACTAACGTGTCCAGTAATAAAGTCAAAGAGGAACCTGGGCAGGAATGTAATGCTAGTGAAAAAACTATACGGAAAAAGTAAGTACCTAATTTTGTTGTTGGTGATAAAAACTATAAAACCTTAATTTCGACATCATAAGCATGAACCCATGTTTCATCACCTGTTATGATTTTAAAACTATCGTTCTGCATCGTTCAGCGAATCCTGAAAAACTTCCATTCGTCGTTGTTTTTGGTCGAAATTCAACACTTTTGGAACAAATTTTTCTGTAAAACGTTTCATACTAAAAGTATCCGAAAACATTTCATGGCATGAGCCAATTGATATGCCAACATCATCAGAAACTTCTCTTATTGTGATTTAGCGATTATTTTAAAAGTTTTTCGAAAATTTTACATTTTCTAGCATAAACGTATTCGTAACGTGACGAATCAATGCTTATAAGCCCGAAACAAAGCAGCAATCGACTGTTTGGTTCTTTCAAAGTGAACCCGAAAAAAAATTAATCGAGGACAGAGCACATTCAATAGAACAACGGAGAACTGTTAATGCTGAATGGTACACAACCATTTGTTCCGGAGAATTGAGGAAAACCAACCACAAAAGATAATTTTCCATTACGACAATGCGAGTTCTCGTACATCAGCTCAAAAAAAGGAATTTTTGTTTCATCAGCCTTACAGTCCCAACTTGGCACACCCAATGACTTCTTTTTGTTTCCTTACATTAAGAGAAATATTCGTGGGCTTGTCTATTCCCGAATAGGTCGTTGAGGCCTTCAAAAACCGGGTTTCGGATGTACCAACTTTAGAGTGGCAAAACGGTTTCAAAAATTGTTTTAAACGAATGCAAATATGTATTGATCATCTTGGAGAATACTTTGAAAAATAAAACAAGTATTTTCACTGATTAACCAATGTTTTTATAACCCTCTTACCACTATTGTAAATTCTTGTTCTATTGTTATTTTTTTCCTATTTCGCCAAAATAAGCAATTTATACTTAAGAACTAGAACTAATAATTGACAAGACATTAATTTCTTAATTTTAGAGCTTTTTTTAGAGTAGGGATATTACATAGAATACTACGTGGGCTATAGTCTGCCCACAAGATATAACATATGAGAAAAAGATACCAAATATAACTAATTTGTAAGGAGTTAGATAGAGAACAAGTCTTAATTATATCTAGAGCAGTGTTTTTCAACCTTGACGACTTGTCAGAGGGGTCGCGCCCTCAAGCCAGGTAAAAAGCAAGGATGTCGCGACTAAAACACTAAAATAAAAAAAAGAAGGTGTGTGCCTATGACCATACGATAGAAGTGATAACTTCTCATTTTCCAATTCTAAAAGATATATCTATTTACATAAATAATAACTTTTATGTTATATAAAATATTACAGTACAGACTCGATAATCTCAACCCTTGATACACCAATTCCTCGATACAAGACATTTATAAGTGAAACTTTTGTAAAAAAGATATCTCAATAACTGCAACTGACTACGCTTTAAATTTTAATATGTTTGGTTTTTTCTTTCTTGATTTATTCGAGAAAAGTTCTTAGCACGATTATAGGTGGGCAGGTCGACATTCACGAAAAAAAAAATAATAAGATGCAGTCCAATAAGATGCATGGGCCACTCAGCCCATAACACAATCGATCTTTTTCGCACCAAATTCCCAAATCATGTTTTCAGCCGTCTTGGCAATGTCAATTGGCCGCCTCGGAGCTACGATTTTACGCTTTTGGACTTTTTTTTGTGGGGAACCGTGTAGGACCAATGTTATGCCAACAATCCGGAAACGATTCAAGCACTAAAAAATTTAATTTTGTTCATTTTATAAAAAAACTCATAAAAAACTTTTATCTGGCCCACACTGCATGTACGTACTAAACCTCTGCACGAGTGCGCTTGAAATGCGTTTCAAAGCACTCGTTTGTAGTGCAAGCTTTTGCTATGTTTTGCTCTCATCAATGAAATCAAGCCTAACACTACAAAGAGCACTCGTCGCTTGAGCAGAACAAGAACAAACTAAAACCAAAGCAATGTTAGGCACGATTCGAAAAAGAAGTGTGCACTGACTAGAAAGTTATGTTGTTATGTAAACAACAGCAGAACGCTTGGTGTTATGCTGTCTTTGAATAGCTTTCGAAGTAAATGCCGTATAACAATGAAACTCAATATGTATGGAGTTCTTACTTGGTGATATCCTTCTACTAGAAAGTAGAATTTGGGAAGTAGGGTACTGGGATGCGGATTTGACAAATGGGTGTGGCTCCGATCCAAATAATTCAAGTATCCAAATAATTCAATGAAGTGTAGGAAAAACTTAAGCGTATTAAGACCGTTTAGAGTTCTGTCGATTCCGTGTTTAGGCGTTTTTGGGGGTAGCTGATTTCGAATCTGATTTCAGAATTTTAGGGTTGATACCTAATTTTTTTGTAGTTTAAAAAATTCGGTGCTGGGGTGAACACTAGGTAAAAATGGGTTGCTGAATCCGAATCCGTTGTCAGAATTTCAAAATTATGAAATTTTTAACCCTATAGGGTTGCCACCTAAAAATATGCCTTTTTAAAAGTTTTAATCACTATCCTACAGTTTTAGGGGGTCGCTGATTTCGAATCTGATGTCAGAATTTTAAAATTCAAGATAGCTGAAAGGGTTGCCACCTACTTTTATTTTATTTTTCGAATTCGGTGCTGGGGTGAACACTAGGTAAAAATGGGTCGCTGAATCCGAATCCGTTGTCAGAATTTCAAAATTATGAAATTTTTAACCCTATAGGGTTGCCACCTAAAAATATGCCTTTTTAAAAGTTTTAATCACTATCCTACAGTTTTAGGGGGTCGCTGATTTCGAATCTGATGTCAGAATTTTAAAATTCAAGATAGCTGAAAGGGTTGCCACCTACTTTTATTTTATTTTTCGAATTCGGTGCTGGGGTGAACACTAGGTAAAAATGGGTCGCTGAATCCGAATCCGTTGTCAGAATTTCAAAATTATGAAATTTTTAACCCTATAGGGTTGCCACCTAAAAATATGCCTTTTTAAAAGTTTTAATCACTATCCTACAGTTTTAGGGGGTCGCTGATTTCGAATCTGATGTCAGAATTTTAAAATTCAAGATGGCTGATAGGGTTGCCACCTAATTTTTTTTTATTTTTACGAATTCGATGCTCGGGCGAACACTAGGTAAAAATGGAAGTTCAGATGGAAGAGAGGTACAAACCTGAAGTTAGTAGGTTAGTATAAAAAGATATCAATTGAAGCAGTGTAGGGCAATGGTTCCACCTAGAAGTTGACGAATAAACAGAACATAGTATATTCAAGTATTGGCCTCACAAAGGTTAGGTAGAGGGATTTCGTATCTATGGGTTGGAGAACTCCCTAGACCAATGTTTCACAAAACTTTGTGTAGAATTGGCTCTACTGATGATATTATCAATATGGGACCGAAAATTAAGTTCCTTATTGCAAATTATACCCACTTCCCGCAAGAAACTTACTAAGGGAACATGCTCGTCAAAAATGTAATAAGTTCATAATAGTTATATATAAGTATATAATATACTCCATAATAAGTTTGGAGTATATTCCGCAAGTATGTGATTGCTTGGCATTGACTGATTTGGTCATCTGGAAGGCGGCAAGAGTCATCATGTCGTCAGCATAAACAAAAAGCTTTGAGTATTTGATGACATCATCGACCTCGGTGGCTGCCTTGAAGGACACCAGAATATGCTGTAAAAACTCAGATTTTGAAAATCTAAAGATGACATTATATTGACGTTCTTCAAAAAAAAAAAAAAAAAATAAATAACTGGTCATTTCAGCCCTTGAAAGGACTTTGACCTAGCTTCTTATGATCAATTGTGTTGTGCGTGTTTTAAGTTTGTACACAATTGACCGAGAAATGGACCTACAGGCTTAACGCCGACTCCGAACGGCGATGAACGGAATGTTCTTATCCTCAAGAAGCTTTACATGGCATTTTTATTACTCTCTGAGGTTTGCCATTGTCTGCAGAGAGGTGGCGGCCGTACAGAAAAATTATTTTAATTCAAATAATTTTCTGTCGCTGGCTGGGGTTCGAACCTGGGTCTCCAAGGTTCTTTGACATAGCGGCCACGCACTTTAACCAACTACGCCACGGACGCCACGTTCTTCAAAGTAAGATTTAATCCATGGAATAAACAGGGGTTGAAAGCTTAAGAAGGATGACTAGTTTCGAATTCTTTGCTAAAGTCAGTAGAGACTACGTCAGGTCTCTACGAATTCTATCAGTTTGGTAGTAATCGGTCTTCCTTTGAGAAAGCCATGTTGGTTAGGGGAGAAGATATACTTACACTGAAAAAAACTGACAAAAAGTGAACAACGAATCTGGCTAAAGATACTTTCGAGAGATACTTGCCAACACAACAACAATAATAAAACCGTACCAATCGGAATTTCAAAATGTCCAATACTGTTTAATCACACCGTGTATTTATAAATATAATAGACCTTGGCGGTCGGTCGTCGGAGGATATTATCTCCAATTCCGAGCTTGTCTAGCTTGCATTAAAAATATTTTTTTTTTAATTCAAGCTTTAATTCTTTAAGCTTTAAGCTTTAATCCTTAAATAGTTTGGATAGCTTAAAATATAAGATGATTGAAACAAAGTCACATTTTAATGTATTTGCCGAGTTCTTATATTAATTGGGATCGGTTAAGTAATTATTAATTTATGTTGCAAAAAAGTACATGTTAGACCACTTTTAAAACTTCATCATAAATCTTTCAAAATTGATTTCATATTCATTTCACTAGCTATATCGCGAAATGAAATTTTTGAGTGTATGTCCTTAATGCCAAGAGCATATTTTCTCATTATGTAGAGCAAATATTTTAGATCTGTGTTGTACACGCGCCTTCCATTTGCAAAAATATGCAACACTGAATAAAGAAAGGCATTCTTGTGCGATTTTATTAAAATGTCATGCGATTTATTGTTTCGCAATGAAAATAGTTCTCTGAGAAAATGCAAAAAGCAAAACAATTGAAGCCAAAACAATGCAACAAATGCTTAAATTGGAAAATCCTTATTTTTTAAGTAGCGGCGGGAGAGGAGGAGGAGGCGGACAAACCGCGTTTTATGCACAAATAATAAATACATATTAAAAATTCTTTCCTAAAGCGAAAATCTTGCACAAATACAAATTAAAATAAGAATAAATAGAAAAGAACAAAATAACTCATTAAGTGCAGGACGAAATTCTTGCAATTATATACATTTGCCGAATGGGCAAGGATATGCATGCATGAATTTGTGAATGAATGTGTACTTGGATGGACACCCCAAAAGTATGCAATGCATTTGCAAATCACGCTTGCGGCCAATGCGTTGCAATTCGCGACTTTGTTTTGCAGAACAACACATTGCAACTGCTTTGGTCATTAAGGATTTCTTTTGCTTATTTTGGTTTTTAGGACATCGTTTAGCTGGAACAACGGCACATGCATTTTTATCAAGACGCCCGCCCACACACCCATAAGCGTTCAGACAAAGTAATCCCTTTTGTGTGTGTATATTTACATGTTTATGCGTTGTTTATATTCCAAAGTTTTTCTTTTTCCACTTATTAGTAGCATCTCGCCTAAGGCATTTTAATTAAAGGAAATTTTTCAAAAAAGCAACAATTAGCTGTATCGCTGAAAATATCCTTTTAATGAGAAATTATCTTACGAAGTGAATTTCTAAATTACTGTTAATTAGTAGTTATAAAGTTATTTATTATTTATTGACAAACTAACGATTTATTTGTGGTTTTTCTCATTTCAAAGTTTTTAAAAAATGTCTATAGAAATCCCCAGATTGATAATAATAATAAATTGGCCATTTCAGCCCTTAAAAGGACCTTGACTGAACTTCTTATGATCAAATTGTGTTATACGTGTTTTTTAATGTAGTCTGTACACAAATGATCAAAAACTGGACCTTCTAGTTCTATGCCGACTCTAAACTAATGTGCATGTTCGCAAGAGCTTTACATGGCATTATTTACTCTCTGAGGTTTGCAACTGTCTGCAGAGAGTTGACGACCGATCAGAAAAATTAATTTAAAGTTTAAAATGTGGACACAACCGTAGGTGTTGACGCGATAGTTTTTCTTTGTTCTTGTCCTGTTGTTGTTGTTGTTGTTGTTGTTGTTGTTGTTGTTGTTGTTGTTGTTGTTGTTGTTGTTGTTGTTGTTGTTGTTGTTGTTGGTGTTGGTTTTGATGTTGGTTTTGATGTTGGTGTTGGTGTTGGTGTTGATGTTGGTGTTGGTGTGGGTGTTGGTGTTGGTGTTGATGTTGGTATTGGTGTTGGTGTTGGTGTTGGTGTTGGAGTTGGTGCTGGTGTTGGTGTTGGTGTTGGTTTTGGTGTTGTTGTTGGTGTTGGTGTTGGTGTTGGTGTTGGTGTTGGTGTTGGTGTTGTGTTTGGTGTTGGTGTTGGTGTTGGTGTTGGTGTTGGTGTTGGTGTTGGTGTTGGTGTTGGTGTTGGTGTTGGTGTTGGTGTTGGTGTTGGTGTTGTTGTTGGTGTTGGTGTTGGTGTTGGTGTTGGTGTTGGTGTTGGTGTTGTGTTTGGTGTTGGTGTTGGTGTTGGTGTTGGTGTTGGTGTTGGTGTTGGTGTTGGTGTTGGTGTTGGTGTTGGTGTTGGTGTTGGTGTTGGTGTTGGTGTGGGTGTTGATGTTGGTGTTGGTGTTGTTGTGCTTTTCCTTTTTTTTGTGCTTTTGCTTTTGCTTTTGCTTCTTCATTAGTGCTTTTCTGTGGTGCATTCATTTTGCCTTAGCTGCATACAATTAGTCTATGCAACAATAATACATTTAGGTTACATAAGGTGGTTCCCTGAGAATCCTCATTACACCGTAATTTTTTTTTTTTATTATGATTATCATGTGCCGTAAGACCTCACCTTCAGTTTCGTTCCATAAATTTTCCCATTAAGCCAGTAGTCACAGAGTTAAATGCAACGTTTTTTTTCATTGTTGCAGCATTTTTACTGCCTTATGTGGTTGCTACCCTGAAACTATGACAGTAAGAATTATTTTGTGTATTTTAGTTGTAAGCCTTATTACCCCATCTATGCTATCATAAAATAAAATTTACCATGGCGCGTCTCCTGAGTGAGTTATAATACCATGCAACGATATTACATTTCTGTTACATAAGCTGCTATCTGCACGACCTGACGACGCACGTTGGGAAAAATATGATAAAAACGCTCGCATCGCTTAAAAAAGCTGTAACGTCTAAACGGTTAGACGTAGAAGCACCAATTTTTTTCATATTTTATTTAGAAAGCATTAAAGAATAGTTGGCAGTACCTTTTCACTTTTTTTCGCTTATAAATTTAAGTACCCTACACTTGGAAGTTTAGACTTTTACAAGCCTTATAGCATGTATAGAAATACTTTTTTTTTTAAGAAACTAAGTTTGAATCCTTAAAATATGTTTTAAGGAATTATTTTCAACTTGATAAAAATTCATCATTAGCCCTTTAACGTGTTGTTCATTTTTATGCAATATTCTTCTTTAGCAAAAAGACTTGAAAGAACCATGAGATATTAATTGTGTTCATTTTCGACTCGAGCTCAAATGTGTAAAAACTGTTCTCACCTAAAGAAAATTTGTTTAACCCTTTAACGACCAAATAATAGAATGTCAGAATATTTATTTATTTATTTATAAGTGATTTTTTTATATAATTAATTATATAGATAAACTTAAAGTTTGGCACTAACAACTATGGTCTTCGGCCCTAGATGTTTACAAGTATTAGTTCATATAAAGTACCGTTGTATTGTTTTACAGATAGTAGTTAAATTGAATTAAATTAGATGGTACATACCGGAGATTTTTAGTATATTAATTGTTTTTTTAACGTTATCAGAATTAACATTTGATGTTAGTTCTGGAAGTATAATATTGTTGTATACATTATTTTGGATTCTATTGATGAATATGCGATGGAGGATCTATCAGATGTTAAGCTGATAAGAACATATACTACACTTTGATCATAGCCATAAGGCCGAGAATATTTATTCTAGGTATTAGTTTAAAAAGTAATTCACAGCCATAAGCTAATAAATATGGTAATAAAATTGTACCCAGTTGGAAAAAATCATGTTTTAACCCTTAGCTTCCTAATTAATCCTGAAAATTAATTTCAGACATTTATAAAGGTATTTAAAAACAATTATAGAAATTTTTATATATAAAATTTCTTTTAACTATCCAATTACCTGCTTTTAACCCTTTTTACCCAACTCTAACCATTTAGACACCATATTTTTCTAATACCTTTTTTAGTATCTACGCGTCTACACCACTTACCTAATTATAGATCTAGGTCAAGTGATTTAGGCTGGGAATCGATCGCTGAGTGAGTGAATGAGTCAGGGCAAAGTATTTTATGTTTTTAAATGTAGATAATTTATGCTTTTATTTTTATAAATTTTCTTTCAGCAATTTTTTAAAATCTGCATGGTAGTCTTTTAGTTTTTTTTCCAATTTATTATTTTTCCGCAAATGCGATATCTTCGGGTCAGACATTACCAAAACTTGTTTGCATATAAAATTTGAAAATCTAACTTATCATTTGTTCCTCTTTTTGAAATACATTAAGACACACTTACTTACCTTCTTTCTGTTCTTCTCATTTTTTGGGAATAACTTAAATTTGAAAATGGAATTCGCTTTCGTGAATTTTCAGGTGCCAGTGAGGTTAAAACCGAAACCTGGACTGGTTGGTCAAGCCACTCGGGTCCTGTTTGTTCAATTCTACTCCACTTCCTACCGCACTTCGACCATCTTTTATTCCAGTTGGTAAGGAAATTATGGAAAAACTTAGATGATGGTAGAGAAATATTTTTTGAATTAAGGAATTTCTTTGATTTAGTCTTCTTTTTCAGAAAAATTGTTACATTTTCCACGTAGAAAAGATTCACAAATTTTTCGGTTTGTTATAGCTTTGTCAAAATTGTATATTAATATAAATATCTTATTTTAGATAACATATACTTACTTTGTTCAGTCATTTTAAAAAATCGCACGTCTTTTCACTTGAATAAAAACAATTGATTGATTAATTTCACCACGTTCACCAAAATATGACTGCGAGAATAAAAAGTCCCCCTTTTCGAGTTAACCAATATTTTTGATCTTTTACGAAGAACCGTTAACTTTAGGAGAACGGGTAACATTCATATAAGCCCTGTCCAAAAGTTTTAATTTAAAATTCCTGCTTAATGCCACAATTTTATTCCCTATGTTGATACTTAAAAAATATAATACTTAACAATTTCATCAAAAAATATCAAAGTAGAAAATGAAATCGTGCCCTTAAGCTGGTATTTTAAATTAATATTTTTAGAGAGGGTGTTTTTAAGAAATATTTGAAGAATCCAAATTGTGAAAAATACCGTCGGTACCATTTCTGATACTATAAAACCTTTTATTCATTTTTTGAAAAAGTTAAAAAATTGCATTCAATTATACATTTCTCGAAACTAAGAAAATGCATATGCAAAAATTATGATAATTATTAATTCGCAAAATTTACGGAATACGCTAACACTATAATTAATACTACCAAAATTTAGACTTTTGAGTAACAATTCAAAGTACTGTGCTATCTCGATTACAACTTTTGCTTCGAATATCCTTCACACAGGACACTGTGGATAAAAATCGTGAATGGCATCGTGTTAACCATTATATTGTTAGTTTAAGCCTATGCTTATTTTTGCTTTAAGACGTAGTTTTTTTTATTAAAGTCAAAGCATTTTACGATCGTTATTTTTTACTGTTTTCCTCAAAAAACAACTTTATCCTTGCGGGACAGAAAGACATCCGTTTTTTTCCTTAAAATTTTTTTTGGTGATCTTGACAACCCCATGCAACTTTTGAGACCTCTTAGAATACGATCCTAATTTTTCGATACGCCCTAATGTACATATAGTGTTTTAACTATAGCGGGTAATCGAACGTTTCAGCTTCAGTGCATACTTGGTAGTATAGTTATAGTTTAAAGCTCAAATACTCGAAAAGGCGAAAGTAGTCGCAAGAAATTTTGGTACCACCAGAAAGAAGAAGGTTTGAAATGTAGGCTCTGAAGATTTTTCGTGGAATTGAGTGGAATTAAAAAAATTACAGCTTATTAAAATTACAAATTTTCAGAAAAAAAAACACAAAAAACGCACAAATTCAAACATGCGTCACTGTCCCAAGAACAACAACTTAAAAAAATAATACACAGAACTAACCTTCTATTAATAGGCTTTCATTGTGTAATGTTTCATTGAATATGTTTAATAATTAAAGATTTTATAGGCAATTTTATTGAGTTGTGTTATATAAAAATAAAATAAACAAAATTTTTTCAAAAAAGCGCCATCTTTAGTTGACCGTGGAAACTACATCGTACGATAGTTCAACAAACAAAACTGATTTTCTAAATAAGGAATGTATCTACATAGATAACAAAAATAATTGAAAAAATTTAAACCCCGTAACTTTCCAATAACCCCTAATGCGAGAGTTTTGCCTCTTTTTTGCCCAAAGTGCGACGTCAGAAGTAATTAAGAATAAATTCTTAATTTTCCTTTTCAAACATTTAGCGTATTGAGTAAGAATTCAATGCAACACCTGTAGCATGTAACATTTGAAGAAATAAATTGGTTGACATCATTTTTGAGCAGATGATAAGCAACGGAAGCACGCTTTCGTTTCCGGCTCTGGCTCGTCGGCTAGTGGGGGTGGAAGTTCTTGTTACTTACCATCTTGTAACACCTCTACTACATGAAAATTAATTTTAAATATCGCGTGCATAGGATGGGGTAGAGAAAAGAAAGTAGAGAAAATAAAAGAAGGAAAATCAGAAGAAATAAACAAACCGATTAAAGAAAAGGGAACATCTGCGCTCGAATGTTGTTGTTGGGCCTTGGTGACATGGCCTCAACTATTGCCCTCCCAACCATGATCATCATCTCAAAAAAAAAATGTCCGGAAATAACAAAAAAAATGATGATCCCAAGTGCTATTCAAAACAAACTCCCAACGCCTGCTAGAAATCAAAAATATTCAAAATTTAGGTATCCATATCCACTTGATTTATATTTCAAAAATTCATTCGTTCAACTTATAAACTATACAATATACTCGTCTGCAATAAACAAAAGATATAAAACTGAACAATATGCAGGTAGACATTTTAGTTTTTTTTTTCTTTTTTTTTTTTTTAACACAAAGAAAACAGTGTGCATAACTCATGCATATACAAAACTAGCTTTTCCTGGCGCGCATTGCTGCACCCTGCAACTATATGGGAACATAATAGGTGTATTCAAAACTTTTCTTAGATTCATAGTTTAACACCACTGTTATTTTCCACTGCCCGTTACAGTTTCCCAGTAGCAGGAGATCACCAAATAGTAACTCAATTTTGAGTTTGTAAGTAAGTATTGCTACTTTTACTTTCAAAGCTATTCGATAATACAAATTTTAACTGTATGGGCGGAGCCACACCCTCTTATATAATGCTCATCCCCGTTTTCTAGTAGATGGACATTACCCTGTTTTAGTACAGTTGCCGACAGTAAGCATACAGACTAAATTACCAAAATGTAGCCCAATCGACGAAAACCGTAGGAATTATAGCATTTTTATAGATTTGTGGGCGGTAAAAGGGGGTGTGACAGAAATTTAAACCATCTCGTACTTGAAAAAAATGTACTGCCAAAATTTCAGCTCTATCGGCTAAGTAATTTAGAAGTTTCCAGCCATCACACAGACAGCGTTTTGCTTTTTGTATATATATTTTGGATAAACGTTATTGGCTATAACTTTTGATTGGCAAGAGATACTTAGATACATTTTTCTATTAAATTAAGTTTTTAGCTTGTATATTTTTTCAAAATTATAAAAACATAATATTGGAAACAGAAAATTTTGTTCGAAAAATTCTAGGGGTACCCTTGCTTTTTGAATCACAAAAATGGTTTTTAATTTTTGCGTAAAATTTACATAACTTTTGCTTATAAATGTTATAACTTTTAAATAGAGTTAAAAATTTTCGAATTTGAATTTAAATTATTTTTACAACAAAACCAAACTTTGAGCCTTTTTGTGAGGAAAACTCCAAAATTTCAGACCTTTTTTAAAAAAAATATTTAAAATATATATACTTAACTAACGGTATTTTTGCAATAAGGTTTTCATAGTACTTTGATGAAGCTTTAAGACAAAAAAAAATTTAACAAAATGTATACAAAAGCAGCGGAGATATTTGACTCGAAAGTCGCAAAATTAAATTTCTGATTGTTTTTTTCGTAATTTTGTTTAACGATGTTGCATTAAATATATCGTTGTAGTAAAATTTTTCATAGTTTTCAAGATATGTTCATGTTTTTGATATCAAAATAACGGAAATTTTTTAGTTTTACTAAATTTAAGAAATATTTTATATTTTGTAAATATTTGCACATGTAATCTAAGAAAACAACTAAAAATATGCGATTTTGTAAAAAATTTGTACTACAGCACCATCTGGTGTCCAAGGTGGGTCAAAGAAGATAGTGCTAAAAAACTCATCGTACCTGAAAACTACTATATACCAATTTTTATTCTAATCGCATGAGCGGTTTGGAAGTTTTAGGTGGTTTTGTAAAAAATTTGTACTATAGCGCCCTCTGGTGTTCAAGATAGGTCAAAAACGATAGCAGCAGAACACTCAACGGGCCCTTTGCTGTCCTTTGTAAATTCCAAACAATGGCAGGTGCCTTGCGAGTATGAGAATCGCATAGAAGGCCCTTGATAAAAATAAAACATTTTGAAATTTTGATTTTTTTACACTTTTTTCGATTTTTTTTTTCTTTTTTTTTTAAAACCCGAACTGAAAAAATACCTTTCCAACAAAGTATAAATCATCAAAATCGGTTCGGTCGATCTCGAGTTATGGGATTACATCGCATTCGGACACTTTCTTTTATATATATAGAAGATAAGTAAATAATAATATATAAAAAAAAATTCATACATTAGGATTCTCTATGAAAATATGTTATAATTACAAAAAAGAATGTTCGCATTTTAAGCGAGTAAAGGTTCTGTAATTTGTTCTATTTTTAAATTAAGTTTGAATTCATTTTTTTTTCTGTTTTACTTCAAGCCTTGCCATACGTTTATTGTTTAAGTTTTGTGCATTCTTATATTGGTTCTTATAGTGTAAAAAAAAAGTAAACACAAAAAGTTTTTTTTCTTTTTTGTTTTTATTTATTTTTGTTTTTTTTTTATTTATTTTATTTATTTATTTTGAGGTTTATATTAGTACAATAAGATTATAAGAGATCTTTTAGCGTACAACGGAGAGAGTATATCATCAACAGATAACATTATATAAAAGAAAACAAATTGCTTAAGGCTAATATATAAAGTTACAAGAATTTGACAATTAAGATTTTAAATATGATATGCAAAAATTAATGAAGAATTTTGTTTTTTTTTTTTTTTTTTGTGTTTAAATTTAAGTTCTTTGTAATTACCAATATATATAAGTATTGCCCTATCGCATTTTTTTCCGTCCTTGTTTAAACGTTTATTCTTAATTTTAAAAACATTATAAAAACGTAGAAAAGCTTGCTTCACCAAAAATACAAGTTTAAAAAAAATAAGCAAAATAAAGAGAGAACAAAAACACTTACTTTGACTGTGTGCGCTGCTCCCACGATGAAAGATCTTTCATTCGGCAATGCTGCATTTTTGCTTGGCTAAATATAATTTAAATCAAATGTGAGAAAAGGTTTTTCTATGTTTTTTTTTTTTTTTTTTTTTTTGAGTATTAAGTCACGATTAATGCTTCGCTTCGCTTCGCGTTTTAACAAACACAAATTTACCCTTAGTGGCGTGGTGAATTAGGTGAATTTTACCGAAATAGCTATAAATAGATTTTTAAAACAAAGTACATCAAGAGGATGCAAAAAAAAAACATGGCAAAAATTGAATTTCAAATTAGGTTCCTTTTTTTTCTTTTTTTAATAACTATTAACTTTAAACTTTGGTAACTGTGAATCGTAAATGAATCATAATAATAATTTATTTTTTTTGAAGTGAAACTTCTTAGGCGGCGCTTCGAAATTTGAATGAGAATATTGAGGAGTGAAATTTCAAGGTCAATTTCATTTCGTTACACGATAGAGAATAAAGATATGTTGTACAGTAGATAGAATGAGAGAGATATACATTGTATAAAAGACTGAAAAAAATTTCTTTGTCAGCGCTGAGTATCGAACCTGAAATCTCAGTTTTATTAAGCCAACGTGCTATATGCTGGGCTAAGGTCTTCATATGTAAATGATGTCTACATACCAATTAATCAAACTACTTTTGCTGTAGATGCCCAGCGGGAAAATAAACAGCGCTCCTAGCGGGAAAATATAACAGCCTTATTCATAAACACATTTTAGAGGCAGTGTAACTTTAAACAAGAAAACGCTATTCATAAACATTTTCGCAACCATGTTTTTTGTTTGTCTTTTCGTTTAATATCAAAGACATGCTCCATATGCGCCCTTTGCAGCATTTTTTTTATGTGGCGGCCATTGCAAATCTATTGGAATTCTTAATTTTTGTAGAGATTTTTTTTAGTTCAGACAAAAACCTTACAAACATGAGCAGCGAATGAAAAAATGTTTATGAATATAGCCCAAGAATGATAGAAAAATAGATTGCGCAGATAGTAAAAATAATTTTCTACGATCTGCGCATCTACGTTACGATAGACTTACGATATGAGCTTACGATATGGCTTTCTGTCAAGTCTTGTTAAAAATGTGAACAAATATGAAACAATGGCAAAAGATTCAAGAAACAAACTTGGTCTAGCGTGACGTCATGATCGTAAAAAATACTTTGTTCGTAGCTAGAAATGTCAAAATGAAAAGTAAACAACATAACGGACCTGCGCAATGCGTAATCTATTTTTCTATCATTCTTGAATAAAGCGTAGTATGCTGTAGAAACGAAAATTTCTTAGTTAACGTTGAAGAAACGCAATTAAACTTCTAAACATAAAGCTTTATTTATGTCTCTGAATCTTAGATATTGTGGGTTAATGCACTTTGTATCCTTAAATATTGTTTGAATAGATTTTTCATTAAAAATGTATTTTACAAGCAAAGAAGAACTGAAAGAATATAAGATAAAAGTTTATGCAAGTTTACGCAAATGCAAGTTGCGATAATTGTGCAATTCCATGACGCCAACTTGACACTGTGCGCAAGAAAAGTTGGAATAAGTTCTTTCAATAGATAACTATTTTATACATATCTTAGTTATATAATTTTATATCGAACTATTTACTATTAATAATAGTAAGTATAATGTGTGTGTGAAAGTTTTAGTTATCTTTTCACATTTAAAGTTTTAAACAAAAAAGTATTTATAAGGCTTAATTTTTTTAAAGCAAAAATAATAACTAAAATTTGTCCCATAGTTTTTGAGTACAAAATAACCGGTAATTTTTGATTTTTAGTTGTTAAGGCAGAAATAAAAATGAAAGTTAAGATCACGTTTATAGTTGAGGTAGATTTATTGTTGTGACATTGTTCTGTGAAACTCCTTATTAATATGCCAAAAAAAATTTTTGAAAAACAAATTTATAAATGCACCTGAAGCTCCCATTGGCAAAAAAATCGCTCATTGTAGTTATGTAAAATAAAAAAATCCCTTTTTAAGAAATTATTCTCTTAATATGCGGAATATGCAACACTTGATTTTCTCACAATCATACTCTCGCTCTCAAACTTTCAATAAAGCTACGCTCTGAGTTTTCTCCCTAGTGCAGCGATGGGTTCTATTCCCGATAGAACTCTACGCCACGTTACGTTGCGTAGCTTTACGATTGCATAATCGAGCCTTTACACTAAAATCGTTCTTATTCTAGAAAAGAAAGAGTGTATACAAAGAAGAAGTTTCACTTCTTTACTGTATACACGGTATACTGTATCTTTTTTTTTTTTCATTCGCTGCTCATGTTTGTAAGGTTTGTGTCTGAACTAAAGAAAATCTCTACAAAAATTAAGAATTCCAATGGATTTGCAATGGCCGCCACATAAAAAAAATGCTGCAAAGGGCGCATATGGAGCATGTCTTTGATATTAAACGAAAAGACAAACAAAAAACATGGTTGCGAAAATGTTTATGAATAGCGTTTTCTTGTTTAAAGTTACACTGCCTCTAAAATGTGTTTATGAATAAGGCTGTTATATTTTCCCGCTAGGAGCGCTGTTTATTTTCCCGCTGGGCATCTACAGCAAAAGTAGTTTGATTAATTGGTATGTAGACATCATTTACATATGAAGACCTTAGCCCAGCATATAGCACGTTGGCTTAATAAAACTGAGATTTCAGGTTCGATACTCAGCGCTGACAAAGAAATTTTTTTCAGTCTTTTATACAATGTATATCTCTCTCATTCTATCTACTGTACAACATATCTTTATTCTCTATCGTGTAACGAAATGAAATTGACCTTGAAATTTCACTCCTCAATATTCTCATTCAAATTTCGAAGCGCCGCCTAAGAAGTTTCACTTCAAAAAATATAAGCCGCAATAGCGTTAAAATTCCCATGAAAATACATAGGGATATGAAACAAAACGGAAACAAAATATATACCTGCAGTGAGGTAAATTTCTTTCTGACGACTAGATGGAGTTGATTTCGTTTGAAAAAATTGCAGAAGACATGAAAACCGCCGGAAGTAACGCATTTAGCTACAAGCGCCAGTACACACCGTTGCATGAATGTTGCATTAGCGGTCTTTGAGTGGCTCTCTATGTGTCACCATGACGTCAGAAATTTTTTGTGTAATTTCGTTGAATGCTTAGAGCAGGACTTTATTGACGTATCATAGTTTTTATCCTAGCTCTTATATTCAACGGGTAATAATTCCATGTAACAAATTTGCAGTTGTTGCAATCAAATTTGCAATCAGTGCGTCCCGATGACGTTTTGATTTTTTTTTATAATGAAGTCAAAGAATTAACCTTTACGGACGTACTATTATTTTAATCATAGCACCTGCACTCAGCGAGTAACAATTCAATGCAACGCTGATGCATTTTAAAAAAATGCCTTTTTCAACTTTTTTGGAAATCTGCGCGGTAAAACGTAACTAACGCACACGGCCACAGCCGCCACTAATCACAATTATTAGAAGTAATTAAAAACAGAATTCAAGAAAAGAGTAGGTATATTTAGTGGTACTTTGAGTAAACTTTATATACCTCTTTCGTAGGTATATGAGAATGTGAAGATACACTTCAATCCTAAAAACCTACTTAAATTATCCTTTATAATCTCATGCATACCATAGCATCATACGTAGCACTTCACTTGGCTTCAAGCAAGAAATTAATTTTATATTGGAACATCAGTGCAAAGTGATTTCAAACCTTCTGCAATCACATCCAATATAGCGCCTGTATCGGACTATAAGTGTTAAACTACTCGATGTCCATGTCAATTCCTTAAATACATAAAATGAATAAACGGAAAATAAAACTACGAATCGAATATTTCTACAGTTCGTTCTTCGTTCCTTCTACCCGTACATTCTTCATGGCTTTCCTTGAAAATACGAAATCAAGTTTTGTTAAATTGAGTCTCCAGTGACGAGCTAGACGACGCAAGATGCAGGAACGGGACGGATGACTACGACATAGAGCGACCATTAAAATGAATTGCAGTGCACTTTGTGCCATCAACAGAATAAACTGAAAACGAAGGAACCCCGGATATAACTAAATATACAGAAAAATAAAATGGAGAAGAAACAAAAATACGAGTCAAGCAAATAACAACTTCAGCGCCTGCAACTCAGGCAAGCGAGACCAGAGCAGGACCAGCATCAAGCAGCCACGCCATATCAATAAAACTGAATTGTTACGTTCGGAAACTGCAAAGCAGTGCAAATTCATTGGTCTCACTCGGCAGTCCTGTATGTCGGAAAAGTACAACAGCCGAGGTGGCAGAAGGAGACGCAGTTCGTCAGTCACCCGTTCTCAGTGACTGAATGAGTTAGACTGTTGGTTGGTTGGTTGGATGGCTGGCTGGCTGGTTGCTCTAGTTAGTTGTCGTAAAAGAAAACTACATCAACCTACAAGAGCAATAATTTTTAATGAACATTAAAATAAATTTTTCAAATAATCACTCGAAAACTAGAAATTTGCTGCACTTTGTGATTCGGGCCACTTTAATGATGGCGATGTTAGTGCTTCCGCTGCTGCCTGCTGATACCACCACAAAGTATATTGAATGAGTTGAGGAATATAAACAACCTTGAACAAATCCTACACAAATGAATGAATGAAAGAAAAACTGCATCAAATACTGAAGTTGGCATTGAATCGTGATGAGGAACTTATGAATTTAAAAGCAAAATAATCCATAACCATACCATGTAAGCATCTAGATTGATTGATTTGTGACTTAATTAAAAAATTTGCTGTGATGTGCCCAAATCGTGCTATCATGTACAACATTGGAAATAAAAGTACTTCAAATGGTTTGGTTTTTACGGGGTGTATCTTTTTCTGAGTGAAGTTAACACAAGCCATTAATATTTTTCAGATACTCAAACCATTAATATTTTTCCAGTTGGGTTGAAAAGTTCGTAAGATGACACATAGATGAAGTGAGAATTAAATTCATAGGATTTGTAGTTAGTACCATCCTTCAAATGACACGTGCATAAATTTGACATCTGTCTGACAATTGGTTCGTGAAATTGTCAGTAGATCAACATTGGCTATATTCACACATCAGTCAAATGATTGAACCAGTCAAAATTTGTTGTTGCTTTCCTATGTAAAAAAAAAATTAACTTTATCTCATAGCGAAAATGAACTCCAAAATCTTCTCTTCTCAGTCAAAATTTTGATTCAGCTCTAGACCTGCATCAATCAGTCAAATGGTTGCATTATTTTAATTGTTTGTTGTTTAGTAGGAAATTGTGTCAAGAAAAGTACTTAATTAGTAGTTTTTTGGTAACAAAGGTAGTTTTTTGAAGAGAAAATGATGTAATCTGAAACCCTTGCGAACAATATTAGATGCAACACAACTTTTCTATTAAAAAATTCAAAATCGGTTGTTGTTGATTGTGTTGTGTTAACTTTCTGTTTTGTTTTTTAATACAACACAACAAAATGGCAATTTCGTGGACAAGGGAGCTCATGGAACTTTTTATAAATGAATTTGAAAGCAAACCATGTCTGTGGGCAAAGAAGGAATCCGCTCGCAACGATATTCAAATATCAATGCTTCATATTACTGTAGATTGCTTGGGAAACCCTTGGAATGCATTCTACTAAATATCCAATTGAAATCTTTGACTGGTACTCAATGCTTGTCAAAAATTCGCCTGTAGCTAGATATCGCAATGTAACAGAAAGCTGTTGCTTGGTGTAATTGATTTTCTCATTGATGTTTCTTCTTTTAATAAATCATGTTGGATTAGTCGCAAAATATAGTCGAAATTTTCTTCCGTCATTCTCAAGAAGTTTTTAAAACACTTTAAATCATTTACTCTGAATTCATCTGCAATGCTGTAAGCTACTCCTGTAGTCTTTCTGGTGTATCGCCAAGGTTTTATCCACATAGATTCTTTTTCTGCCGTGTAGTTTCTTCAGTTCCTGCCAAAATTTCATTAACTCTATTATTTTTTTTATTACGGGCATCCGATGGTCATCCAAATAGGTATAATTTCCGGCGTATTGATTTCTTAATGTGATAAATTTTAATCCTAAAAGATCAACTAAATTTCCGCCATTGTTTTCCATTTTGTACAATATTTGTTCACAGAAAATAATTCAATTAAAAAACCCAAATAAAATGATGCCCACAGCACGATACGAATTCACAAAAAAATAGGTAGCACAAAAGTAACAAATGGCGTCATCAGAGCATCAATGAAAATATCGTGTGTGAGCAGGAATCAATCAAAATTTTCGGAGAGAGTAAAAGAGAGTAAAAAATCGTGATGAACTTCAATCATTTGACTGACGTGTTAACATAGCCATTGCGAATAGAGCAACTTATGTTATTGTGCAAAAAAATAATTAAAAAGAATTTCGTGTGTTAATGAAGTATTGCTTTATCGTAAGAAATTACTGTTGAAAACAAAGCTTGATAAACATTATTGGACTAACATGAAACGGGGCGAAATGAGCACTGATGACGTTGCACGCAGTGGACGCCCAAACGAAAATATTCAGAAGAAAAAGTTCACAAAAGCATTATGTAAGACCGTAAAGTAAAGTTGATCGAGATCGCTGAAACTCTGAAGTGCATTGCGCATGAATATTTGGAAATGCGAAAGCTGTTTGCTAAGTGGGTGAGCTCACAGTAGATCAAAAGCATCAACATGTCGTTGATTCTGAGCAATGTATAGCGGTATTCAACCAAAAGCCTTTTAATATTTTCTGTAGACACCTGCCTGTTCAGCTTAATTTTACGTTTCCCCTGGCAAGGAGTCGAGATTCATGGAATTAATGTCCAAGAGATGGATCTTCCGGACGTCAATATCATGCTAATGATTCAGTCAACGTTCATCCAACCATTTCTTGGGCGTCACTTCCATGATTGAAGACGCGACCAACGCCCTGTCATTGTAGTTTCAACACCGGTTACATACTATATTAAAATTAATAAAAATACTGTATGTATAGTAACCAATATTAAAACGCAACAGTACCAATTATGGATGATTAGTTGGGTCACATTTATTGGTGGAAATCGAGGCACATCTAACATCAATGGCAATATTTGGGCATTGCCACCCGATAATACAATTGTGCAACTCCACGCCGACCAATGTAGGTCTGCACGCGACATTGAACTACCAGAATCAGCAGGATATTCAAAGGGCCAACCCTCCGATAGTCTCCCGGGCAAAAGAAATTTACGTCCAAATAGCACTTACACCCACTGACACATGTTATATGTAAATATATTACACTTGACTGCGATACCAGAAGTCAGCACTATTGGATATGGTATATCGCATATAACACATGACTGTGACGGCACAAAAGCCACCACTATTACACCACTTCAACTTTGGTACTTCGAGATTACTAAGATACACTTTTTCACTTCGGAGTACCCAAAACGCGCACCTCAGATAAAACATAAATTTTGCAGTAAAACTACGCAGCGTTATCGAAGACTATCTATAAGATATGTTATTGTAAAAATGTTAGTGGAATTGCGTTCTTGTGTGTATCGAGGTAATTCCTATAATTCCTTCGTAGGATTAACGCTACCCTTGATCTTGTCAACGTTCCAACCTACTCCCCAGATTGGGCGTCAAAGTCCAGGATCTGGGTAGTCCCTTCTATATTTACACAGGATAGGGCGAACCCATTGCCTGCGACCATCCTTCTTAATCCTGCTTTAGACAGGCTGCTCGTAAGAACAGGCGGACTTAGCTGTATTCAGCATCCACTGGTGTTTAACATAGCCAGCTCCCATATGGGCTTAATACTACTGCGCACCTTGACACAGGAGTCGAGGTTCATGGAAATGCCATCCAGAAAAATTAATTTCCTAGGTTTCACCTCCATGACTCCAGATGCGACCAACGCCCCGTTATAGTAGTTTCAATACCGGATACACACCATACTTAAGTTGTATATTTAACTTTATAAATATTCTGTAATAGAGCCTGAACAGAATCAAAAATCGTTGCGGCCGACGATCTGTGTTGTTGAAAAATACATGCAAAATGTAAAAAAAACCGCAACTCGTTTTCTCTTGCACTTCGTTTTCTCTTCTCTATTTTTTCTCTTTAATTCTTTTAAGACTCTCCAAAGCGTAGTGTAGCGGGATCGCTTGGATTTCTTCTTTTCATGTCTTCACACAAAAGAGCTTAGAAAAGAGTACTCTTTGACCTTGGCAAAAGTTTCCATAATGAATAACCACATCAACATTACCGAACTATCTGCATGCATTCTTTGGACACTTACATTTGACTATGACATTTTGTCACTAAATTGTTTATCACTGGGCAAAATAAACATTCACCTCCATAACATAAGCAGTACAACGTACTGGCTATACTACTCCTCCTCCGTAACGTATCTTCGTTAGCACAAATTTACGTGAAAACTAGAGTCACATTTCACACATATTGGCATTTTCACTGTATTGTTTTAACACCAAACCACCAACTGACGTCAATGATATTTCATGGATGACTATTCAATCATAAGTATAAAGGCTACTATTGATGTATGCAACAGCCAAACCTACTATTGGCGGCCTCGGTAGTCGAGTAGGTTGCGTATTCGACTCCAGTGGTCCCGGGTTCGATTCCCGACAAGCCATGGTCCTTCGCTTTAAACTTTCGCATTTGCAATTTTCTATCCTCATTTCTAATCAACTGAAATTGAAAATTCATCAATATTTACGACTTGAAGTTGTAGTTGATGGTAGCGAATTTTGTGGATGAGATTGCCTTACAATTTGATTTGACTGAGGTAAAGACATTACACTCTTATTCAAATTCACATGTTGCTTTGTCTTTCCACTACTCTTAGAACATCCTACACGTGTTTCACTTGATTGACCTTTCCTTCCCACTAATTTATCACCGCATTTCGAACCAAGGCAGACTTGACTGAATAGGTATTCCACCTGAAGTCCTTCCGTGGAAAAAAAAACTTTCTTATATATGCAACCATCCTTCTTTATCCTGGCTTTGGACAGGCTGCTCGTGAAAACAGGTGGCGATTTTCATCCGTAATAATAACGTATTTTCCATCGATATGTGACAATTGATAAAACAAGGCTACATCACTTCACTCCAGAGTCCAATCCACAGTCAGTCGAGTGAACTGCACGCGATGAACCAATCCAAAGCGTGGAAAGACGCAACAGTTCGCTGGTTAGGTTATGCCATCAGTATTCTGGGATGTGTAGAGCCAGATAATTTCATAGAATCACGAAAAAACGACCCCATTTGAAGAAGAAAAAGTGCTGTTTCATTAAGACTATACACCGTGTCACAATTCTATGAAAACTATGGTAAAATTGCATGAATTAGGCTACGGATTGCTTGCCCATCCACCGTATTCTCCAGATCTGGCCCCCAGTGACTTTACCTGTTTGCATACCTCAAAAGAATTGCTGAAACTGATGCCTATTTTGAGGCTAAAGAGAAATCGAACTGTAAAAATGGTATCAAAACATTGCATGACCACTTTAATCATTGTATCGCCATTAGAGAGGCAACTATGTTGAATAATAAAATCGAATTTTACCTAAAAAATTTGTTTAATTATGTTAGCCTACGAACTTTTCAGCCCAACTATGCTACAATTGTACTGCAAAATGTCGTAGAACCATACAAAAAATACCACATTCGTACTTATTTCAAGAGCGATATTATATTTCTTCATCTCAAAATAACAATTTTTAAGCTATAAATAAAAATAAATGAAGTTTAAAATATAAACTAAAATATAAACTAATATATAAAAGAATATAACCCTTTAAAATATAAACTTCAAATTACCTTTAAGATATGCGAAGTTTTGTCAAAAATGAAAGGAGTACGAGTCAAAGTATTAGGAGAAATATTAAATGTTGTTTTATTGTCCAGAGGTTTTGAAAGTAATCAATCCCACTTTACTCGCCCGAAATCCACATCACTAGTTTGAGTTTCTTGACTAAGAAAAAACGGATGCATTGAGAGCCACTCAGCATAATGACTGAAAACTTCTCCACACGACATTCGCATTTCGTCTGGCAGTCAGTCGTCGTTGAGCCATTCTTATTCACTATAAACACACACTCCCACAAACACATCAACTCCAATTCCATAACAAACGAATCGCATTTTCAAAAGCAACTTAAAAGCGAGAAAACAAATTTAATCCTGAATAACTGTTATATCCACTGTAGGGATAAGAAGAAATCAAGTATAAAGAAGAAGGGCAGGATTCCAAGAAACAAATGCAACTCGAACATTGTGTGTAGGAAACAAAGTAGTAAGAAACGATAAGAAAGCGGCTTCAACAGGGATATTTTCGATAAAATTAATAAAATTGATTTTATGGACATTTTAACCCTTACACGGTGCAGTATCTTTAAAGATACAACCATTAAAAAAATTCCTATGGCTATATTATTGGTTTGATTTTTTCCAAATCGGTTCTACAAGGTGGCGCAAAAGTAACCTTCCTATCAGAAAATGCTATAAATTTTGCAATTGGCCCCTAATGTCAGTTCTGTTTTGACATTTGTGTATAGTAAACACATGCGAAATACACGTTAATAAACAATGTTACGCTACACTGCTCCAGAACGCGGAATTAATCACCACCAAGAGGAAGATGATTTTTCATCAAAAATAATCATGAGTGATGAGGCCCATTTCCATCTTAGCGGGTACGTAAATAAGAAAAATTTACGCTTTTGGGGCATTGAAAATCCGCGTGTAACCCACGAAGAGCCATTACACCCGCTCAAAGTCACTGTATGGTGTGCTGTTTTCGCTGGAGGAGTCATCGGACCTTTTTTCTTCGAAGACGGTTACTGTGAATGGTGAGCGCTACAGAGCAATGATCAACGAGTTCTTTTTGCCGCAACTTGATGAATTGGGATTGGAAAACATGTGGTTCCAACAGGACGGTGCAACGGCACACACTGCACGTGCCACAACCGATATGCTGAAGGATGCATTTCCCGGGCGCCTAATCTCCCGATTTGGCGATTTGCACTGGCCAGCAAGATCGCCTGATTTGACCGCTCCAGACTTCTTTTTGTGGGGCTTTTTGAAGTCGCGGGTTTATGTCAACAAGCCTTAGACTCTTGCAGCTCTTAAAGACAATATCCGTCAAGAATGTGAGGACCTATCGCCGGAAGTTTTGGCCGAAGTGATGGAAAATATCATATAAAGGGCTCAAATGATAATCAACTGTGCCGGCTTCCATTTACATGACATCATATTCTCGACTTGATGTAAAAAAAATTAAAAGACCAAATAAAAATAATCCACAAGAAGAATCAAAGTTTTTCATTTTTTTTTTAAATTACAGCCAAAAAACATCGGAAGGTTATTTTTGCGCCACCTTGTATATTATTTATAATATTATAGGTCTTAAATAAAAAAATAGTTTTTACTTCTATTTATCATACTTTTTAAAAAAATTATGTACAAAGTCAAAAAAAATTTTTTTTTATAAATTAAATAAACACTATTTTTAACAGTTTAACTTCTAAGAACAGATAAATAATTTTGATTAGGAAAAAATACTGACTGCTTTCAAAACATGTCCTTTAGTGATTTTAAGTGGTTCGAAAAAAGTTCGATCATTTGGCACATCGCTGGGTCACTTTAGTTGGTTGTATCTTTAAAGGTACAGTGTGCACTTCCTGCAGCTTTTGATAATTTTAACTTTTTAAAATAAATGAATTAACCCTTAACCTTCGTATACTCGCGTCAAATAGTGTAATTCGTATATCCGCGTACGATCTGTGAGACCGAGATTCCTAGGTCCAATTTAGCATGTTTTTAATAACATATCATTATTAGTTAATTACATAATATTGGCTAATAACAGTCTTTTAACGTCATTTGTTATGAAAATAATAAGTCAAACGTAAATCGTCGGTCTGAGAGACCAATGCGCGAGTATACGAAGGTTAATAGCCTGATTTTTTATTTTGAGCTGAAAAAAATTGACGTTATAAATGTTGTTATTCTAAACAATATTTGTTCTACGATTTTTTTGATAGGTGACATTTACCTGAGCTAGATAAAGAATACCTGGTTGGTTCTTTGCGGAACCACTAGGCTCCCGGGCATCAAAAATTATAAAAGAAAGTTTATAGTACCGAAATTTTTTGTTTCATAAACATTAACCAATTTTATTAAGAAACATTAAAAAGTGAAAAGGAAATTTAAAATTGTTAATGTATATAATAGTGTTATTAAGCCAATGAGTTTTGATGAAACTCAGCGAAGCAGTTTTTTTTTAGCTGAAAAGCACAAATATATCCCACATTTTTGGCACCGGACCTTTGTACGGGATGTACATTTTGGAAGTTTGCATCGTGGCTTCCCTTCCTTTATAAATTCTGGCAAATGCCAAACGTTATCCAGGCGAATATCACGCGGTGGCAGCGGAGCAGACATTGGGCGATGACGTTTTGCAACAATTTCAACTTCAACATTACTTGGCCGCCCTTTTCCTACTCGCATCTCAGTTCCAGATTTTATCAAGCAATGGGCAACTTCGCACACAAATTCATGCAAAGTTTTTATCGGTTCCGTTTGATTAGTTGCTGCATGATGTCGCTTATATAAAATCCAGGCATTAATCATTGCCATATCACACATATGGTAGAACAAACGGTTTGTCCACTTGCGAGACTTTATGCGGATATGACTGCGGCCTAGTGACGAATCCAGAAGATCAACACCGCCCATGTATTTGTTATATTCATGAACAATGGCTGGACACGGAATGGTTTCCATTACCTTTTTCTTTTTCTTACATCGCTCAATAATTGGTGCATTTTCAGGTGTTTGACCATCTGGCGAAATATATGGTTTCACTCCTGCCAATGTTGATGCCATATTTACAACCCTATTTTCATTCCATGCCACTGTTGAGACGTCGATTCCATGAAATGTTCCAACATACTCTTCCCAATCACCTCGATTGTTAAATTTCTGCGGTAATTTGCATGACGGAAGTCGTGGGCGTCGAACCGTTCCAAGCGTATATATGCCTTGTGTCCGCAAATACACCATCAACGGAATCGATGTGTAATAGTTATCAAAATAGGTGACGTGATTTACGAATCGAGGAACCAAACGCGCCAATCATACCACAATATTCGCAGACGCACCCAAATTGGGCTCATTTTCCTCACGATGGTCGTCGTCGCCAGAATAAATTTCAAATGCATAGCAAAATCCGGAATCATCACACATAAGAAACAATTTGTCTCCCCAAGGATGAGGTTTGTCTGGCATGTACTGTTTCAGAGAGTGCTTAATCTTCGTAGCACAGATTTGCTCATCAACACACAATCTTGTTCTCTTCGGCACTTTTTTAAAATTTTTGTTCAGTGCGGTGATGATCGGACGAATTTTGTACAGTCGATCATAGCACCCAAATCGTGCTGGGGTATGGGTCCATATGTTGAACTGCTTCGGACACACGATTATGTCTGCGTTTGCGTGCACCGTTAGATGATGTCGATGGCTGGTGATCAGACAGCGATGGCTGTTGATCAGATGTTGATGGCTCTTGCACACGATGACTTCGCGGCATTGTGTCGTTGTTATTGAAGTGTAAGAATTGGCGAATTTTTTCATGACGATTTCGTGTCATGCAATCTATAATAGGCTTAAAACCATATTCACCCCAATACGATCGAACGCTCGGGTACTTAAAAACCGACATATAGTAATTTATTCCCATAAATCGTTTGATCTCATCTGGCGTGGTATTCAGTGGTTTATCAACGTTTTTTGCATCGCGTGCAAGTTGCTCTGTTCGACGATATTTGAAATAATATCATCCGTCATGAAAAAAGAAAAAAACTGAATCGGTGAGTTCAATGCTAATATTTCTGGTGTCAAGTCATCATTTCCTTGAAATTTAACAATACAACTGAAGATTTGTTTTTCGCCACAATGGTTTTTTAAAAACATTAGACTCTTTGTCAATCGATACGCCTTCAAACATTGTCGCATATTCTCGCCATCGGGAACGATCACCAACAATAACTGGGTCTTCTACAATAGCTATAACAAATATATGTCAATACAGACCAAAAATTGATCATAAGAAGCTAGGTCAAAGTCCTTTCAAGGGCTGAAATGGCCAGTTATTTATTTTTTTATTTTTTATTTTACAGACCAAAAATAGGTTTTGTTGTAAATTATCACCTTGATTTGATACAGTGTTCGCTTCAATACTTAAATTGCCTGAATCGGCATTAGCCATTTCGACATCGCTCACGTCTACTGCAGAATTGTCTTGAATATCTTCCAACACTTCACTGTCTCCATGTACATATCCTAAATTTTCATTACGAAAAGCAGACTGAAAGTCGAAATCTGGGTCATCAATATCGTCGTCAGAAAAATCACCATCATCTTCGCTTTCCGACCACGCAATTGAATTGACGTACTCGGAAAGTCGTTCATCTGTTCGAAAATCACGAATTCTTCGCGCCATTTCTGCCTAATAAACTAAAAAAAACACAACATAAGCAATTCTGTATAACTTCATATAAGCATAATTTCGAAGTCCCGGAGCCTGACGGTTCCGCAAAGAACCAACTAAAAATTGGTACAAAATCTAGTAAAATATAAAAATTAAATCACTTCAAACGTTCACAATACCTTTTAGACACTATAACGATCACGGAAATATTTTTTTCAGCTTCGATTTAAACGAATTTAACACAAAAATAATTTTTGTAAAGTTCGCGATTTCACAAAAGTGCTTTTTCTCGAGGTTGTGTTACACTACTAACCAGACACGTGTCAAATGAAGTTGGCTGCAAGTGGCGATCTTCTCAAATGGTGGCGCCTACACCAATAAACATTTTTAAAGACCCAGCGGGAAATTTAAAAACAAATTGCTTAACAAAGTTATAATTTTTTGTGGTTGGTTCCTAGCGGTACCAGTAGGCTATTAAGGGTTAATAAACATTTCATAACAAATTCTTTTATTTTGATATATTTTCATAGGGATTTTAGATGTGCGTAAATTTACATTGTATCTTTATAGATACAACAACTTTTTTTAAAAAAACTTTTTCTAAAAAAAAAAATTTTCAAAACTTCAAACGCACTTTTTATTTTTACTCAATTTTACATAAAATATATTTTTTTCGGTAAAAATCGAGGGCCTTGTGCATTTAAGGGTTAAAGAAGTTTCAAAATCCACTTATATACGTCAAGGGCGCTTTCTACTTTGCTGTAGTTTTTAATGATATCTGACACCTGTGTTGACAGATCGACACTATTTTTATTATTTTTTTTTATTTTATTTAAACTTTGTTTAAAACTTCAGAACAAAATTTGAAGAGCGAAGGATATGAGGTTAAAATATGTACTCTAGATTTATCCATTACTGATTTTTTCCACAATGCTTTTTAATAGTTTGTTGGAATCAATAGTTTAGATTGTTTCAAAGCATAGTTCTGTAGTTCATAGATCACTTACGTGAAATTTGAAGTGCAAAAATACAATAAATATTCATTTTTGTTATGTATTGGGGCATTCAAGATGCTGCTGGCTTAACAAAGGACACACGATTTTTTCCAAAAGTCTTTTTTATTTTTTCACAGAACCGCCTTTCAGCTCGATATACTTATTCCAACGATTTTCTAACATTGCGATGCCCTTTGAATACTCGTAGTAATATTTCTCAAGATCTCCGAAATACGTTATAGTTTACAATTCGACCTATTCATTCGTCGCAAATCTCCTTCCCTGGAGCCACCTTTCTAAGTTTGGGAACACATAATAATCGCTGGGGGCCAAATCTGGAGTTCGGAGCGTTACTCGTGCAATTCGGCCATGGTTTCGATCGATTTGTGAGCTGGAGCATTGTCTTGCAAAAAGAAGGTTTTTTTTTCTCTGACAAATGGGACCGTTTGTTTGCGATTTCGTTCTTCAATCGGTCCAATAATTTACAGTAATAGTCGCTGTTGATTTTTTTTTCCTTTTCTCAAATAGTCGATGCACAAAATACCACTTGAATCCCAAACTTGAATTCCAACAACAAATGCCAACACCTTTCCGGCCATTTTTTGAGTCTTCGGTCGCTTTGGTGTACTTCCACTGGGATTTACACACTCTTTTGCTGATTTCTTCGATTCTGTTGTGTAGTGAAGGATCCATGTTTCATCCATGGTCACTATTTTTCGCAAAAAATCAGTTGAATTTTGTTTAAACATGTCCAAACATTGTTGGGAAGTGCGAACACGTTCTTGTTTTTGATTGATTGTTAACGAACGGGGCACCAATCTTGCAGTCAGCTTTCTCATACCCAAATGTTGATGTAAAATTGAAACCACCAGCCCACTTGTTATGCCTGCGGCTGTAGCTATCTCAAGCACTTTCACTTTATTTACAACCATATTAAGGTCTTCCCACACTTCGTCGTTTATTCCCGACTTTTCAAAAACGCAGTAGAAATGCAACACAAACAATGCTAACCCGGTCAATGCCAAAATAAGACTGCATAGATCTGACATAAATATATAAGAAGCGAGCTAGTAAGTAAGTAGTCATATAGTAAACACAAGAGCTTTACACTTACACACATAGCGTAATAGAGTCGCCGAATGTGATAGATCGTGTTTGAGGATGTTTTCTTTAGTAGCTTACATACATTTAATGAACGGGCCTCATGAGGCCCAGCAGGTACACTTACCAGCTTGATAGATAAACAGATCAGGTTTGTTCTACCAAATCAATGCAAATAATTTTTAGCTGGTTTCGTTACGTCTAGAAAACATAAGCGGGTGTAGTGTAGTAGAAAGAAAAGGCAGACATAGAAAGATAAGCAGTCTACTTTTTAATTGTGAGTCTTTGACACAAGTCTTTGATTTAAAGTAGAATTTTCATGTAAATTTAACAACATTTGTGCCTTTGCCGTTAAGATTTTTTATCTCTGGGCACAAAGTAACCGATAAAAGTCTTTGTGGCAACGTGTATTTTCCTTGGTTTTACGATTTGTGCTCCTCGGTATAAGAGTGATCCAAACAGTTTAAACATATGGATGCATTTTTCCCAATGTTCGAATACGTGTCGTACACCTTAGAGTCCGCCTGCTCTAAGTCGATCTAGCCACGCCTTCAACTTGTATTTGCTTTAGCTTTCAATTATCAGACAACATCCAGATACTACTTTTCCGTAGAGCTCTCGAACATATCATTTGATTTTCTTCTATTTTTTTTTTTGTTTTTTAATTTCCTCAATTGTAATTTTCTCTCACACAATTTTCTTCCCACTCAAGATTTTATTGTCTATCGTTGTTGCATCCTTGATGCTCCAAAATAATGCGAAAGGATAACAAGACGCGGAGCTACACATTTCCTTGCAGAAAGTGTGACGAAATAAGATGTTATAAACTCCCATTAGACGGGACAAAACGATGTGATGGAAGCATCCGGAATAAACAGTTATTGCAGATGCATTTGTGTGTGAGAGTATGTGTGGCTCCCAAGAGAGAGAGAGAGATGGAGAGGAGTTGACATTTATTTCTAAGGATCATGTCAGAAAAACTCATTGTCTCGCTTTTTGGTATCCTGAGTGTGGAATGTGTTGTCTTTTTTTTAGCTTTTTGCTTAATCTTAACAGGATTTCGATTTTTTTCTTATATTTTCTTTTAATCCCAGTGCACAAAACAAGACAAAATAAGTAGGTGTAGTACTGCCACGTTATCCCGTTATTCTGACGTCTTGGCATAGCTAATGTTAATTTTGCACATAAAGTTTTGTGAGTTTTTGTTGTCTTTTATCCGCGCGATGCATTTCAATATAATAACGGCACAAACACAATACACTTAGATACACACACTCATGTGCTCACACACTCACTTTATGCATAAGTTAATCCTGCAGCTGAAACACATCCGGCATGCAGGATGAATACCTACAACGCATCCCTAGCCAGCGCTCAACATCGCGTCAGATCAAATTCGTGTTAACATCATTTAAAGCCGGACCCGGAATATGCTGCGCCACCTCAGGCAAAAGGTGTAAAATGCTCTTCCGACAGAATCATTACCAAGATGCACAAAGACACGCCTTTCATCTTCTAAGATTTTTCGTTGTGTTTCGCTTTTAGAGTTGCTAACGCCAAACTGACGGGGTGGCTGGCTGGTTGACTAGGTGTATGTTTCTAACCAGCAACGCATCCTTCGCCAGGAATGTCAAGTATAAAAGGCACGGAGTAAGAAATAAACAAGTAACACGGGCCCATAAATATTTATGCGAGTTTTGGGAGCATTAACATACAGCGAAAAACAACAGCATCTGACTTGGTAAACATGACAGTCGACAGACATGTGCTGCAATGTTTTCGTCCTTGCCTGCTAGCTTCCACCTAGGTTTCCTCAACGATAAGATGCTCAAATTGAGGAATCAGAGTCTGACAAAGAAAACCAAGAACGTAGAATTCCAAGAGTCTTTGGTGTGTATCTATGGTGTGGCATGGGTGTTTCCGGTGCTTCGTATTAATGGTGAACGTGCTGCAGCATGTTGACATCGCTGAAGGTGTCACCGACACCTTTTCTGAAGAACAAAGCAAAAGTTTTGCTTTTCTAGTGAGCAACACATTTCGTCAGCTCAGGTAAGCATCTACCTACAATTCAACGGAAGTGCCTTTGGTGAAGAAATCTCTGCAGCTTTGAAGTTAAGGTTAAGAGGCAGCGAGGCCAACTGCACCGGATGCAAGTGGAGAATGCGGTCGCGCATATTTATGCAATGCAAAGAGATTAAGTTGATTTTGTGAATGTAGCGAAATGCTAAGCTACGCTTCTAAAACGCAGATTATTTTCTTAATGTTCCGATAGTTTTACAAATTAACAATGAAGAAAAAATATGCTTAAAGAAATGTTTTGCAGCGAGTAATGTTCTTGTATAGATGTTAATCCTAATTAGCACTGGTGTGATTTCTTTTATTTCTTAAATTTCCTCAGTCTGAACTTTCTTGTCTTCCGGTACTCACACGCAACCGTGGTTTTCCATCACAAAATCTGTCATTTAATACGAGGGCAAAGTAGAAAGTTCCTGAAAAATAAAAGAGATAACAATGCAATTATAATTGTCATGTGACATTTGTGAAGTACCATCTAAAACTAGAAGACATTCAAATTTTGAAACTTGTTAAAAATGATGATAAGGAATCCTCAATTGGAATGATTCATATGTGGTTTCCTTTATTTTCGTTGTGGTAATTTTTACACAAAGAACATTAAACGTTTTGCTCGCCCACTTGGGGTTACAACGTCAAAAATCGTCTATAAAACTCATGGTATGATATTTGACGAATGGCGAGTGTAAGTGCCCAATATTGCTGAGATATGGGCATCTCAACCAAATAGGTATGGAACAGAATGCTATCTGCTAGATGGGTGCAACATTTAGTATATTGACAACAAGAGTGACCGCGGGATAACTTCAAAGGTGTGTTTGGCGATTTTCAACTGTAGTAAGGAACACTTTTTTACCCGTTTCGTAACCGGAGACGAAACATGGATCAATCAGAACATACCAAAGACTAAAAGAAAGTCAAAACAGTAGACTTTTCCTGGTGAATCGATACCGAAATAAATCAAAGTGAATTTAGTGGCCAATAAAGTCATAGCGAAAATCGGTTACCTTGAAAAGGGTAAAGTTGGATCGATTTGTCACCGATTTAAGTGAAAGCTGCTGTATTTGACAAAGAAAAAAGGCTTTTTTCCACCAGTACAACGCACCCGCCCACAAGTCCACAGTCACAATGGCAATGGGTTGAATTGTGATCTACCATATTTTTCAGATTTGGCCCTCTGCGACTTTTATCTATTTTCCAACTTGAAGAAATTGCTCGGCGGAAATCGATTTGACTGCAATGATGAGACAATCGCTGAAACAAACGCCTAAACAAACAAACGAAGAATTGCCAAAATCGTTTTATTTTGAAGGAATCGAAAAATAAGAAAAGTTTAGAAGACGTGTATCGAGCTACCAGGAGATAATTTTGAGAAATAAAATAAATTTCCATCAAATAAACCATTTCTTGTTTAATTTTTCAGGTTTTTTTCACCTTACACTTGTAGTCCCAATACATAAGTACACTAAGGGAAATAACGCATATTAGCATTATCCACGCCTCAGTATAAATTTTATTTAAATATTTACGTGGATAAATCAAATGTTTTCCTTACAATTCGTTTTTTTCTCGTATTTGAATTCTATTTATACCACACACGTACACACATATTCCACACAAGCAAGCATCAACAGCATCGCATACGTACACACATACTCCGACAAGCAGCAACAGCATCGCACTCTGCTCCTGCAGTTTATTTCTTGCATTTGCAGTTCTTATAGTTCTCATTTAGTTATTGTTGCAAGAGTAATATAGTATGCATGTTTGGCAAAGAAATGAAATGATGTAGGGTGGAGTGACAACTCGGTATTTTCTCAAGAACATCTTGGACCGGTTGTCATTTACCTGCATGATTTGCTTCTACCTACATATATTTTGGACATTAATTTTTCGTTCTCTATTTTATACTATGTTTGACAATTGGTGCAATATTAGGGCACCAACTGTCAAAAATAGTATAAATTAGAGAACGTAAAATACCCCCACGGTCGAACCAAAATATATTCAAAGTCTTAAGCAACCAATAAAATGTTTTTTATGGGAAGTAGGTGTGGTTTTCACACGATTTATTTTAATTTCATACTCAGAGTGTAAGGATGTAACGGAACTTCGAATTCTGTTCTGAAAAGTCGGAATTTCCGATTGATTTTACACCTCCGACTCCGACTTCGGCTCCAATAATTTTGAATCAGAGTTATAACGATAATCAAAACGCAGCGATACTATACCTGAATTCGATACTATTTGACGTATCTCACACACGAGCGCAGTTCTCTGTCAAATAATTTTGTTTATTTATAAACTCTCTGGTAGCATTGAGCTTCAAAGTTAACATTTACTTATTTTAATTTGCTTTTTTCCGTTTTCCTTTTTGACCTTTTTTGAGAAATCTAGTTCATCTTTCTTTTACTCCAATTCCGACTCCGTCTTCAGCTCCGGTTCCGATTCCGGCTCCTATAAATTTAAAAACTCCAGTTCCGAATCCGGTTCCGGTAAACTCCCTTCCGTAACATCCCTATCAGAGTACATACTAAATATCTAAGCTCATTTGCAAAATTTGAATTCCTTGCATTAATTCAAGTAGAATTTGCATAGAATTTGATCTTTATTTTTTAGATAAAAGCTTAAATATCGAATTTTGTGACAGACAGACGGACATGGCTAAAACGAATCGGGTGGTGATGCTGATCAAGAATATATATACTTTTCTATACCTGCCACGCCTGTTTATGGACGTTACAAATGGAGTGACAAAAATAATATACCCCTTTTACGTATTTTGAACGTTAAAATTAAAATATATTATGTGATTATTGCATTTCAAAATAAATGTATGCATTCTCATACCCATGGCTGTAGTTTGAATCTTTCCCCCTTTCAAGTTTTGCAAACAATTGTTGCTACTCTCACTCTCTTTCTCTCTTTCTCTCTCTCTCTTTCTCTCTCTCTCTCTCTCTCTCTCTCTCTCTCTATCTATCTCCCTCTCTATCGCATTCCACATAATTAATTAATTGCCAAGCAAAAAATTTAAGCTTTATGACATTGTTGATGTTGTTTTTTCTTAATTTATCTCTCTTCGATAGCCTCAAAATATTCATGCAGTCATAAGACCGCGGAAAGAACAGCTATAATATCCAAAATACATCAATCATGCAATGGAGTTGCATAGAAATTTTACTTGAAGTTTTTATGCGACACGATAAACCTGATAAAACAAAAATTAAGAATTTTTACTTAGTTTTACGATAATAAAAAATGGTTCTATGACCTCAACACGAAAAAAAAATTTTTTTTTGGAACTACGACACCAAGGAGGTAGCCCGCCTTATAGCTAATTCGCAATACTGCGTTAAGTCGGTCGTGCGTTGACAGTTGGAGTAGAAACTCACGTGTTCTTATGCAGCAATTCACAATTCGACCTCAAACTTTGATCGTACTTTGATCGTAAATATCATACGAAGGGGTAAAATACGATCAAAGTACAATATAACGAGATGAGTAGAGAAATTTCTACTCGGTCGTGCGTTTGACATTTCTTGCTATAGCAGAGTTGCATTTTCGTTGAAAGCGCTTAGTATGTGGGTGTTTTATAGTTTCACTGGCAAAGATAGATTTTCATGGGATTTCGTTTATCATCGTTGGAATTTATGATTTATATAATGTTTTTTATAACTCATACTGTTAAAGCAATACTTATTGCCATACTTTTCACGAACCGCCTTAAGCGCGATATTTTAAAGGCATTTATATAGAAAATTGCGGGATTGAGAATTGTGGGGAAAACAACTTTTGTGGGATTTCTTGCATGCCTGGCAAAATTCGAAGGTCGTGCGTTCTGACAGCTTATCTCGTAAAGTTTTTGAAACGTCGATATAACGTACGATCGGCTCACGACCGACCTAACGCAGTATTGCGATTTCAGCATTATTGCAGTAAACATGCAAAAACAGTATAAAAACGTTGCATAAAACTATGACTCCATGACTATTGGCGCTACGGTGAATTTTATGCAACAGTAAAGCTAAAGTAACATGATAGAAATAAAAATAAAAATGAATGACCTTTGTATTTATTCCTACACCTGATCATAGGGGATTTTAGGAAGGGCCGGATGGGGTTAATATGTATGACCGACCCCTTATTACTTTTGCAAATGGAACATTTTTCCCTTGGGGGCCTATTCCCTCCGACCACTCGTTGGGGAGCCCCTATACAAATTTTTTGATTTTTGGGTATTTATTCCCTACACCGGAATAGGGGGACTTTAATGGAAAGCCGGAGAGGGCTAATATGTATGACCGACCACATTACTTTTACTAAAGAAACGTTTTTTCCTTGGGGACCTATTCCCTCTGACCACTCCTTATGGGGGCTCTCATACAAATTTTATGATTTTTATATATTTATTCCCTACCTAAAAAAAAATAAATAAATAACTGGCCATTTCAGCCCTTGAAAGCACTTTGACCTAGCTTCTTATGATCAATTGTGTTGTGCGTGTTATTAAGTTTGAACGCAATTGACCGAGAAATGGATCTACAGGCTTAACGCCGACTCCAAACGGCGATGAACGGAATGTTCTTATTCTCAAGAAGCTTTACATGGCATTTTTATTACTCTCTGAGGTTTGCCATTGTCTGCAGGTTTGTCTGATAATTATTTTAATTCAAATAATTTTCTGTCGCTGCTGGGGTTCGAACCTGGGTCTCCAAAGTTCGTTGACATAGCGGCCACGCACTTTAACCAACTACGCCACGGACGCCACCTACAAAATTATTCCCTACCTACAAAAAATAAAACTGGACAAATGATTTTTATTTTTGAGCGTTAAAAATAAAAATTGAGAAATAACTGAGCGAAAAAATAAAAATTGAGACACAATTTTTTTTTTTTGAGCGAAAAAATTCTTGAGTAACATTCAAAAAATAATTCTTAAGAATAAGATAATTTCATGATAATTTTTATTGTTGAGCAATAAAATAAAAATCTAAAAATAATAATTAAACCTTGAGTTTTTGGATATCGCTTATAATAATAACGATCCCTGAAAAAAAGTATAAGGACAAGAAATTAGACAAGGAATAGAACAAAGATTTGAATACTCTAAGAACAAAACTTAGAACAAATGTTTACAAAGGAAGTGGTAGCAGGATTAGGAAAGGATTTGAACAATGATAAGGTCAGGAATTTGGAAATGGTTTAAAACAGGAGTTTGGACAGGAAGATAGACAATTATTATAACAAATATAAGAATGAGGATACGAATGAAGACAAGTTTGGAAACAAATGAAAGGATATGGACAAGAATAAGAACAAGAAAGAAACACTGTCACGTCAAAGTCCATGGATGTATCTACAATACAGCCAACTTATTTTTAACTTTTCCAAGCGTTTTTCTTAAAAAAAAAACGAGAGAAAAATCGGTTTTTGTATGGTCGAATTTCGACCACAGGCGATATTAGTAAACTTCAATTCTTATAAATAAGTACAGTCGCGGCTTTTTTATGTGGCCCAAGTTGGCTTGGGTCCACGGAGGCAAATTTTTGGGAAATATGAGAAAATATGTTGAATTCACATACCTTGTCGCGGAAAGAAAATTGGTGTAGACACGAGCTTATTAAAAATCTTGTCGCGGACTATCTTTCAGAGGGTCTGACGCAAATTTTGGATCACTTTCAAATGGAACCTAAATTTCGCTTGAATTAATAGCGGAATTCGATCCATTTCTAAAGAAGCATATAGTTTTTTTGCGGTAACATTTTTAATATGAAAAACATCCCAAAAAGTTTCATGGTTATGAGCAGCTATGGGCAGAGAGCGCTCTGGGAGCGATGAGAATAAGAATTGAGAGCAAAGGCTTATGTAGCAACACAAAATGCAACAACAAATCAAAGACAAAAGACAAACACAGAAACAACGCAGAAGCTTTAAATGTAGTGGTGCCCATACCCTGTTATGAGTCAATTAATAGATGGCAACATCATCCAGACAGAAACAGAAACCTCTCTTATTTTGATTCGGTGATCATTCATAATCGGCTAGGCCCATATTACACGGTGCTCCGTTTGCTCGGCGTGCAAATAATTTTGTTGTTGTTTTCAATGCAAAACTGTAAAAAATCAGTGAGAGTGTGAGAGGATGAACACTTTGTAGACCGAGCAAAATATGTGCATTTTTGCTCGGTGTACATGGCAGCGAGGACCGTGCAACAGTGTTGCTGGGTGGTGAAATTAAAGATTTGGGCGTTTAAGTAGCTAAAAAGTACATTTTGTGAAGAAAAGTGCTACTATTGTACTATAATAGTATGAAGAAAATAGTTGTAGGAAACCCTTGTTGGAATAAAGTGTAGGAGAAAAAGCAAGGAACTGAATGAAATGTCAAAACTAGCTCGGCGAGCATATTTCTGTCGTGTGACCTACCAACGTGCAAATTGAGAAAAGGGAATTGAAGTGTTCATTGTACGCTGAGCAAACGAGCACCGTGTAATATGGTCCCTATGGGCACCACTACATTTAAATCTTCTGTGTTTGTCTTTTGTCTCTGATTTGTTGTTGCGTTTTGTGTTGCTACATAAGCCTTTGCTCTCAACGCTCCCAAAGCGCTCTCTACAACGTCTCTGCAACTCTCTGCTCCCTGCAACGTTCATAATAGTTTTAAGTTAACTTGATGATTCAGATTCTTTCCAAGAGGGGCCTTAAGTTATCATCAAAGTAATTGCCATCTCTAACCTTATTATTTACGAATATGCTTTTTAAAGTTTTTCTTCATATCATGTTCTGCTGTCTACTTTTATAACAGCAACATTTCGCAAACTTAGTCACTGTCTAATATTATTAACGTAACACTGTCTTCTGTTGACCACAATTCGAACCCCAATTTAAAACTTTAATTAGATTTGACGTTTTCAGAAAATTGATTTCCACACGTAGTTCTTTTCTTCTCATACTATTTTTAAGCACCACACGGCTACTTCTCGTTCAATCTAACTCGATTGGTAAATCTCTCTACCTCGTCTATTCTACCCTTGCCGATTAATTAGCATTCGTAATTGATGTTCCAAAAAAGTTAGTCTACGAACTTGAATTTCGGCTTTCGTCTCTGATTCAGAGTTTTTTCAGTGGACATCGGTCGAAAGTGTTCTCTTACTCTGTTACTTTGTTTCTACGTAACTATGCTATGTCATGTTGGCCGAAAACGTGTTTAGGTTTGTTGTGTCTACGTGTCTACGTTGCAAGTAGTTTACGCTATTGTAAACGTAATGTAATTAAAAAAAAAAAGTAAATAGAATTCAATGTGACAGCCAAAGTGTCATGCAGTTGGCGGCACTGACCTTTGCACGCCCAAATTTAATAATGACATTAAACTAATTTATTATTGTTCTCTTCAATTTTAGAAATGTCTTGAAAATGGACGTTCGTATGAATAACCACACTGAGAAACGTTTTACGTGCTCCTTCGATGGATGTCGCTATTCGGCCACAAGCAACTCTATTTTGAAGGTTCACATGAGTTCGCATTCGCAACAAATCTTTAAATGTAAACAGGAAAATTGCAGTTATGTCGGAAGAAGCATCTTGCATTTGAAGAGGTCAGTATGATTGTAAAGTTATGAGGCCAAGTAAGTGCTTTTTTTTTAATTTTATATTTTATTTTTTATTTAATAAGTAGAAAGGAAATAAAAAGTAATCAATTACACACTTGATAAGCCTTATTGGTGGTCTCCCTTATGGCTCTCTCACCCCCTTTCTTATCCAGAAATAAATCTAATTATTGCCCTATATATCAGAATATAGTCGATTTTTTATACGTCAATAACCGAAAAAAAGAAATTCAGATTCAGAATGCGCCATAAAGTAAGTCATGTACATTGCACAAAAGATTGTGGCTAAGATGAAAACTGCACAAACGTTGGAAAAAACCCGATTAACAAAACGTAAAAACCTGGCCAGCCGATTGAGCCAAAATTGAACAATTGAAAAGGCTTTGTCGATGAAAAGTTATCGATAAAAACGATATTTTAAAGTTCGTTTAAAATATTAAATATGTTTTTGAATTTTGTCGAGAAAACGCTACCAAATATGTCCTTAACCCAATCTATTGAAAATAACTATACATATAAATAACAAAATATGGCAATAACGAAAAAAAGGGGATATTCTGCTCAGAAAATTTGTAAATTTTCAAAACCTTAAAAATAACTGTTTCCTCCAAGAGTTCATCTGGAATTGCATTTTTCGAGGTTCCGGGTCGATTACACGATTTTCGGGCACTTTCGGAGGGGAGACATTTATTTTATTTATTTTAACAAGGGCATTGTGATAAGTTCTTCATGATGAAAGTACATCTGCTCAAAAGGAGCGATTTCAATATTCGCGCCGATTCATAGTTTTGGGGTCTGTGCGTCAGGAGCGCGGCGCACAGTGATGCGATTGGTACAAGTTAGACGGAAAATATTATTTTGTGGATTTTTTTGTAGTTTCTGGTGTTTTAGGTATAGGAAAATGCAAAAAAACCTATTTCAGAAATTTTTGACAAGGGGGCGTGGCAGCTGCCATGCAACTGAAACATAATTTGCGCTATATTTTAGAAATTATATAAGCTAAGACAACAAAATCAAACGTAAATTTTTTGTATGTAATTTGAAAAAAGTGAAAAAAATTTCAGCATGATTGAGCAAGTGGGCGTGGCAGCTGCCATACAACTTAATCACATTTTTCGCTTTAGCTTAGAAATGAGTTAAGCTACGATAACAAAATTAAAAGTAGATGTTTTGTATATAATTTGCAAAACGTAAAAAAAATTTCGGTGTGATTGAACAAGTGGGCGTGGCAGCTTCCATACAGCTTAATCACATTTTTCGCTATATCTTAGAAATCAGATAAGCTACAGTAACAAAATTAAACGTAGATGTCGTGTATGTCATTTTGAAAAAGTGGAAAAAATTTCGGCGGGATTGAACAAGTGGGCGTGGTAGCTGCCATGCGTGTGGACTATATTTTGGTCCATAACTAAGAAATGAGAAAAGCTATGAAATATTTCGATATATAAAATTTTCTCTGAAAAATAAAGGTCAAGTTGGAAAATTAATCAAATCGGATGAAAACCAAGCCTACCTCCCATACAAAGTTACTTTACCAAAAAGGTAAAATCTCTTTAAATTATACAAAACTTAATATATGGACTTGAAATTTTGCAAATAAGCTTTAAAATGCACTCTGAGTATATAATTCAATGAAATCGAGTGAAAACCACGCCTACCTCCCATACACGAAAATGTTTTTAGAAGTAAACATTTTATTGACTGCTTAAGACTTTGAATATACTTTAGTTCGGCCGTGGGGTTAAAATACAACTTCGGCCCAGTCGAAGATCATTTTTTGCTAGTTTTTCTTCAAATTGTCTTCCATTTTCGTACACTTTTCGTGTCAACCACCTCCAAACGCTTTCAACGATATTAAGGTCCGGAGAATACGGTGGCCAAGCCAGTTTATTCCAGTTTCAACTTTTAATTTAGCAGCGGACTTACATAGCTGAATTGGAAGCTTCTCGCAATAATAAGCTATTTTCCTGCTCTGAAATGGTTCACTAAGTCTTGCCTTTCATATATTTCTGATAGTTTTCAACAATTTTAAACAAATTATTAATAACGGTTTTACTTTCCCGATTTTTGCTGCAATAATACAGCTACTAAGCCCCATCACTTTGCAGGCCTCAGCAACAGAAAGAGCCTAACCTCGTCCCATTTATTGAAATATATATGAATTCAATACAGCTTTTTATAAAAAAAAAAAGAATTTTAAAGCAACTTTTTCAAGAACAGCACGCAACTACACTGAAAAAAACCAGTTTAAAAATTGACGACAATTGTTTGTTATTAACTTGACGAATTTTGTGTTTAAAAAATAGCTTGCAACAAATTTCGTCAACGTAAGAGCAAATGTGTTTAAAACTTTTGAAAAACATATGAAAAAAAAGGCAAATTATAAAAACATTTTTTAACACATTGTGTTCAATTTGAAGCTTGTGTTTTGACGTAGAGTACGTCATTCTCGGAAGTAAGTAGGGTGGTTGATAGTGATCAGGCGTCGGTATTTAAATCACAATTTGAGCCTTTGGTGTGCCTAAAGTAATGATCGTACAATGCTGATGTTAACACTTGTTGGTCTGCTTGATACTCCCTGGGAGAAAAATTCATGTTTGAACTCTCTGACTTATATAAATTTTACACAATTAGATGAAATATAAAGCCAACAGTTCATGTTTTTGTTTGCTTAAGTTTGCTACCTATTTATCGACGTTTTCCGGTTTTTTCGACGGTGAAGACAACGCCATCTAGCGTGAAGACATAAATCTTATAATTAAAAAAAGCATACTTTTGGGGGCATGTTTTTAACAGAATCGCGTAGCCCAGTTATTCTGAGTAATTTTGAGGGGCATGCTTTTTTAACAGAATCTGTTATTGAAATGTCAAAATTCCGCAGCCAATTAAATATCGGGGCATATTATCGACAGTGAAATTTTGACATTTCGACTCTCCACATGGGTTGTTGAAGTTGATAGCATTGAACAAATTTTGTTTGCTTGTTTAAGTTTTCCACCTGTGTATCGACAGTTTCCGGTTTTATCGACAAGGTGTATGGAATAAATATACAAAAACCATAAAATTTGTTTGGGAGCCCCCCTAAGAAGCGGTCGGAGGGAATAGGTGTCAAAGGCAAAAATGTTCCTTTTGCAAAAGTAATGGAGGTCGGTCATACATATTAACCCTCTCCGGCACTCTTTTAAAGGTCTTATGCTCAGGTGTATGGAATAAATATACAAAAACCATAAAATTTGCTTGGGAGCCCCCCTAAGAGGTGGTCGGAGGGAATAGGTGTGAAAGGCAAAAATGTTCCTTTTGCAAAAGTAATGGAGGTCGGTCATACATATTAACCCTCTCCGGCACTCTTTTAAAGGTCATATGCTCAGGTGTATGGAATAAATATTTTGCTAAATATTTTTTAGAAAAGATGTCATCAAAAGCGAATTGAATAATTCTGCGTCTTGTGTTGCGACATAGTCGAAACTACTGTATATTTTTTTTTCAGTGTACAAAAAAAACACACTGATCTTATTCTAATGGAATACGCGAGTTGAAGATTTTTTTTGAGCTAATTAGGAAACATTACTGGAAATAACCGTAGTATTCGGTACATATTTAGTTATGAATAAGATTAATGGCCTAATTCTGTATCCCTAACGAGCGACTCAACTAACAAGCGCTTGGCGAACGATGTTGTGTTCTAATTGAAATCTGTATCTCTAACGAACTTGCTCGCCAACCCTTAAGGCAAGCTGAAGTTTCTTTCGTCATTGAAACTGTTATACACAATTAGGGTATTCACAAGGTGTGCTATCATGTCATATTATCATAATGTAATAAAATTTTACACTAGTTTAAAATGTGGTAGTTGCCTTCCATATAAAAATAGTACTAAAATATTACAACCTTAAACGCTATGTTTATTGAGTGTCGTATTCAATAACATCCAAAATATGCTTTTTGCACAAACCGGCTATTATTTTGTATTTTGTATTTATGTATCGCTTTCTTTTGGCATTGTGATATAACAAATATTTATTTTAATTTGTTTTGTACCAGCTGATTGAGAGTTGAAATAGCAAAATAAGTTATGAGGGGTTGTTCACACTAGTTGTAAATTTTTATGTTTTCAACTTAAGACATTTGACTTTATGAGACTTTGTGAATACCCTAAATAAGTTATCAAATTTTACACTTTATTTGTAATTTTACACATTATTTTACACATATCAATCAATATATAAGTTTTCTGTTATTTTTTCAATTTTCTGTAAAGATTTTATAAGTTTTTGGGCTTTTTTCGTTTGTTGGCAATGCTTTTTTTTTTGAGTTGTTTATATAAATAGACATTTTTTTTTATTGAATCAATGTGATTTCAAAAATATATTTATTGTTGTTATTGCAAGCAACTATGTGCTTAGATGTTCAAGAAGTTTTATGTGATTGATTGATTAAATCGTTAAGTGCTTTAAATAAAATGCATGCAGAAATTGTTTTTTTTTTTTATTTTTTTTATTTTGAGCAAGTTGATGTGAGTTGATATGGAAGTGAGTTGTGAATGCACATGTGTAGAATGTGAGGCTTAACAAATATTCTAGAGCTAGAAGACCCTGAGAAAGTTCTTGCACAACTCATCGACAGATACCCTACAAGCTCCCAACTTTGGGGATATTCCCAAATCCAATTTACCCTCAAGCTGCTTCATAACAACTCCAACATATCACAACGATAGCATAAAAGTATTCGTGTGATTTTGACGTTTTAATTCGTCATTTGATTGATCGTTATGGTCTAGTTAGCCTCGCATGGCACAGCAGTGCATGGCTTAACAAGTGTCACTTGGCGATCTGTTCAATGCGATTTGCGTGTATCTGATTATGCACAACATGACAACGCATGGCAATGCTCAGATAAAAACAGAAATTCAACGCTGGATACATAGAAAACATGGAAGATCTGTTTCGTTTTGATTTCTGTGTATCTTCTATGCGTTTGACGTTTTGCCGAAACAGTTTTGCATGATCAGCACTTTTTTGCTATGTGCTAGCTGCTATGTGCTAGTGCTATCTATGTACCATGCGCTGCTGTGCATTGCGAGGCTAACTAGACCATTAGAGATACAAATTCCAAAAATGTTACTGTGTTACGGCATCATTCGCCAGTTCGTCAGCTGTTATCTGTTCGAATTAGGAATTTCACAAGCACGAACGAGCAGTGTTTTGCACGAGGAGTGTTCGGATAGGGATACAGTATTAGGCCATTAGATTTTTCCTGAGAGTTATTAGCCAATATAGCTCAAATCAACCAAAAATGAAATAATGTTTTCATAACAAAATGAGTTATAGCTTAAAATAAAAATGCATGTATCTGGCCTTAATCTAATGACGCGGAGTGCACGTTTACATTTCTTGATGTTTAGACTTGCTTACGTACACTAAGGGAAAAAAATATTAAATTTATCCAAAAACTTTTTAATTTATCCAAAAAGCGAGTCATTTTTGCACCAATAACGCATTTGCATTAATCGACTACGTAAATATTTAAAATTTATATGAATACTTTTTTAATTAAATGAAATATTTAAATATTTAAACAGAATTAATAAAAAATATATTAAAATTATGCACGAATTTTTTTAAAATATCTTTCAAATATTTACTATTCGAAAATAAACTATCGTATTTAAAGAATATTTATATAAAAATATTGAAATTTAAAAAACAACATATTTAAATTGAATATGTTATTAATGGTTTTATAGTATTATTTTTTCATATTGCGTCCATCAAATGCCATTGCCTGTATAATTTATGCTCGCTTCACTTTTTTCGTTCTCTAATTTATACTATTTTTGACAGTTGGTGCAATATTAGGGCACGAAATGTCAAAAATAGTATACACTAGAGGGAGAAAAAATAAATATAAAAAATATATGTAGATAGAAGCAAAATATGTAGGTAAATGACAACCGGTGCAAGATACTTCAGAGAAAATATCAAGTTGTCACTCCACCCTACATAATTTCATTTCTTTGCCAAACATGCATACTATATTACTCTTGCAACAATAACTAAATGAGAACTATAAGAACTGCAAATGCAAGAAATAAACTGCAGGAACAGAGTGCGATGCTGTTGCTGCTTGTCGGAGTATGTGTGTACATGTGCGATGCTGTTGCTGCTTGCTTGTATGGAATATGTGTGTACGTGTGTGGTATAAATGCAATTTAAATACGGGAAAAAACGAGTTGTAAGGAAAATATTTGATTTATCCACGTAAATATATAAATAAAATTTAAACTCAGGCGTGGATAATGTTAATATGCGTTATTTCCCTTAGTGTATTACTTGGTTGGGGCCTTAGTTTGGATCTACTTTGCGCTAGACCAACTTTGCGTTAACTTTGGTGGCATAACGTGGTTGGGCCTTAAAGCGGTTATGACCATTTAAATTATAAACAATTTCTAATCGAACACAAAACCTTAAAAATGTTTTAAAATGCACTCACTGCCTGACTGACTGACTTCAGCAGTATCAGCATCCAAAAACGAACAACAACAACAAGAACTGATTTTCGGATATTTTATGCGATTATATATCCACAATAAAATCCGCATAATTGCAATGTTAGTTGAGCTGCATAAATTGATAGCCGCAGACATTTACAATAACGACGTCTGCTGCTGCCATTGCGCCGCCTCAGAGCTAGCCAATCGTCCAGCCTTTCTTCGCCATGGCTACTAACATTGGCAGATGCCGCGCGTTGCGCTCTGGTAACCATTTCTCAGACCTTTTTGCCTGAAAAATCGTGACTTATCGATCGCTATGATATGTGCGCTGAATTCTTGTAATATTTCTCGTTCGGCTTGGCTTGGCCGTTTGATGCGATCGGCATTACAATGGTTGGCTCACAAGCTACGATTTGGCCAATTGCCACTGTATGCGCTAATGTTGGACCGGGATACTGCTGATGCTTGTTCGCTGTCCGCCCATGATTGCAGTTGTTGCCATCGTTGACGATGGCTACAACGACATTTACACAAAGATCGCGCGCGCACACATGCCGCGCTTCGGACACGTTTGAGGATCCTTAGCGTTGTTTTCTCCACACTATTGTTGGCTCAATGCGGTGGTGGTGATTGTGGCAGTTATGGCAAGAGCATATTTAACCTTGAGATTTGTTTGTTTCTAGCTACTGAATTTGCCTTTGTTTAGCTCATTACAATCTTACATGCGTGTCCCATCAATGTGTGGAAAAAGATCGCCAGTTATTCACTGGCAGCCAATCAATTGCAAGATCAGACTGTTATTTGGAGCCAAGTTGAGAACACAATAAATTTTAAAATATGACCAATTTACAGCCTGATCCATTGATTATCACTTTTCTAGAAATCAAAGTATTTTCTCTCTAGCTGCCGCCGCATTTTCTTGTACTCCCACACCATCATCATCATCACCGAATAGATCTTCAATTAGCGATCGTTTCTCGTTTATTATGCTTCAAACTTGAAATTTGATCTTGTTCGATCGTTGGCAGCAACTCACGTTCCAGGCCAACAACAGAAAGCCAATTCGTGAAATGCGCTGGCGAAGCACGCAGTTCCTACCATTCCTACTCATTATACTGGCCGTTAATTAAGCCTGCCCCGAACTTCGAATGCTGATTCGCGGCCAGGCATGATCGCAGACGTGCGCATTTCGCTGCCCATATTGGTTGCTTGCTGTTTCTTCTGTGATTCCGTTGCCGATTTGCGACTTCTGTTTGGGGCCAAGAGCGGCAATTAATTCGCTGCAACAACTGATAAATCCTGCGTCGTGTTCGGTAGATCTTAAAATACGTAGTTTTGCTGTTTTTCGCCTTTTCGGACGTTTCCATCTGATTATGGAGCGAGTTGGTAATAAGGGTTCCCTTGCAAGGCTTTGGTTCCCTACTGTCTGCTATCTGCTGCGTCACCATTTCTCGCACATTCTTGTCCCCGGCTTTGTCTGCGACTTCGTCGTGATGCGTTTTCATTGATTTGCGTTGTGTTCTTTGGAATTTGTAGCTGATCCGCGCTGTGAATTCGAAATTAACAATTAACTCGAATTTTTGTTATATCCTTTCTTGCCACTGGAATTCGACATCGTTTTGTTGTCGAGTACTAGTAGGCACCAATACGTTTCTTATCTACGAACAAGCTTAGGTAAATGTTTTTGCTGCTCGAATTGACTGTTTTGACTGTTTTTTTAATAAATGCTAACTTTGGATGTGCGAAATCAATGGTTGCTGCAATCCTGAATATCTGCTTGTATTGCACTATAAAAAATTGCTATTTTAAAAATGATAAGATCATCATCATAAAAATTGTTGGACATCAATAAAATATGTATGCTTATACTCAATACTTATGAGACCAACAGCAAAAACTCGAGGTTTCTTCTAGAGAAAAATGAGGCCATCAAAAATATTGGTTATAGTAAAAGCATTGATAAGACAATAGAGACGAGATCAAGAAACAAGCTGGTAGTTCTGAAGATCCCACGCGACACTTGTCTTGTCATATAAACCAGTATGCTGCTGCGTGTCATTTGCGCCTCGGTCTTTCTTATGGAGGAAACCCTTGCCTATTCTCATTATCTCAGTGGCTCACAGCTTATTTGAACCAGTGCCCATTTCAAATTTCAAATTGCCTATCTTCTTAACCAAATCGAATATTAGTAAAACTTAAATGCACATTTTTAGATTCAGATTTAAGCATAAAGAAAGGATATTTATTTATTTAATTTATCCATGGTATACAAACTTACAAACTAAAAACTAAAAATACTGGTACATTTAAAGTCTAAGCTGTGACTGAACCACTTAATGCTAGGCTTAAAATTATTAACTATTAACTTGTTTTAATATTTTGTGTGGCCTCCCTTTTGGTCCACAATAGCTTTAAGTCGTTTTGGGATAGAGTCTCCAATCTTCTGTGTTACTTGTGGGGTAATTTTGGCCCATTCCTCAATTAGAGCACTTTTTAAACCACTTTTGTTCGAAATTTGGTGTTTGCGGATGTTTTGATCCAAAATTGACCACAAATTTTCGATCACGTTGAGGTCAGGTGACAGCGCCGGTGGTGCCATCAAGTGGGGACTATTCCAAATAAGCCACGACTGCACAATCCCAGACTTATGCTTCGGGTCATTATCTTGATAAAACCGAAAGCTACGCCGTATTGAAAGTTTCTCGGCACTTTGGAGCTAATTTTTTTTTTTAAATGTTGAGATATACTGTTTTATCCATTGTAGTCTCAATAAATTGCAAATGTCCCACGCCGGATGCGGACATACAGACCCAAACCATGACGCTGCCGCATGCCGCTGACGGTTTGAGGTTTTCTTTTTGTAGCTCTGTATTAGGTTTCCGCCAGACATACGACATGCCGTCCGAGCCAAAGATGTTGAATTTAAACTCGTCTGCGAATATCACTGTGTTCCAGAAGTTGGAGTCCTTGCAAATGTGATCTTTAGCGAAGACAAGTCGATTCAATTGATTTTTTTTATTTATAAATGGCTTCTTACGAGCTACTCGACCATTGAACCCATGCTCGCGAAGCGCACGTCTGACGGTTTCGGCACTACACGTCTTCCCCAATTCGTTGTGGACTTCAGTAGCCAGCTTTGGAGCCGATAACTTTGGGTTGGCCTTTATTTTTCGGACGATATATCTCGCGTCTGTAGTGCTAAATATCTTCTTTGGTGCAGTTCTGCCTTTGTCATGCATGCACAAATCGTGAAATGATGTGCTGCACCGTCGAATCGCTTAATTTTACCCTTTCAGCAATTTTCCGGCGTGATTTCCCTTTTTTGAAATGGTTAAGGACTTCTTCACGCTTCTCAACTGTTGTTCGCCGTTCCATTCTTAAAAAATTCTGATTTTTACACTTCAGCCAGCAAAATCATACTAAAAATTAGCTTAAAAACATGAGCGAGCAGAACTAGAAAGGGACAGGAGAAAAAAGGGCCGTTATTTGACGCTGCAGTCGGGCGCAAGTGTTTGGCTCAAATAAGCTGTGAGCACAATTTTTGCTGCGCAATTGGGTTTTCCCCACTTGCAGAGTGCAATTCGTACTTATCGCATATTTTCTTTCAAATATTTTTTCGTAAATCTTGCATCAGCAAATCTACATTGAAATTTTAACGAAACCTCATTTAGTTAAAAAGATAGGGTCGTTTTAAAATTAAATCCAGCACTGGTTCAAATAAGCTGTGAGCCACTGTATGTTTTTCGGACCGCTTATCACGATTCCGTCATCAGAGTTTTGATTCCATTGCTACCAACTATTATCATGGTAATTTTTGGTCTGTATTTTGTGCAAATTGAATCTATAAAATTAAATTTAATCGAATTTTGATAAAATTTGGCAGGAGTTGTTTTTTTTTTTTTAGTTTACTTCAAAGTTGACATAAAAAATTTTTTAAAACTATTTTACTAACAGTCAGTAAGAAGATTTTCGGTCAATACACTCAGTTTTTAAAATGAGCAGTCTGAACTGTTGGTAAAATAACTGTCTTTCTTAGCCAGTCTATTTAAGACTGTTAATTTAACATTTTAGGCTGTTAAATTGAAGAAACTCGTCTGTTGGATGACATTTAACAGTTTCCTTGATAATCGAACTATTTTTTTTTTTTAAGTAGTACGTAAATAAAAAAGTAGTAAATTTTCGGATCTGGAAAATGAAATCCTTATCTTTTACGTCATTGATTAAGAATTTGTTATCAGAATTTTAATTCCTTTGCTGCCAACTGTCAAAATGGAAATTTTCGACAATAATAACATAAAATCCCCAGGAGACCCTCTTAAACCGTTAGAACAAGTTATTACAGCTTTTCCGTACCGCTTTTTTTCGTACTACGTAACCAAGCTTTGAAATTTTTAGAAAAAGTAATTGTTTGCGAGTTTTTGGCCAAAATAAAAGTATGTCCAAGTTCAATACCCTGACTTTCCGTTCAAATACAGTTACTCACAAAACCGATCACGCATAAAGCATAAATAATTTTAGTTGAAACATTTTTAAATCAATATTTATTATTCAATATTATTCAATATATACAGTGAAAGCTCCCATAAGCAGACACCGACGATCACCTACTTTTTGTCCGCATATGAGAGATGTCCGCTTATGGGAATGTCGTAAAAAATAATATTAAATTTCAAATTAAAAAAAATGGACATTGGGATATTCTCATTTAAAAAAATTTTTATTCTTTAATAGACAAACAACGAAACGAGGCCAAATTAATTCATATTTATATGTATATAATTTTTGTAATTGTGCAAGAGTCAACGTAAAACTGGATTGTTCTTGCAAAACATTTCAATGATTTACCCCATGATGCAACTATACAAGGTAGGAGTGACAGTTCTTTCGTCTTGCACCAACTGTCAAAAATAGTATTAATTAGAGAACGAAAAAATTAAAATAGAAAATAGGAAAATATACCGGCAAATGACAGTCGATGCAAGACACTCGTGAGAAAATAGTCAGTTGTCACTCCTACATTGTATTTATAATTGTATCATGGTTTAACCCATAAACTAAAAAAAAACAAAAATTGTTCATTCCCAAGAATGTGCTTATAGGAGATGTCCGCTTATTAGAGCGTCCATTTATGGGAGCTTTCACTGTATTTGAATTCATATAACGATTAAAAAAATAAATAAAACAGTATATATGTATGTTGATTTGAGATATTATTATTTTTTAACCACACTTTTATAACTTTAACAGTGTGCTTCGAAGCATTCACGCCAAATTTTTCCACCGATGCACAGTGCGCTTTTTTCAATTTTAGGATGACATTTGCAATTATCTCAAAAACTATAAAAGCTATACTATACTAAACTATAAATCATGAAATTTTGTACCAATGCTTTCTATGCCAAAGAAAGTAATCTTTTGATTTTACAAAAAAAATTATAATTATAGGTCAACTACCACGCTCTCTTCCCATACAAGAACTTTTTGTATGGGAAGTATGCATTCTTCCATGTATAACGCAGATCAAAAGACATCTCCGGTATATGTATATGTATATATATATATATTCTTGATTAACTTCAACTCCTATGTCGATTTAGCCGTGTCCGTCTGCCCGTCTGTGCTAAAATTACGATTAGTGACTAACAGATAATATATAAGCGAATGAAACTTGGGGTGTATAATTTATAATATGATATAAAGACTTTATTTACATTACTTATTTATATTGGGCCTCATTGTTGATTCCGTTCCGCAGCATTTCCGCTATCTTTCCGCGAGGAAATTTCATTTTCTATTGTTGATTCCGTCATATGAATCTGCATTACCTACTTTGTTTTTTCTTTGTTCCGCAATTTTAAATTGAATTGTTGATTCCGCAGTATCGACATTTAACTGTGTTTTCATTCTGTTGTATTTTTTCTGTGGCAAGCAAGTCTTGAAATTTTCGTAATATTAGAACATAACAAACATGTAAGTTTTCCGAAACAATTTGCAAATTTATATAAAATTACTTATAAATCGTTTTATTTTAGGAATAAGAAGCAAAAATACACCAACAAAAACCAACAAGAGATATTGGTTGCGAGGATGAAAGAAAATACTGACATTTCCGATTCCGTGCTGATAAGTGCCTTCTGCGTATTTAAAAGCATCCTTGTTTACTCTAAAATTTTTTTGAAAACTGAAATATTTAAAAAAATTGGATTATTTACAGAACATATAGAATACAAATTTTTGAGGCAATACTTACTCCTTGTCGGTCATTTCCATAACATCCTTTGCACTGCACCTTAAGCCTCTTCTTTCTAGCCTCATATCAGTGCAATCTTCGTCATCAGAGCCCACAAAAAATAATGCAATAGTGTCCATTTCAAAATTTTAGTTCAATTATTTTTTACAATCGACCAAAATGGCAACTTAATGCTGCATATATTTTCGAGTGTGGTATCTAGTACCAAAAGATATCGAGATTATACATCACTACTTAGCTAGAAAAAGTAAATATATTTTTAATCGATTAAGAAGTGCCGTTCCGCAGCAAATGTCAAAACCACCTGTTACACAGTTCGTTCCTCAGGAACCAACAATGGAAATAATTTTGTCTATAGAAAATGTTTTCCGCAACGGAATTAATTCCGCACGGAATCAACAATGAGGCCCATTACTTTGTTATGTTTCAACTTTGCTATGTTTTAACTTCAATTCAATTTTTTACTTTCAATTCAAATTTTGTTTCTACCATGATACAATAAATCCGGGTAGATTCGCTAGATGACAGCGTACTGCAGCGAATGTCAACACGAAGTTGACAACGCATATAAAATCTCAAAGCTATGAAAAAGTTTATAGAAATTAAATGTAAGCAAACAACTTTTTTTATATGGATTTTGACAGTTATGGCAGTATTAAAAGAGAGCCAAAGAACTAAGATATAAGGAAGCGCTGTTGTTCCTCATAAATGAAATACTTATCATATTTGTGTTGGTTCACACAAATACAGAAACATTCACTAGGGGCCGCATTTGGATGTTGCGCAAAAAAGGGCCACACATTTTTTCAAAACATAAGGACTGTCTTGGATTAATATAAATCTCTTACTTGTTTGGATAGGGTGCCAGGATAGTCAAAAATGTCAATCAGGCAAATGTATATTATTAAGAACCTCTATATTCTTTCTTTTACGATAAATCACTATATATTTCCTAAGTACTGTTTTCTATAAAAAATGAGTATAGCTTGGAGACAATAGTTACTTATAGTAACGATTAAAATTTCCCATTTAATAAACTGATAAAATTTCGAGGCTATGTTAAAGGAACGCTACTTTAGACATCTTAATAATTTGCCCTGTATATGGGTTTTTCCATGGCTACGCACGTAATAGTCGTGCATCTGAAATATGAAGAAAAACATATAAAAACTCTAAATTTTTTTTTCCTTGTTTTGAATTATGGATAGCACTTTAGTAGAACTATATTCAGTGTATAAACTATAAACTGTGGAAAGTATGGGGATAAGATATTAGGCAACAAAAAAGGCTACGTGACAGAAAATAGAAATAGCTTTTGTCAGCATCTATAAAATAGCAAAAATCTGCGAATAGCGCAAGTGCATTCTGCGAATAGTATGTATTCATACTAAAAAATCCATAGAAATAAAACTATAAATAAATCAATAAATTTTATATATAAACATATACGAATGCGATGCATCTGAAAATACAGATGCAGACTGAAAACAAGGGCGCCCTACAAACCTTCACCTTCAAAAACTAAATGCGCCCATGATATTATGCTTGTGTTTTGACAGTTCTTATATCGAGATCTCGATTTCGAAATGACGCGCAATTGATATGCATATGTATTGCACCCCATACACTTATCAACTCATGGTATAATAATACAAGGTAACATTGACAGTTGCTTGGGAAATCATCTACTGTCAAAAAATATACTCAAAAAGAGAGCGCTCACAATCCGCCATTGAAAACACAAGCAATGTTGAAAACGTTGAAGTGAAAAAAAACAACAACCACAGCAGCTGCTGATGTATTTCCACAAAAAGCTGTTTTTGACAGTTTATGTTTTCCTGTTGAAGAGAAAATAAGCAGTTGTCAATGCTACCATGTATTATTATACCATGCCAATGAATATGACGTTCGATCGATATGTTGTCAAAATTTATTATTTCTACACATTTTAATATGGCAACAGTGACATCTTTGCAGATTTGCTTGAACATGGTATAATAATACAAGGTAACATTGACAGTTGCTTGGGAAATCATCTACTGTCAAAAAATATGCTCAAAAAGAGAGCGCTCACAATCCGCCATTGAAAACACAAGCAATGTTGAAAACGTTGAAGTGAAAAAAAACAACAACCACAGCAGCTGCTGATGTATTTCCACAAAAAGCTGTTTTTGACAGTTTATGTTTTCCTTTTGAAGAGAAAATAAGCAGTTGTCAATGCTACCATGTATTATTATACCATGTTATCAACTTACCGACCAATTTTGACAGATCTATCAGAAAATCAACTTGTGTGTGGCGTAGTCAATTGATTTATTTGGCAGTTGTCGAAGCGGTTGAAGAAAATGTAAAATATTTTAATTTTTTTGTACGCAACTCATCAAGTTGGCCACTCGATCAAAAAGTGTGTGGACAAATCGTCGACTCAAATGTCAACCACGGCTATATTTAACAAAAAAAAATTTTTAAAGCACACAAATGGCGCTTTTTTCAAACCGGGAGACTTGGCAAGAATTTTTCCAGCTCTTCGAGCAGCATCCAGCTTTGTGGAAAGTGAAAAGCAACGATTATAAAAACAAACTGAAGCGAAACCAAGCATGGGATCAACTTTTAACAAAATATAAAGAGCTTGATCCCGACGCTAATTTGGCGAGCTTGAAGACCAAGCCATCATCACCTTCGGCTTTTTCACAGCCAACAGAGTTTATGGGTTTTTCTATGCCGTCGTCATCTTCAAGATCTTCTTCGCCTTTGTCACAGCCAACACAGTTAGTAGCTTGTTCTTTGCCTTCGCCATTCAAGATCTTTTGCGCCTTTAACTCAACCTACACAGTATGCGAATTGCTCTTTGCCATCATCATCTTATTCAAGATCGTCTACGCCTTTTACACAGCCGTGAGTGCAGTATGTGAGTGCACCGGAAAATTCGCCTCCAACGCCACAATCAAAAAAAGTTTTTCTTTTAAGCAACAAATTGTTTAGAGAAAGTGTACAAAAGCATCAACATTAAAACACCAATACAATCCACTTACACTAGCATGAAATATTTCTTTTTTAAATCAATAAAACTTTAATTAAATTCAATTAATATGCATTTTAAATAACTCTTATTTTTGTTTAAGAAGTTTTATTAATAAATTCTGAAAATTTGTTGCGAATATTCTTAGCTAAAGTTGAAGAATTTTTCGCTGCAATGGGTTCAAGTCCAATTGGCAAGGAAACATTATCTGTATACAATATCATTTCATATGATGTAGAACTTCTTTTTTTTTAAAAGTTATGTGGGTAGCAGCAAGCTAGAACAATTTTTGTGGCTTTAGCCGGACATAAATTAATTGGTTTAAGTAAAACCTGAAACCTGTTCGCTAGGATACCGAAAGCATTTTCGACACGTACTCTTGCTGAGCTCAATCTTTCATTAAATTTGATATGCTCCAAGCTCAAAGGTGTACAGGAATACGGCTTCATTATGTTCGGTTTCAATGCAAAAGCATCATCTGCGACAAATACATATGGATATTTTTCAACACATGGGAACATAACCTCTTCTTTTGGTATGCCAAGGCAGTTGTTTTCCAACATTTCAGCAAACGTGGTACTAGAAAAAACTCCACCATCAGAGATTCGACCATTTTTACCCACATCAACCATAAGAAATTCACTTCTTGCATTTATGACAGCCACTAAAACTATACTAAACGTTTTCTTGTAGTTAAAATACATTGACCCGGAATGTGGTGGCTTCTTTATTTCTACATGTTTGCCATCAATGGCGCCAAGGCAATGAGGAAACCCAGATACTGTTTGAAAATCATTAGCTTCAAGTTTCCATTCTGCAGCAGTTCTGGGAACCTATAAAAAAGTTTGAAAAAAAAAGTATCGATCATTGAGATCAAGATGTTAGGATTATACTTTAATAAAATCTGCCAGCACCGATATTATGGCTTCACAAGTTTCAATTACAATTTTTCCAATAGCTTGTGGTGAGACTGCATAGAAAAACTTAAGGTCCTCGAAATCACTGCTTTTGGCGAGGAATCGCAAAGTAATAGAAAGTCGAATTTCTGGAGTAATAGCTTCTCTCATAAATGTATCTTCTTTTTGTATCAATGGAGTTACTTTATCCAACAGTTCATTGAATGTTTCTGGACACATTCTTAAAAAATTTCGAAAATCATTTTGGTCAGTCACTTTTATTTTTCGAATCAACTTCTGATTTCAAAATGTTTCCCTTTCTTTCAACCATTCCTTCATCCAAATACGTTTTTTCTAGCACAATTCTCATCCAGCTCATTTTCGTAGGATACAGCAACAATCATTAAGGCAATAACTTCAGCTTGTTCACACATTTTTTATTTACATTTCTATATTAAAATAATTTTAATAAATAGAAAACAGTCAAGATCTACCTTCAAAATGACACTTGGATGCTAAGTCATTGTAATCGATTGAATTGTGTGTGGCCGAGTATAAACTCAGTTGCCAACTCAGTTGTTCGATAAATTGATAAGTGTATGGGGTGCATATGATATTTTCTTTGAAATGCTTTCGGAAAGAAATTACTTGTGCGCTATGCAAGGCTTAAAATAAAATTACTTCAGATTTCAATATTCATAATCAAGCAAGTTCAAGTGATGACATCCATTGTCTACTCTGTGTTTTTAACTAACGAAACAACAATATTCATTGTTTACATTTTCGATAGAAGCAATGTCAAAAAACACTTCCTGCCTCGCTCTAACAGCTACTTCATCACACGTACGCTGTATGTGAGGGAAACACCATTTCCTTATATCTTATTTCTATGAAGAGAGCACAGTCAGGTCTGCATCTACCTCTATTTTTTGTATCATGGTGTCTACTTTTCGATTTCAATTTTATAATTTTTCTCAGTCAAAAATTTTAACTCAATAAAAAATGTTCACATGATAAACAAATAAATATTTTATAAGCAATAAAACTTATACCAAAATATTTTATATTAACTTATATTACTTTGTCAATACATTGTTTAGTATTGAAAATAAGCATGGTCGGTCAAAGACCACGCCTACCTCCCATATAACCATTTGCTAGTTATAAAATAGATGAAAAAATTTCATTTTAAAAACAAAACAATATATAACTAAATAGTCAGAAATGATCTTCGACTGGGCCTAAGTTAATATACCACCACGGCTGAACCAAAGTATATTCAAAGTCTTAAGCAGCCAATAAAATGTTTATTTGTAAAAACATTTTCGTCATAGTTTTAAAAGAAAATATTCGCTTTGTTTTTTTATAAAGTCACTCTATATGGGAGGTGGGTGTGGTTTTCACTCGATTTGGTTGAATTTCATACACAGAGTATATGTCATATACAGTGGCGGATCTAGGATTCGTCGAAGGGAGGGGGGCTGAAACTATACTTTTGTATGCCAAAGGGGGGCTCAAACGTCTTTTTTTACTTTTTTCATTTTTTTTCCATACAAAAAATTCTCCAAGGGGGCTAAAGCCCTTTTAGCCCGTATGTAGATCCGCCATGGGCATATATCAAAGATATATGCAAAATTTCAAGTCCATATATTAATTTTTGTAGAATTAAAAGAGATTTTACCTTTTTGATAAAGTCACTTTGTATGGGAGGTAGGCGTGGTTTTCATTTTTGAAATTGATCTTTATTTTAGATACAAGCTTAAATATCATGATAATAGCTTGAAAATTACGGCTGTAATCGTAATCACAGGGAAACAGACAGACAAACGGACATGGCTAAATCGACTCGGGTGATGGTGATGATGATCAAGTATTCTTGATTGGTCTTCTTGATTGGTCTGGAATGATCTCGATGGCTTCATTCCAGAGTATGCTAAGGCTAGAAAGTGAATTTTGCAGGAGACGTGTTCAAAGTTTATTTGGAATTTCTCAAAAGCCGTATAAGATATAAACTAAATTTTTTCGGTGTTAAAATGATATTTGTTGCAGAATTTTATTACTGTGTTCGACTTTAAATTTTTTTTACGTCAACCCGAATTCAAAAAAACAATCTCCTTGAAAACATGCTAAGTTGACTTAGCATACTCTGGAATTAAGCCATCGATATATACTTTTCTATACCTACCATGCCTCCTTAGGAGCGTTACAAACTGAGTGACAAAATTAATTTACCCCTTTTACGTTTTTTAAACGTGGTGGTATAAAAAGTTGACGACGTCAGGCCGCAGAGATTTATTGCCTATGCAATAAAAATGCAATATTGTTGCATGAAATTAACTATTACTCGCTGAGTAGAAATGTTACGAAAAATAAAATAAAAATAAAATTTAAATTCGGACAAGTGTTAGGGCCAAGAATTTTGATATGGATAAGGACAAAGATAAGAAAAAGGATGAGGGTAAGAATTTGGGCAAATGTAAGGACGAAGAATAACATAAGAAATAAGACAAAGATTTGGACATAGGTTAGAACACGGAACTGGACAAGGATAAGGACAAGGATAAGAATAAGGATTCAGAAAAGGACTAGGATAGGAATTGGGACAAAGTCTTAGGCACATATTCAAGGCATATTTAGGTCAAAACTGAAAAAAGGATGAGGAAACGAATTTGAATAAGGAATAGAACAAGGATTTGGACATGCTAAAGACAAGACTTAGGACAAATATTGTCAAAATATGTGGGACAAGGATAATTGGGTTAAGGATAAGTACAATTATTTGGACAAATACATAGTGGGCCATCGAGTGATTTATTTTTAAATTATAGGTTATTTTGACACTGACAGCTGTTTCCCGCTTGAAATCTCGACATAAAGTCGCTTTACGCTTGAACAATGTTGAAATATATTGGAAACTTATTTCCAAAGTGAGTGCTGTGTAGCCCAAAAAGTGCGTTATTTGAAAAGAAGTTAATTTGGCCGAAATGAAGCACCCAAAGTTTGTGCAAAAAGTTCATGAGAGTGGTATGCTAATGGACAACACTCATGATCCCCGTCTTCGCACGGTGCGCACAGACGAGAATGTGACTGCTGTTGCCGAGAGTGTGAGACTCAATTCACGAACATCAACTCGCCATCGATCTCAACCCTCAACATTTCACGCACTAGCCTGAAGAGAATTCTGAAGAAAGATCTCGGATTATTCGCTTACAAGGTCCAATTGACTCAGCAATTGAAGGCGCACGGCTTCGTTATCGCTTCGAAGTTTGGGCCATAGAGCAGCTCGAATTGGACAACAATTTTGGACGAAAAATCATATTTTCTGACGAGGCGCATTTTCATCTCGGCGGCTACGTTAACAAACAGAATTGACGCATCTGGGGCTCGGAAAATCCGCACGTTATTGTCGAGAAGTCGATGCATCCATAGAGATTGACAGTTTGATGCGGATTGTGGAGTGGTGTCATGATTAGACCATTTTTCTTCGAAAATGAGGCTGGGAACAACGTTTCGGTCAACGGTGGGCGTTACAAAGCCATGTTAACTGACTTTTTTTTACTGAAATTGAAGACATGAATTTGGATGACCTCTGGTTCATTCAGGAAGGCGCGTCATGCCACAATCGATCTGTTGCGCACCAAATTCCGAAATCGTGTTATCAGCCGTCTAGGCGATATCAATTGGGTGCCTCGAAGCTGCGATTGGACCCCTTTGGATGTTTTTTTTTTTTGTGGGTAACCGTGAAGGACCATTGTTATGCTAACAATCCGGAAACGATTCAAGCACTTAAGGCCAATATCATCCATACAATCCGTGAACTTCAGCCCAAAACCATCAACAAGGTCTTGAAAAATTGGAATGACAGAATGTAGATGCAATTTATTTTTACTTTAAGGGCCGTTTTCTCAATGTCCGTTTAGTCTAGCTCTTAACCAGGAGATAACTAACCATACGATAGCTTAAAAAAACAATTTCGGTTTCACCAAGTGCTGATTAAGCAACCTCCGGTTAAATCATTAATTGTGAATTTTTCAATTGTGACTACGCGAAAACTTCATATCATCTGTCTTGTGTTTACGTTTTTTTTGTTTGTGATTTTGTGCCGGGAAATGAAATAAAAGTGGATAAGAACAACGGACTGCCAAATCTTACTCCATATGAAGAAAGATTTCTTGTTTTTGAATTGGTGTGTAAAATAAATATAAAATTGTTTATTCTACTCAGTTGTTGTTCTGATTAGCAGCTAACCGGAACCACAACTTGCCGTTAACTTAATCAGCACTTAACCGACAGATAAGAATTAACCGAACATTGAGAAAACGATTTTCTGTTAACCACTGGTTAAAGTTCTGGTTAGTGCTTAACCGGACATTGACAAAACGGCCCTTATTCTTTAATATTAAAAAATGGGCAGTAAATTTAGGAAAATTATAGTTGTAGAATTCCTTATTAGATTTACTTTCTTTGAAAGCATCAAAACTGAACTGATCCAACATATTTTATCGTATCTTTCAATTGTTGAGAGACTACTTGATGCATATAACTTTATTTCGTACATATCCATTACGTGGAACTATTCATGTAAAAAATAAATTATAAGAGGTCTTAATATTATTAATGGTAGCTGTTTATATCTGTTCTCTGGCAACAAAGAAATTTATCATGATACCTCTTTTTCTTTAGAATTTAAAAAATCTTTTTCTTTATATATCTCCCAGGCACTCGCAATCACATACCGAACCAAAAAAGTTATTCAGCTGCGACAAATGCGAGTTTAAGACGAAAATATCAGCGCACTTGAAACGTCATCTCCATCTTCACACCGGCGAAAAGCCACACAAGTGTCCGCATTGTGATTTTAGCACCGCGTTGCTCGATAATCTACGCAAGCATATTTTAAAAACTAACATACATCCTGGGAAATTCATCTATGAGTGTAACTTTTGCAAGCAAAGTCAAGCGGAAACAGCAACATCACCAGCGGACTTTTTTAAAACTAATTCACACACTGAGTACCAAGCGCACTTAGTCGAGACACACAGCCAGCAAATATAAAGGAAGCATTCCACTTTTCGAAAATAGATAATATTCGAACAAGACTGTAGTGTAGTTAAGTGCAGACACAAACCACAAGTAATACATATCCAGCGCTCACACCACTAACAGACGTATTTGTAATGTTATCCTGCAGATGGCACGCAAAAACAAAGAGAAGACTCAAAAATGTAATTTTTACAGTTTCATGAGCGAAAGTCATAAGCCAGCGAACCCAATCAGCCAAACAAGCCTGGAATAAACTTCAAAGAAAATTAGAAACGTAAGCATCAAGCTTAGAAAAAGCTATTGGGAAATGCTTATAATTGTAAAATGAACCAAAATGATCCCTTTTAATAGAAAAAGTATACAAATAAGCTTTTTCCAAGTGTTTTTTACAACTGGAAATAAATATATAAAGTAAATTCATTTCTGGTCATTATTAAATCTAATATTAATTATCTCTCTCCCTATGTCCGTCCATCTTCCTATATATTTCACCCCCGTTCGCGCCTTCATTTTGTGTGAATAGTAGTGTAAGTAAATTACCAAATTTGTTTTCCACAAAGTATGTCTAAACTACAAGTATGGAGTTTTCTGTTAAGCAAATTAAGCTTGGAAAAGACTCGGCTTTTTCATTGTAGATTTGCTTTATCCAATCACTTTTTTAAAAATTACTGCCTGGGACGGTTTGGAGATTATGATTGTGTTTGTAATTAATGGTGCTATTGTCCAAAATAGCGAAAAATAGAGCTTTCATTTGTAGAAAATTGCAAGTTTTGCACAGAATGACAATTAGAGAGCACCGGCCATAAAGTCGAGGGTACGGCCGACACAGGTTTTCTGTCATCATTAATTCATTCGTTTCAAATTTTTTATTATTTTTATGGTTATTTATTAATTTTTATGTTCGAATTTCAATCAGTGTTAATAACGATGAATACGAGATTACTGAAAGTAATTAATCTATGAATTTTTAATTTAAGCTTAGATTTAAAAAAGTTTTTCTTATTTTGCACCATTTAATTGTTCCCTTGTTGGTGCAAGAGACAGGTTAATTAATTATTTCAAAATTTTGTAAATATTTTTTAATTTATTGAATACTTGAATCCAGCATAAAAAAATAACAATAAATTTAAAATTTCATGTAAATTAAGTTCAAGGAAATTTATGTAAATATAAATTCTTTATAATCATATTTTAAGTGTTAATTATTTAATTTTTAACCGACTTCAAAAAGGAGGAGGTTCTCAAGTTCGTTGGTTTGTCCGCTTTTTTTTTTCTTTTTTTTTTTTAAATGTATGTACATCGATAACTTCTAAAGCACTTGCCCGATTTCCGTAATTTTTTGTCAACAGATAGATATCATGAACGCGGAGGTCCATTTTTAAGAAAGTGGGCGATATTCGACAAAGGGGCGTCTCAATATTAGAAAAACACTGTATTTCAGTTAATATTGACACTATTGTACTGAAATTTACAGTTAAAATACTGGAATAGGCAGCACTATTACAAATTACGGTCAATAAAGTGGGCGGTTTTTGACAAAGGGGTGTGGTCATATTAGAAAAACACTGTATCTCGAATAGTATTTACACTAAGGTACTGAAATTCAGTACAGGGGTTGACACAATTTTTACAAATTACTGTAAAGAAAGTGGGCGTTATTAGACAAAGGGGTGTGGCAATATTAGAAACACACTATATATCGAATATTATTGACACTAGAGTGCTGAAATTTAGCACATGGGTAGGCATAGTTACTACAAACTACAGTCAATAAAGTGGGCGTTATTTGACGAAGGGGTGTAGTCATATTAGAAAAACACTGTATCTCGGTACTGAAATTTAGTACATGGGTAGGCACCATTACTAAAAATTACGGTAAAAAATGTGTGCGTTATTCAACAAAAGGGTGTGGCAATATTATTAAAATACTATATCTCAGTTAATATTGACACTAGGGTACTAATATTGGGTATTCAGGTAGATGAGTAGGTAGAATCATTACAAAAGTGGGCGGGATTGTACATAGGGTGTGGCACTTTAAGGAAATTATTTTATATTGATTAATATTGATACTTGGAAACTGAAATTTGGCACAGGGCTAGGTAGAATCATTATAAAGTACGGTTAATAAAGTGGGCGGGATTAGAGAAAGGGCGTGGCACTTTAATAAAAATTGTAAAGAGACAGAAATGGATAATACCCAACAAACTTTCAGGAATTAATCAAATAAATTTCTTAAGAACAAAGTGTCATGTTTGAAATTTTACTCAAGGATACAATTACATAAAAGTTTTCATATTCTCTAAAAAGGAAGAAATAAAAACGTTTTAACAAAAAAAAAAACCGACGTCAAAATCACTACAAAGTAAAAAATAATTTTAAATAACTTTTCCCATTAATTTCTTGATCAAATTTTAAAAGTTATTTATATATATTATAATATTGGAAATCTTATCATTTTCATTTTTTCTATTTTGTTTTATTATCATCAATATATCAATTGCTTTATGAACATAAAAGCTTTGGAGTCGGCGCTAGTTTTTGACACACAATCATGATCATTTACCATCTTTGCACTATTTTAAACTTTTTTATTTGATGCTATGCTGCCTTGACACTGTAGTAATTTTAAAAGCTTTGTACACATACACATTCTCACTATACTGGTTTAGGTGAGCTTGTAAAGCTCATATTGAATATGACATAGTGTGTAATAGCTTCACAAATAGTGCATGGAACACATTGGCTACATTCAGATAACTCAACAATTACCAACTGAAAGAAAAAATCGCTAAAAAGCTTTTATATTCATAAAGTTAGCAATATTTTTATGATAATAAAACAAATTAGAAAAAACTAAAATAAAAAGATTTCGGCTTAGTAAGATAAGCGCCGACTTCAAAGCTTTTATGTTCATAAAGCAATTAATATATTGATGATAATAAAACAAAATAAAAAAAATGAAAATGATAAGATTTCCAATATTATAATATATATAAATAACTTTTAAAATTTGATCAAGAAATTAATGGGAAAAGTTATTTAAAATTATTTTTTACTTTGAAGTGATTTTGACGTCGGTTTTTTTTTTTGTTAAAACGTTTTTATTATTTTTGTTATTTATTTCAATTATTTTAATTTATATTTTGTTTAGGTTTTGCTTTAATTTTTATATTTAAACCATCATCATTTAAAATATAATTAAATACTTAATGACAAAAATAATGAACATTAAGTTCAATGAAATGTATGCAAATACAAATCCCATGTATAAATATTTTAAGTGTATTAATAAACACAATTAAATATTTCAATAATTTTTGTTTATGGTTTGCTTTGATTTTTATATAAAAGCCCATCATTTAGAGTAGTGATGCTTTATTTCACTCCTACGAGCTCTCAGCTCATAAGGGCTAATGTCGAGCTGGCTGAGTGTTGGTGTGTGCTTAATTTGAAAAGAAAACCCATTCAGAACTTTAATTCACTGCAGCCAGCAGTTATACAGTATATATATATTTTTTATACATAGTTATAAAAAAGTATTTAATTTATAAACTACTAGCCATACCCGGCGCGCGTTGCTACACCCGGCAAGTACACTGAATCAAACAATTGCACATACAGCAGTTCATTTTCCATTTAAAGCTATATTTTTTACAAAATACGTTTTAAATATCGAAAAATTATATTAATATTTATTGAATGGTATTATTACATAAAAAAAACAATATATAACATTTTCTGAAAATTACACTTCATTTATGAAAATTATTTAAAAAAGTAATCTAATTAACTTCAACTCAAAAAATTGTACATACATTGCTTATCTTAATTTAAGTACTTTATAAAGAACTTAATAGCTAGTATGGTATTTATTTGCATTGATGGCCTCTCGTAAACGGCGTTTCATCGATTCCACCAATTTGGATGTATCGTCCGGCGATATTTTATTCCACTCCTCTAGGATACCTGTTTTAAGCTGCTCTCGGTTGGTTATCTTATGCTGTCGTACTTTACGTTCGAGCAAATTCCAAAGATGCTCAATAGGATTGTGGTCCGGTGATTGAGGGGGATGTGGAAGTGTCGATTTGCAGGTGTAGACAAGCCAAGTTCTGATTAGTAGTGAATTATGCTTTGGGCCATTATCTTGGACCAGCATGAAATCACGACCAAGTTCTAATTTTTCAGCACTGGCTCTTAAATTATTTTTTAAAATTGATAAATATTGAAATTTGTCCATTGTAGTTTCAACGAAAGCTAAGTTTCCAACACCGTTCGCTGCCATGGCACCCCATACCGTAACATTTCCACCCCAATGTTTAACGGTTGGCTTTAAATTTTCTTTATGAAGAGAAGTATTAGATCTTCGCCAAACGAAATGACGTCCATCTGAGCCAAAAATATTAAATTTGCTTTCATCAACAAAAATAACTTTTTTCCAGAACTTTTCAGGCTTATTTGTATATCCTTTTGCATATGCTAAGCGTTTAAGAGTATTCTTTTTAGATATAAACGGTTTCTTACGGGACACGCAACCTTTGTAACCATGTGAATGTAAACATTCTTATTGTTTGCGGATTTATGGATGGACCTCCATGTTCTGCAAGGCTTGCCGCAATTTTTGGGGCACCAATTTTCGGATCCGTTTTTACCATTCGTTCAATTAATCGCTCCTCTTGCATCGACAATATTTTTTTCCTACCTCTTCCAGATGCAATATCGAATGATTTATTTCGTTTAAAATTGTTTACAACAGATTGGATTGTTGAACGAGGTCTATCAACAATTTTACTTATTTCTGAATAACTTTTCCTTTATTTTTTAGCTTTAACGATTAATTATTTTACGTCTATTGGCACTTTTTTGTGTGTTAAATTAATTTTTTTAGTATGCTTTTAAGTACGACTAATTCCTTTCACAAAATGGAATTTCGTTATTAATTTGGCGTAACAGTTAAAATTTTGACATTTAATCGAGCTCTTTACCAATATGATGTAAGTGTATGTGCAATTTATTAAGTTGCAATTATGGGGATAGCCGCTTTCATAAATTCTCGTAAATTATTGAACTCAATAAGTTAATTGTTTTTGTTTTTAAAATCATTACTCATGAATAACTAAAAAATATAAAACATGCTTATTCAATATATGTATGTACATTATTTTAGAAAATACAATGGCTTAAATAAAAAATTATCTACTGTATGTGCAAATTTTTGATGCAGTGTATAATGAAAAATAATAAGTAAATTCAAAACTTTTATTAGAACCTTAGTCTGACACTACGCTCATGGTCCACTGCCGTTTACAGTTTCCCAGTAGCAGGGCATCATTCTCAGGTGGCAATTCCATCATGAGTTTCAATGTTCTGTGACTTCTGCTTCCATATCTATTCTTTATCCAAAATGGGTTCAAGCTCCCTTTTCCAATGCACGTGCCAGTTTTCCAGTAGAAAGACTTTGTCAATTAGTAACTCCATACTGAGTATCATTGTTATACAATGTTTAGTTGAAAAGCTGTTCGATATCAAAAATTTGGCTTGTACGGTTGGAGCCCGTCAATTTTGAATGCCCGTACCAGTTCTCTTGTAGAAGGAAACCAGACAGTGGTAACTCCACTACTGAGTAAATATGTTCTGTAACTTTTACTTCCATAGCTTTTCTGGATCGAAAATTTGGCTTGTATGGGCAAAGACTCGCCTCTTTTCCAATGCTCGTGCCAGTTTTCCAGTAGTATCTGGTAATATCTAGCCAATTAGTAACTTCATACTGAATTTCAGTGCTATTTACTTCCAAAGCTATTCGATATTAAAAACTGTGCTTGTGTGGCCGGAGCCACACCCCCTTGTCCAATTTCCGTCCTAGTTTTCTAATAGAAGGACATCACCGGAATTTCTTGCCAGCAATGTTACCATTCTTCAAGCACCTTTTCAACACTATTTTTACCACTTCGAAGTTTTCTTTGAAATGGAAAACAGCAAAAATAATTCCCATTCCTAAAGGGAATGGTGAATTCCGACCAATAGCGATATTGTCCTACCTATCAAAAATATTTGAAAATCTCGTCCATAATCAGCTAAGTCAGTTTTTATTGCAAAACAACCTAATCTCCGAAAGGCAATTGGGCTTCAGGCCAAAAAGAAGCTGCGTAACTGCGCTTATCGATGTGTCAGAAGAAATCAGAACCCAATTGGATACGAATAAGCTAACTTTTTTGACTCTTCTTGATCATTCAAAGGCGTTTGACTCAGTTACCCATGGAATATTGTTTACAAAACTGATAAGTAACTTTAATTTTTCAAGCTCTGTGGTTAATCTAATGAAATCATGTCTCACAAATAGAACGCAAGCTGTAAATATTGGTAATCTCACTTCTGAAGTCCGTCCAGTGCCAAGACGAGTCCCTCAAGGATCCGTTCTTGGGCCATTGATATTCATTATGTATATTAACGACCTACCTAGAGTTTTAAGGAATTGTCACGCTCACAATTGTCACGCTCAAATTTATGCAGACGACGTCCAGCTTTACATAAGCGGTGGGCTTAATGACATAAACTCTTGCGTTACAAAGCTCAACGAAGACCTAGAAAACGTTCGAACTTGGGCTGAAGAAAACGATCTCTGCCTAAATCCCTCTAAATCTAAATGTATGGTCATCTATAAAAAGCCCCTTGATTATGTATATTTACCAAGAGTTATGTTGAGTGGCTCACAGCTTGAGTTCGTAAATACTGTTAAAAACCTTGGCGTAACTTTTAATTAAACTTTAACATGGAATGACCACATATTACGTGCTATTGGGAAGACGCTTTGGGTGACACAGTACTAAACGCCGAAAAAATACGCTTACTTTTGGCTAAAACGTATTTGATTCCAACGCTGCTTTACGGATGTGAACTGTACGCCAACTGTGACTATGTGCAGACAAAAACTAAATGTACTTTTTAATAATATCACTAGATATATATATGGCTTAAAGCGCAATGACCATTAGGGCGTATCGAAAAATTTAGATCGTGTTCTAATAGGTCTCAAAAGTTGCAATGGGTTGTCAAGATCACCCAAAAAAATTTTAAGAAAAAAAGGATGTCTTCCTGTCCCGCAAGGACAAAGTTGTTTTTTGAGGAAAACAGTAAAAAATAACGACCTTAAATTGCTTTGACTTTTATAAAAAAAACTACGAATGTCTTAAAGCAAAAGTAAGTATAGGCTTAAACTAACAATATATTGGTAAACACAATGCCGTTCACGATTTTTATCCACAGTGTCCTGTATGAAGGATATACCAAAGACAATTATGAAATGTACATATACTTAGGTAAAATTTTATATATTGCTGTTGTGCAAAATTACCCAAGCACTTAGATGAAACTTCTAAATAAATTAACCAAAATTTTAATTTGTATCAAGGCAAAACTTTACTATTTAATATTAATAGACATGCATTTACAAAGTTTACAACATAGTTTTTCAAAATAAAAAATTATGCATTTAAATCGCTTATAAATATATCTAATGTAATACAAAAAAGATGCACTCACGAAGCATTGCACCTTGGCTAAACATCTAGGCTATATTATTCTCATAGCAAAAACTAAACGAGAACTATAACAAACCGGGAGTATTCGCGATAAATTTTGCTCGTACCATTTTGATAAAGTGTCAGGGTTTTCGGTGCTTTACCAACACTATTTGTTAAACATGTTATATACATGGCATGGCAAATTAAACATATTTTTATTGGCAGTATGTGCTTTCAAATCTCTCAATTTCGAGCGCGCGAACGCCATCGCGTTAAAAATGCGTGATTTGGCCGCAGCCTAAGAAGAAAGTAACTTCTGTTTTTTTTTGCTACAAAGAGCTAAAATAATAAAAACACACGCTTTTTTCATATCCCTCTTCTTGCTGCGCTAGCAATGTCTACAACAAAATGATGACAAAAACAACAAAACTTAATCGCTTGATTGACACACAGCTTCGTTGAATTTGAAGGCTAGTTTTTCCAAACACGTTCGACCCGACATTTTGTTCGACGAACAAGTTCGCTAATGTGTAAGCCCCTTTAATCATCGGCAATATAATAGCATGTTGAAATTGAGCTAAAATTAAGTAACCCCCTAGCCACACGTGCCAGTAAAAGGGATTATAGCATGTTTCCACGGCACCCTGAACAACGTAATTCGGCTCTCATTTGTAATTCGAGGCTGAATTATGTTCCGAATTAACTAATTCGCCATACAACATTTGACAAGCTGAATTACCTCATTCGAAGTTGATTCAGTTTGAATTAACATCCGAATCAAGTAGAAATCGGTTTTATCTCTAATTTTTATCGAAAATTAATCGAAAACAGCAATAGAAGAAAGACAAACAAAACAAAAAGTCAAAGTCAGCTATCTAGGTGAGTATTGCTTTCAGCTCTACATAGTTTCAGCTGTCAAACTGAATTAAGATTTCTTCGTGGGAACAGGCTATTTCACATTCTTAATTCGGAAGCCAAAATACTTGATTCAGAGTGCCGTGGAAACATGCTATTACACATCGGCGAATCTGTTCGTCCCACGGCGGCCATGTTCACACAAGTTTGCTTTAAGAAGCGATGTTCGACAGTTTATCACACGGTTGGCCGTGTTTACAAAAATTTTTGATTTTCTCTGTCGAACAAGGGATGCTGCCGAAAATGATGACAAAAAACAACAAAAATCAATGGCTTGTGTGACGAACAGGTTCGTTCAATTTGAACGCTAGCTTTTTCACACACGTTCGCGCCGCCATGCTGTTCGACGAACAGATTCGCCGATGTGTAAGCCCTTTAACAGTTCGAAAAACTCTATACACTCTCACTTTTTCACTAATACACTCACACTTTGACATCGACAGCCAGTATAAAGATACATGTCTCAAAAATAAGAACAGCAAGGAATGAAATGACAAGTGGTTATCAATATATGGATACTTTAAAGAACAATAGTGTCATATCTATAATTTTTGTGATTTAAAAAGATCATATTTGAAATAAATTAAAAAAACAAAAAATCACAAGAAGACGTGAAAAGCACAAAATTGTCTTTAAGGTATCTATATATTGTTAACCAGTTTTCATTTCATTCTTTGCTGTTCTTTTTTTTAGTCATCGGTATATTGTTTAGTTTATATAAAAAAATTCGATACTCGATACTTTAAAGCCATCGAAGGCCATCATAATTATATTCACTTAAAATAGATGATCCCAAAAGATTATGAATATTTTTTGCTATGAATTCTAAGATAATTAATAACTGACTTTACAATCTTAGCTCATTATTTCCACGTCGCTTTCAAATTTAACAATTTCTTCGATATTGCATATTGACAATTTGTTTACACTTTATTTTGTTATTGTCTTAGCTGCTGAAAGTGTGCTCCGATGCACTTTTATAGAAGCTAGCTATCACTATAAGAACCATCACTATTTTTTTAATAACTTATCTAAGTTAACAATTAATTTGCTTTAAAAAATCTAACTGGTGATTTTATCGCTCAACTGTGGATATGAATTATAAAATTGAAACATGTTTCCCGATGTTTTTTTCTTTAAGGTATCGAAAAATTTTTAATTTCTGTAAAAAAAAAATTAAAAATATTGTTATACATTAATTTTAAGCAACTGAAGTACAAATTAAATTTTTAAAATACAAACTTACTTGTTACTCAACTAACTGTTAAGATCAAGTTTAAAATGATCTCAAATTAAAAAATGATCTCAAATTTGTTAATAATACATTTTATTTAATGAATATTTTATGACTTTTATTTAATAATGTCAGAGTAAAGTGCAATTATCAGGCCTTATGAAAAAAGTACTAAAACAATGCATTATCAAAATAGTGCTTCCAGCAGGCCTCTTTTGCGAAGCGAGTGCGGAAGTACTGGAAAATTTTGCCATTCCATACATTAAATACAAGGAAGTGTACAAGGAGTACGGAATGCCTATTAAATCTTAACGAAGGCCTGCCAAAACGGCTGCTACGAGAGTACTTCTTTCAGGCATAATAAACGAAGTGCCATTATCAGGCATTATAAAAAAAGTACTAAGATAATGCATTCTCAAAAAAGTGATTCTAGCAGGCATTTTTTGCGTAGCGAGTGCGGAAGTACTGGAAAATTTTGCCATTTCATACAAACAATGAAAGGGTGTTTGCAAGGAGTGTGGAAGGCCTTTCGCATCTTAACGCAGGCATGCTAGAAGGCCTTTGGACTGCTGAAATTGCCTACTGGGTACTGGCAGTCCACTGACAACAACTTTTACAGAGACAGTGGATTTTGACAACCACAGCTAGTAAAGACAAAAGTAAGGAAAACAGTGTTGCGTTTTTTCCCTAAAATATTCGAACTTTAAGTATGCATTTTTCTTTCATGTCTTGTAGTAAAATATATTTAATTTATTAAGTTGCTATTGCTTTAAAATTAAAATATGATATGAACAAGTTTAATTTATTTTTAAAAAATGTTGTTAAACACATTGACATCATAATTTGTTCCCTATTTTTCTCTCATATAAGTTTGGTGCTTTGTTGGCATATAAAAGCAACACTAAAACTGGATGTGAAACTAACAAGGGAACTTTGATTGTTGCGAGATCCTTTGCCTACGAAGACATTTTGCAATGAACTTTTACTACCACGTGTGGCCACAGCAAACTTTCTGGCTTATTTCGAAAGATTTTCGAAGTTAATACATACTTTCAACTGGCATGCCATTACTGTCACGTGTGGCTGCAGCGTAATTTCGTGAGATAATTTCGATATTGTGGAAAAGTGTTCACACTGTGTTTTGATAATTTTGTTTGACGTTTAATTTTTTTTTGTCAATTAATTATTATCATGTATAATTTTTGAACATAATACAGCAGCATGAATCCAGAGGAAATTTCAAGAGTTGTCCTATTTTATTTTAATAAGCTTGAAGATACAGCAAAATGTGTAGATTCTGTAATAAATGATATAAATCATATGGAAAAAAGCCAAGATTTAATATTGAGAATCAACAACCTGATTTCTTTTTTTTTTATTCAATTTAAAAACAAGAATCTTTTTGATAACAAGATTCTTATTGTGTCAAAAAAGGTTGTGTTTAATGCACACAATTTTCAGATTTCATGGTTGCAAGTAAATAGCTTGTTTGAGGTAATTTCGAAATTAACCAATTGTATGGGAAATTATTAAAATTTTTTTTATGGGAAATTACCATTTAAATTATATCATTTCCGACGAAATTACACAAATTCTAGTTTGTATTTTGTAGCTTCTTATAAAAATAATGCCTCATAAACGCTCTGTGAACAAAGTGATCGTATAAATTCGAAAATCTGAAAATATAACATGCTAAATAATAATGAAACATTCAATGACAAAATAATATTTTGATAACACGCACTGTTTTATTAATCATAACGATTTATTTCTTGTTATGAAAAACCGAATATTGTTATCTATAAGTGTGTAATGACCATAAACATATATTCGTGAACGCACTCCGCTAACGTCATCCGCAGTTCGAACTTCGAATTTGACAACTAAGAAAAAACAAAAAAAAACATCCAAAATGGCCGCTCGTGGGCTGTGTTTTGTATACAGAGAGCGATCAGCAGCGCAAAGCAGAGCGAATTTTTTGACTTTTGATTTGCGCGACGTGTGTGAAAGAAAATTTGTTGACGAAGAAGTGAACGAACGGAAAGCGAAAATGTTTAATTAAACAATTAGAAAATCATTGAAAAATAGTGTAGAACAAAAAGAGTGCGATTAAAATGATCAGTACGATGGACAATAGATCCTATGGCGCGATTTCCAAAGGCGGCACCTCTAATGGTCGCAGTGAATTCGAGCCGTCAGGTATGAGTGATTCGTGTGTGTTTGGTCAAAGGCAGGGAAGCGTCGATGATTTCCAAAGATTTCTAAATGAAAGATGGCCCAATGCTCGCCACTGTATGCAGTCCAAAAGAAAATACTATTAATTAGTCAATATCTTGTTGGAAATTGCACAGAAACGCATAGAAACTCGAGGTGAAAGCCAGTCCCGAGCGCTGTGTCTGGGTGCATCGGATGTAAAGGGAAGTGCGTGTGTTGATGACGGTGCAGCTGGCACACCTTCGCGCAACGCAACAAGCGAGTTTAGTTAAACTAAAACCAATTTTTATAATTGATTAGATAGTGAAAATTTTGTGATTATGCCTGCCTTTGCCCAGCAGCTCACTTCCTCTTTTATTAGTTTTGTTAAATTTCCTTTTGATTATCCTTATGCCTTGCAGAGTTGACAGCGGAGCAGCAGAAGCTGCTGCTTGAGCTGCGACGTAGGAAACAGGAACTCCTACTGGAAATCCAGGTAAGTCCTTAAATGCTTATTTATATATTGAACAGCGGTGTAAATTCAGCGCATTGCTTAATTAAGCCAGCGTCAGACCCTGTTCCAATCCCAGCATTAATTCAGCGAATTGCCTGAAGACTCATTCCCGTTCCCGGGTAGCCGCAATGATTCATTTGCATTTCTTTTTGTGGCTCTTTTGTTGTCTAATCTCTGTCCCTCACCTTGCGGCGCTATCAATATAATTGTTTATTTGTTGTTGTAGTTATAATCTCTATTGTGTGAGCTCAGCTTAAATGCGCAAGAAATGTCAAACAGTTTTGACCTTCTCTGGCGTTTCCAGCCAGTTGGATTTGCTAGCATTTGTTTGGCTTTTTTTATTGGCGTTGACAATTACTCGTCTCCATAACTTTTCAACTCGGAGAGCTGCAACTTTTAAAATCCGCAATTCTTTTCAATTCTCTTGGTATTCTTTTAATTTTATTAAGTAAATGCCGTTGTTTGCTTTTTCATTGTGCTCATTTATTTATTTATTTACAAACTATTTGGCCGATTAGCTAAAGATCTTGAATCTACGCACCTGATAAAAGGGAGCAATAAACTTTTGTCGTACGTCTCTCATCACGGCTGTTTTCTCTGTCTGGTGGCCATCACGATGAGTTGCTCAAAATATGAGAATAATAAATTCAAGCAAAAAACCTCAAAAATTATAAACTAACAACAATTATGCTAAATCACAACATTCAGCCAGGGGCGTTCAGAAATTTTAGGGCCGCAAAATATTTAGCGGGTTAAACTAATGTTTTAAGTAATTAATTTTGAATAATATTCATAAATGAAAAGACAAAAATGGTTAAAAAGTCATTTTTAAAGAAAAAAGAACATTGTCGGTCATGAAGGCATCTCTATATTTTTAAATTTTGACACATTAACCACATTATTCGTCTTCAAACTACCAGGAGTTTTTCCTAGAATAAGCATATGGGAAATGGAATTCAAATGAAACTGACAAAATGTTTTCATCGATATTTTATACTTTTTTTTTTAAATTTTCATCTCCAAAATGTTCATAATCAGCGCAATTCTTAAATAAACCTCACGGTAAATTATAAATTTTCTATCACTCCTCTGTTTGAAAAATGTTTTAACATTAATTTTTAGAAAAAATAGCGATTACAAGTTTTGTCGGTAAAAGTTATATGAAAATAATACTCGGACGTCTATTTTTCTTCCTTGGAAGATTAAGGCCCGGTTTCTCAGTCAGAGTTTAAACTAAAGTTTAGTTAAACTTTTTATAATGTTTAAACCTGCGGTTAAAACTGAAGTGTTTCTCAGTAAAACTTTAACAAGCGTTCAAGTTAACTGACTTTTTTTAACTATTGTAACTTTAAATAAAAAACTTAGTCACAGTAGAATTGTATGTTTTGAAAAATTTGGAATTTTGCTTAAAATGGAAAAGAAAAGAGAAGTGCGAATTTTTCTAGCGAAGAAATCCATAAATTAATGGATTTAGTTAAAAAATATAAAGACATAGTTGAGTGTGATTCCGTTTTTAAGAGAAAAAAAGAAAAATTAAAAACGTGGCAAAAAATATCGGAAGAGTTCAACAGCTGTAGTAGAAGCAGCTTCAGAGACTCCAAGACCTTGAGAACCAAATATGAAAATATAAAAAAAAAATCCAAACAAAAATTTGCACACCAGAGGCAACAAGTTTATGCTACCGGTGGTGGAATAGCTGAACCATCAAATATTGATGAAATAGATGATGCCGGATTAGATAGTGTTGTAGATTGCGATACTGTTTTTGTTGGTGAGAATTGTATAAAGTTACATTTTTGGTCATATAAATTATTAAAATTATTTTATTTTCTTTGTTTCAGATCTCAGAGGCGCTCAGTTGTTGGAAACTAGCAAGAAACCTGAGGAGCAACCTCAAGAGAACAATGAAAGCACTGTAAATGCCAAAAATGGAACATTCCGAGCAAAAGAAAATAAAAGAAAGCTTGGTTCTGATAACTGGTCGACAATAGCTGAAGGGAAATCGATATTGGTTAAGGATAAAAGAGAACAACAGCTAGAGTTGCATCAAATGCAAATGAAGCAGGCTGCAGAAGAGCACGTCCTAAAAAAGAAGGAATTGAACTGCGCCATAGAAAAGCACGAGCTGGAAATGAAGCGTATGGAGGAAGAATTTTATCTAAAAAAAATTAAATTGAATCTAGAAATTGCTATTTTAAAGAAAAAATGTAACTAATAAAGTTTGCCTTTTTGTTTTTTATTACATTCATAGTACCTTATTAAAGATAAATATATATTCAGAGATATTAATGCGGGGAAGTATTTGAAATATGACTGAAGTATTCAACCATTGCTTCTCTTCGTGCTCCTAAATCATTTGCTAAGTTTCAATTTTCAGCAGGAACATTTAATGATAATTGAACTTGCTCTTCGATGTCAGCATCCAATGGTGGGGGATCGGATTCTTTTTCTTTACAGCAAATGTTGTGAAGAATCCCTGTTGCAACAACAATCATTTGCACTGTGCTGATTTTCAATCGCAATCCCATTGCTAAAATTGGAAATCGTCGCTTCCATACACCAAAAGCTCGTTCTATAGGATTTCTCGTAGCAATTTGAGCCTTATTATAGTGTTGTTGCAAAGGATTCAAACAATTACGTATTGGCGTCATTATGTAAGGTTTACTAGGATAGCCACCGTCAGCTACTAATATCTTATCACCGAATTCACCCGACTCAAATCGTGCATATATTCGGGAATTTCTGGAGATTGTTAAATCATGGCATGATCCTGGCCAGCGTGCAACAACATTTAATATGTTCAAATTTGCGTCACACAAAGCCTGCACATTCATTGAAAAAAAACCTTTTCTATTTCGAAATATTTCGCCAGTTTGTTCCCCTGTATTAAAAGTATATATGTTGGGATGAAGTTTCCGGGTTATTATTGCTATTTTTAAATACCTGGAGACTGTATTTTAACGTGAGTACAATCTAACGCTGCAATTACATTTGGAAATCGAGCTAAGCGGTAAAAACCAAGAGCAGTGTTATTTATTTCATCACTGTTGCGTGGAAACTTCAAATATTGTTCACGTAACATACAAAGAGCCAATGACACTTTCTTAACAACTTTGGAAACAGTTGATTTGGACACACCACAAAAATCGCCTGATGAGATAAGCATGCCTCCACTGGCAAAGAAGCAAATAGTCATCAGAAACATAGTTTCGACCGACAAAGAATTATTCCTATAATGATGATGCTTTGAGTTTCACCTCTGTATATTATTTAACAGAAATATAATTACTGACCAATTAGTTTTATTGGCTATGACCGGCGCTATCTGATTCAAAACACGCTGAGCAGTATGCTTGCTCATCCTAAATCGAGTGTAAAATTCAGAATCTCTCCACATATCAAAGTGATTAGGTCTTTCTCGAATTACTCTTGGCCGTGGTGAGTAGATAAGCAGCGATAACTCCTCATCGCTCATGTCCTCAAAGTAGCTCATTACGAAATTTTTAATTTAAAATTCAACACCACAATTTAAATTAATATTTCAATTCATTTTTTTTCACTGAAAAATAAAAAAATATTGAAAACGTCAGTTTAAACGCTCGTTGAAGACTAGTTAAATTGAACGAAGTTTAAACTCCGGATTAAAGTTAAACTTACAGTGAGAAACGATTTTTTATGTTGAACGTTGGCTTAAACTAGGTTTGCCTTAAACTTAGGGTTAAACTGACACTGAGAAACCGGGCCTAAATGTTTGACAGAATGAACATTTTTGGAGAAAAAATTAATGTAAACTTTCATAAAATGAAAGAGATATGAGATATTTAAAATTAATCTGGGATGTATACCTCATTATTGGAATGATAAAAGGAGGTCATTTGATTCGCTCTCGTTCGCAGGAAACTCGATTGCCAAATTAAATTTTTCAATCTAGTGTAATTAATATTTTCTACATTTACACATGGTGGTACTATGGAGGTACTATTGTTGGTAGAATTAGATTAGAAAGAACTAAGTTCTTAGAAATAATTGGTTCCTTGCAAAAGCACGTAATATTGCACGATTGTTATGAAACTTTGACTGATTGTTTTGGACCTCAATTTCAAAAAGTTTATCAAAAACCGTCTGACTCAGGGTCATCAGGATTCATATTTTTAAGTATTAAGCAACTCAAGAGTATTAAATTTTTTCTTTTTAAGAACAGACAGATGGACCAAGCTAAATCCACTCGGATGGTGATGCTGATCAAGAATGTATATACTTTTTTATACCAACCATGCATCCTTATGGGCGTTACAAACAGAGTGACAACATTGATATACCCCTAGTTTTTTATATGAAAGTCCCGTAAGGAGTGGTCGGATGAGATAGGTCCCCAAGGGAAAAATGTTCCTTTTGCAAAAGTAATGGAGGTCGGTTTTATATATATATATATAAATCAACCCTCTCCGGCCCTTCCATAAGCACCTCTGTTCAGGTGTAGGGAATAAATATAAAAAAACAAATATTCAATAAAAGAGCTGAGCAGCTCGTGAGCATGTTTTTTTGACTCTGCTTGTAAGTATCAGCATTTTTTTTGATTAATTTTTTGAGTTGATTAATTTTTCAGCAGGCTAGCTGCTCTGAAGTTGTATGCCAAATTTGAGGCAACATTGTTGCTTATAATGTAGAGCAACATATTTAACTCGCTGTAGCTGACGTCGTAGACAGACATCGAAAATCAAAACTTCGTTCAAACAAAACCGAAAATCAAACTAAATGAAATAAACCAAATCTTTAAAAAAAACATATTTTATTTCCAATTTTATTCATATTTTAGCATAATAATTATTTGCTGTTAAATGAATAAGGTGAAGAAAGTTATAATCAGTTTAAAAGTGAGGTCTGCTAGATCTCACGTCAGGTATATGTTAAATTTGAGCACGTCAGTTGCTTTTTTTTTCAATAAGCACGAAAACTTGCTTAACTTACGAGTTGCTTACTTTTGAGCATATACGAACCCTGTAAAATATTCCGATTTGATCCTATTTTAAGCACTTCAAATGAAAAAGGGATGATATTTTGAGTTGAGGAATTTGAGATTTTGAGAATCGTTATATTATAATTCCTTTCACATTATTACATTTTTACCAATAAACTGTGGTATTTTGTCAAGTTTCTCTGATGTTATGTTCTTGACACTTCTTTTATTTGCGTTGAAATTTGTTGAACCTTAGTTTTCGTTGCTATCAAGGCAGTAAGTAGATTCATTTAAGAGCATTTAATATTAAAATTAACAATCTTATGCCATTTTTGAGATTGATTTCGGTGGATTTATCTTCTAAACTCTTACGGAAATAAAAAATTTCAATATGAGAACCATCCATCTAATGCCATTTTTGAGATTGGTTTCGGTGGATTAATCTTTTAAACTCTTACGGAAATAAAAAAGTTCAATATGAGAACCATCCGACATTAAAGACCCATCTTACAGAGGTATTGGGTTGCATTGTTTGTTTAAGACAATTAAGCGAAAAAATATTTTTGCTAACAATAACAAAATACTAACAATTTTTAAAACATTTTTTACAATGAGGATATAATACCACACGGTCCAATAAGTCCCGAGGCTAAGTAATAAAAAAACTTTTTTTTGCAAATATTCTTCTTTATTCATCAACATAGGTTCTTTCAAGAGCAATACATTCATTCCACCGCTTTTCTAACTTTTCATACCGGTTTTGTAGAACGATTTGTGTTTCGCCTTAAAATACGCTTCAGTTTCAGCCATCACCTCTTCATTGGAGGCAAATCTCTTGCTGGCAAGCATTTTTTGAGGTCAGCAAAGAGCCAGTAGTCGCTGGGGGCCAAATACGGTGAATACGGTGGATGAGGAAGCAATTCAAAGCCCAATTCGTGGATTTTCGCAATCGTTTTCATCGATTTGTGACATTGCCTTGGTGAAAAAGAATTTTCTCTTCTTCAAATGAGGCCGATTTTTCGCGATTTCATTCTTCCAACGCTCCAACAACGCTATATAATAATCGCTGTTGATTTTTTCCCTTTTCGAGATAGTCGCTGAACAAAATTCCATGCGCATCCAAAAATACAGTTGCCATAAACTTTCCAGCCGACTGTTGTGTTTTTGGTCGCTTTGGCCTGCTTTCATAGGTTGCTCTCCATTCAGCTGACTACCGTTTTGATTCCGGTGTGTAATGGTCGATAAATATTTCATCAATGGTGGATCCATTGTCATATACTGACGCAAAAATTCATGTTTATTCTTTGTAAACAGTGCCAAACAGCTCTCCGAATCATCGACACGTTGTTGTGTTTGGTCAGGTGTGAGAAAACGCGGCACCCGTTTGGAAAGCAGCTTTCTCATCGACAAATGTTCCTGTAATATTGTTCCTACACTGCCTTTCGATATCTTCAGAGCCTTAGCTAGCTCGACCACATTCACTTTACGGTCAGGCAATATCATTTTGTGTACTTTTTTATGTTTTGTGGAACAACTGCCTCATTTGGGCGTCCTGAACGTTCAGCATCTTTTGTGTCTGTACAACCAAGTTTCAACTCAGCATACCATCGGCAAATGGTTGCTTTTAACGGAGCAGAGTCCGAATAACTCTTCCGAAGCCATTGCTCAGCTTGGATGGTATTTTTCCCATCAAAAAACAGTGATAAATCAACACACGAAATTTGTTTGAATCCATTCTTTTGAAAATATCAACAGTAGCGTCACTTAAATCACTGCAAATTCTGAACTAACCGTTAGATTGTCATGAAATCTTTACACGTATTGTTTGAAGGTTGGAACTATCGAAATATTATATCGATATTTCGTTAAAGGTGCCACCTAGTAGTTAGTCTCGGGTCTTATTGGACCATGTGTTAAATATGGTGAAAAAAATATATAAATATTTTTTACTGATAACAAGTCTAATCGTTAATTATAATTTATTTAATTTAACTTTATTAACTAATATTATTTATTATCCTCCAAAGGCTATTGACTACTAAATTTTAAATTGTGTTGCTTTTAATTGATGATGCTTTTATTAAACTTAATGTAACATAAACACGAACAAACTAAGCTTTATTAAGATTTTATATTATTTCTCCCATGGTGTAGTTAACAAGGTGATCGAGAATATTTCATCTCGCTCAAAAAAATCTTACCTACACTTGCCAAATACACTTGTCAACAGCTAATGGCAAATTCTATGCAAAAGATGAAAAACAATCTTTTACAATGTTTTATTGAGTGCATTTGACATTTTTCTGCAGTTAATCTCTTTTTTTCTCTCTTTGTCAACATTTTTTGTCAATTGTAGGGAAATTTGTAAATGTCACGTTCACCTTGTTAATTACATCATGATTTATCCAATATATTTAAAATTTTTTTTAATTAAATGGCATAATCCGGTTAACTCAATATTTTTACTAATCGTATTCGGGTAATTAATTTTTTTTTCAAATACTTTTAAAGTTGGATGTCTTTGAAACTAATTTTTAAAAGAAACAATTTTAGGGCCAATTTTTTTTCAGAACAGCCAATGGGTAGGGAAAATCTGTCAGCCCTGCTCAGGTTCCAGACAATTTTTAAGTTACAATAATCTTTTGGCGCAAATTTTCTATCTCTCGCTTTAATAAGAGTGTTTGTCGTTGTCTTTGTTTCTTCCCTGTCTCGAGGCTCTATTAAAATAGATGTAAAGCATAACTTCTAATTATGGAAAACATGACTTCTCTCCAGTGTTGCCAGAACTTTTCTAAAAAAAGCGCGAGATTTAAAGAAAATATCGCCCAAAATCGCCCAATGAAAAAAAAAATCGCCAAAAATCGCCATTTTTTCTAAGAAATTTATTATATTAGAAAAAACAAAACAAATTATAAACATTTTTTTTCAAATAATATTGAGATCTGTTAATAGTATTAGATATTCTTATTTTCATATTTTTGAGGTCTATAAAAAATAATAAAAAAGCTACTTCATTTTAAACGAGAATTTTGATCGTTAAAGAACATTTTTTTAGAGACTATAACTTTTTAGAATTTTTCAATATGCAACTTTAAAAAAAAACTTTTTGCAAAAAACGTAGTTCCTTCAGCCATAATAGACTATTCTTCCGTTTCGTGAATTCTCAAAGTATTGTTTAGTTCATACATTGATTTAGTATATACAAGATGAATGCCAACTTACAAATATTGTCAAACATTTTTCCGCCTACGGTTGTCTTAATTTTGTATGCCGATTACCAAAATTCTTCACTTTCAGATGGCACTTTGTTTTTGAAAACATTGCTCAATGGAAATGTCAACAAAGATTCATATTCGATTTCTTCTGCACGTCGCTCTTCAAGAGATAGATAATGAAGAGGGAGTTCAAGGAAAGAAGGTCTTATATAGTTTAAACATCTTTCAGGACATAAAATAAAAGCATTTTCAAAAATTTCTAACAGACTAGGTAATCGTTTTAACATTTCCTTGATTAAAACTATAATAACATTCTGGCATTTTGATAGTATGTCTATCATAACAATATCATCACTTAATTTGTGAATTTCTTCATGGAACTGATAATGAAATGTAAGGTCATTAATTCTTTTATAATTGCTTTTATCCGCTAAAATATTATTTAAGCTGAATGTAGCTAAATTATCAAAATTGAAATTTTTGACAATGTCTTCTTTTATAATTTTTGAAACAAGTCTTTGAATAAATGTTGTGATTTCAACATAAGCTTGAAAAAAGTCAACTTTTTCTCGTTGAAAATATGAATTAAGTGAGTTGATGTTTTGAAGAAACGGTCCCAATAAAATAAGTATTTCGATATAAATAAATTATCGATAAGGGCTTGTGAGCTGTGTTCAGTCGCATTGTTAACAGAGTGTTCCAAACACTTAAACAAATTGTTATTTTCTTTAATTGAAATTTTAAACACATTAGATGAGTTTATGAAAAAAGGTTGTTTTTACAAAAATCGCCCAAAAAATCGCCAGGCGATTTCCTAAAAATTTAAGCGCAAAAACAAGAAAAAAAGCGCCCAATTGGCGATAAATCGCCCAATCTGGCAACGGTGCTTCTCTCTGCTAATAATGCTCTCTTAAATTGCACAATATTGGTGCACATTTTTTATTGTTACTCTTCATCTTCGAAGTTTCGCTTAAAACGCACGTGTTTGCAAATTTGTTTGTTCTTTGATAGTCTGCCACATTTTCTGCAACGGGATTGCATGTGGTTAGCAAAATCTGTCGTTTTCTTTTTAATTAAATTATTTTAATAAGAAATGTTTAAATTTCGATTTCATAAACGATTTTTTAAATATACTCTCAAGGTGAGTTTTGTGTTCCTTTGTGAATTATTTAATAATAAAATAATAATTGTTATCGCGACGATGTTGTTTACTTGCTTGTAGACAAGCATTTAAAACAAACACAAGTGCAAAGTGGCCCTTGAAATCCCATTCATATTGTTTATATATAAACAATATTGTGGGAGATTTAAACAAATCCAACCTAGTTAAATAATATAAGGCAGTGATTGCCAAACCTTCCATGGACTATCTGAGTTTGTTCAATGCTGTAGCGATAGCTTTTTAAAAATCGCTCCGGCTCTTTATGACGCCTAAATTAATGTAACTCCAGTTATTGTGTGTGGCTAAGCTGTGAAATAAAGTGATATTTTTTGCTATTTTTATAATTTTTTTTGGTTACACTATTGTAAAATTTTATGATATCTATGAGCGACAAGCCTTAAGGTATAATATGCGTGTAGCAACCAAAAACAGGAGCTGTTTTCAAATAAATTTTTTTAGATATAAGAAGTTATTATTTTTTTTTTTAAATTTATACAGGTTATTGTGCATTTTTTTTTTAAATACAGTTCTGGCTTTTATATAGAGGGCGCTGAAAATGGCATTGAAAAAAAGACATCCAAAACGGTTCGATGGATATGGCCTTTCCCATGTATCGGAAACAAAAAAATCAAATGACATTTCAAAGCATAGACCTTATATTAAGCATCCCCCCTACGCAAGACCCCCGGGGGTTTTTTTTTAATTATGGCGGAAGTTGAAGTAAAAAGTTCGGAAAATAGATACATTTTCGCGTGCTTTTTTGTTTATATAAAAACAACAAAAAAAAAATAGATGCTTGAATTTAAGGGGGATGCTTAAAGGACAAAATAACGAACAAAATGCAAAAAAAAAAATCATTGAAATTGAACCAATAGATTTCTAGTTATCTATCGAACCGTTTTAAAAAGACTAGTTTCGAGGAAATCGCGTTTAACCCGCATCCATCGTTTGCATCAAATTGATGCAAATTCTTGAAACACATTCATATGTTAAAAACAAATATGCATATTTAAATTCAGAATTTTGGCTACCTTCTTAAAATATCAAAATAATCAAGTGAGCAGTTCTACAGTTAGAGATAGTCTTATACTATTCGCGCTAGAATAGTTAATAAATTGAAAATATTCCAATGAACAATATTGTCTTTTTGTTTCTGCATCAAATTGATGCACAACGTACTTTTCGTTTCTAGAAATTTCCGATGGATGCGGGTTAAAGTTTTTTATTTGTCGTATGGAACTTAGACATAGGTTAACGAAAACCGTTATAACTTCTATTTTTTCTTAAATATCGATTTAAAAATGTGTATGTATATTCTTAAAACTATAAAGAACACATTAAACAAAAAAAAAAATTCGAAAAATGTACACGTATATAATACCTTAAATCTGAAAGTATATCTGGCAAATTTCTACTATATTCGACTTGGAAAATACCGTCGATTGATTTGATAAATTTATTTCCCAAAAAACCTCATTTATCAGATACCAAAAGCCCAAGGAACCAAACTGACTACTCAATTTAATTTTAGAATAAATTATTTAATATGTACATGGTTCAAAAGCTTGTGTTTTTTCTGTTAACTTGGGTTTTTTTTTGTTTTGGTTACATCCTACATTTTTTTAAAAAAGAAAAATTCAGAAATAAAATTCTTTTTATGAAAAGTCTAATTTTTAAGTTCTGTTTGCTAACAATTCAGTATTTATAACTGTATTTATTAAAATTCTGTTCTGATAAAGGTAAAACCGTCTTCTCTGCCGTTTTCTGCAAAAAGCTTTTGCCATCTTCTTGGAACCACAACTCTGGGTTGTTCTGAACCTCTGGCCTAACAAAATTATCAATCATTGCCCGGTATTGAATGCCGTTCACACTAACCGCAACTTGTTTGCCGTTTTCGAAAAAATATGGTCCAATTATTCTTTCTGAAGTTATTCCACACCATACTGTGCATCTAAGTGGGTGCATTTGATCTTCAACAATTATTCTTGGATTTTGGGTGCGCCATATTCTGCAATTTTGTTTATTCACGTGACCATTTAGGTGAAAATGGGCCCCATCGCTCATTATGAGTTTGTAAATAAACTCGTTGTTTACAAGGCACAATTCTTGCAAACTATATTGAATGCGTTCTTGAGGATCATTTGGTTTTAACTCGTCAACTAATTGCATCTAATATGGAAAAAGCTGTATCATATGTAAAATTCTTTGCAAAGACCGCCTAGACATCACCAACTGCTGACAACGTCGCCTGGTGGAATTTTCAGGGTTTTCCTCAATACTTGCTTGCACCCGAGCAATATTCTCATCATTTCGAACTGTACGAGGTCTTCCAGCATGTGAAAGATCACAGACAGCTCCTTGTTTCCCAAAACGCTGAACCGATCGGTAAATTGTTGGAGCGCTAGGTGCCAATCGAACATGAAAGAAAGTTCGATATAATCTTTGAGTCTGAATAATCGAATGCTTATTTTCAAAATAGAATTCAACCACTTTTGTTCTTTGTTCAATGCTGAGTCTTTCCATCATAAATTTTCCAAGTATTCAAAAGGTTATTCTGAAAAGAAAACGAAAAAAAATTCTTTAGCAAAAAATTTATCAATGATGAAATCATAACGTTACTTATGCGCCATCCTATAGTTTGGGACGTCCCGCTTTTTAATTTTTATAACATGTTTTTCAAGGTGAATCCGAGTAAACTCATGTGCGCGACCACGCGACTTAAAAAAAAGCAAATTAAAAAATTAGGTATATTTTTAAATATTTCCGAGAATTTTCTAAAGCTAAAATAAATTGAATGTAATACTACGAATGTAAGAGATCTTATTTACATTTATAGTTAAAAAAAATGCGTGATATTTATAGCGCTAGAATTTGTAAAAATTTTTGTAGTATCTATTAGGATAAGTATCTATTAGGAAAGCAATACGGCTTTCAAACTTCATACTCAGCTTATTTTAGTCAAACCCTCAACGAAGTGTGGAATGTTTGGCATTGCCAGGGCTAATTTGGTGCTGAAAGGGTTAATGAAAATCATCTTTGCCAATACATTTTGTTTGCCAGTGTTTTTGCTCTGATACATTTTTGATTGGAGTGCATTTTTTTCTATTATTTTATTTTATTTGCCTCACAATGTTGTTTGATGTCCTTACAAGGGTAAAAGAAAAGTCTTCGTAAAATATTTTAATTATTTCTGTCATTCGTATGTGTGCGGACTCGAGAGAATCCACTTATGACTTTTTATATCAATGCAGTTAGCAGCTTTCTGTGGATTAATGAAGCTATCTTTATTCCTACTCATCAAAACATTTGATGACTTTATTCAAAATTTTCTTGGAGAATTTCAGTATTTCGATTATACAGTGTGGCCCAAGTACAAGTTTTTTTTTAAATGCAATAAAATGAAAAAAAAATTATTTTTTTTATGTATTATGGCTTTATTAGTAAAAGCAAATATTCCCATTATTTATGGAACACAACGTCGTTCACTGGCAATCTGTCACTCTAATTTTCCAAGACCTGGTTGATTGTTTCGGGCTGTAGCTCACGGATTGCTTGGATGATATTGGCCTTAAGTGCTTGAATCGTTTCTGGGTTGTTGGTATAACATCGGCCCTTCACGGTTCCCCACAAACAAATTAAGTCCAAAGGGGTCAAATCGCAGGTCCAAGGCTGCCAATTGACATCGCCAAAACGCCTGATAACACCATTTGGGAATTTGATGCGCAAAAGATCGATTGTGGCATGGGCTGAGTGGCATTGCTGCATGAAACAGAGGTCGTCCAAATTCATGTCTCCAATTTCAGTAAAAGAAAAGTCGGTTAACATGGCTTTGTTACGCCCACCGTTGACCGAAACGTTGTTCCCAGTCTCATTTTTTAAGAAAAATGGTCCAATGATGCCACCACTCCACAATCCACACCGAACTGTCACTCTCTGTGGATGCATCGGCTTTTCGACAATAACGTGCGGGTATTCCGAGCCCCAGATACAGCAGGGGTACAGCAGGAGTGGTGGGTGCTTCATTTCTACCACAACTTCTTTTCAAATAACGCACTTGTTTGGGATACACAGCACTTTCTTTGGAAATAAGTTTCCAATATTTCCCAACGTTGATCAAGCGTAAAGCGACTCATTTCTTTCCGTGGAGTTATGATACTGACTTTGTATCAAGATTTCAGTGAACAGCTGTCAGTGTAAAAAAAAAGAAAGAAAACACTGAAATGCCACGTCTACACAGAGAGTTTTGGTTGAGTTCAACCATAGCTGTTCACACAGAGATGCGTCAGCAGAACTGTGTGAACAGAGTGACATTTCTTTGTTTACAATTCCACTTGAGGACAAGGCTGCAGCCATCTCTGCCTACACATGGGACTTCTTCCTTGCGCTGCGTAAATCAAAATTTTTATCGGCTCATACTGAATACCTCATCTTCTACACTTGCCCAAGTTCTTTTCTTCGTTTTTTTGTTAATTTTTTGCAAATAGTATTTTGCACAGTTTTATAACAGCTGTTTTTGACATTTCCAATACAAAATTGTTGAACGTACCTTGTCATCCAAATAGTTGCATCTGAATGTACCTTTTTATATGAACATTAGCATACTTTTAGGCATTTCTCAAATTGAGTTTTAATAAACACAGAAATAAAGTTGAGTTTAGTTGAGTTTCATCCTGTAAAATTGTACTGGGGAACTTAAAAGTTTATTTTGTTCAATGGCAAAACTCAACTATGTACTGAAAACTCAAACTAAACTCTCTGCGTAGACATGGTATTATAATACTTTTATTTACAGTGTTAAGTGAAAGATGGTAGATGGGCAAGTTATTCTAAAATGTAATATTTCTATGACCAACCAAAAACTTCTATGCTTAGGTAATCACAGCTGAAGCGATATAAAGAAGGAGAGAAACATATGCTATTTGAATTCAAAATAAGTTTCTTATGTTTCAAAACCCACAGTATTAAGCATAATGCCATAAAGCATAAAACAAACTGGACTTTATAAGATTATTCAAAAGTGTGATATTTCTGTAACCATGTATTTTCAAAATTTCATCAAATGCATTACAGAATTCACTGAGCTATATTATACGGCGCACGAAAAATTATTCTTCGATAATTACGACTTGGAAGTTAGTACCATACTCTCAGTGTAGAAAAATGCTCGCCACGCTTAATGTGAAGGAACAAGAAGAAGAAGTCATTGGGTGCCAAGTCGGGACTGTAAAGCGACTGACACATCAATTCCTTGTTTGAGTGCTCAGAAACTCTATTGTATGAGCTAATATGTGGGAACTCGCATTGTCATAATGGAGGATGACCTTGATTCGGTGGTTAGTTTTCCTCAATGCTCCGAACACTTCCAGAAAATAAATAGTTGTGTACCATTCAGAATTGACAGTTCTGCATGGGTCAAGTTGTGCAGTTGGGGTATGACCGGTTTTTCTGAAAAAACTGGCAACCATTTACTTGAACGAACTCCGTCCGCAGACAACCTTTGTCGGGTTTTGCTCACTTTGAAAGACCTAAACGCACTGGGTTGCTGCTTTATTTCGGGCTCATAAGAGTAGATCCATCGTCACCTGTGGTGATGTCGTAGATATGTTTCGAACCAACCCCGCTGTATTTTTTCAGCATTTTCTTGCATCAATCGACACGAGCCTTTTTTTGAGCAACCACCAAATTATGGGGTATCCAACGGAAGCAAGTCATCCTCACTAGGCTTGGGTAGTTCATGAACGAACTAGTTCAATTGAACGATTCCCACTCATGAACTATGTGAACTAGTTCAGTGTTTCTCGTTCTTTTAGTTCTTTTAGTTCATTTTAGTTCAATTGATATTGCAGCGAGTAGCAGCAAAACGAACGAGAGCAAAAATAACTAAATTCACCAAGCTATGGTTTGAGTACTTGGTTTGAGACTTTTTGTGTCTGCACTAATATAAATGTTGGATTTGATGGCTATCACATATTCATACCAAGTTTGTTTTACTTCATATACCTGGACATGAACAAGTAAACGAAACGAATTAAAAGACCAATCGAACTAAAAGACCTAACGAACTAAAAGAACGAACGAACTAAAAGAACGAACGAACTAAAAGAACTAACGAACTAAGAGAACAAACGAAGTAAAACATGCAACGAACAAAAAGTACGAACGAACTATAAGAAATAAATGAACGAACTAGTTCATTACATACGATTGAACTAAAAAGAGCGATCTTTGTTGTGAACTAAAATGCCCAAGCCTAATCCTCACGACTAAATGCTGATGTTAAATGTATGCTAGTCAGACTTATGCCCAAGGATGGCTTAATCTGACAGTATGTCACATGCCGGGTCTGCTTCCGCGCTCTGTATCAATGTTTTCTGCCACAACAGCCGTTCTTGGACGACCTTCAATAAATTCGTCTTGGGAAAAATGTTCACGTGTTAATTCCATGTTTTTTTTTTTTGCTGAAATATAATTTTGAAACCACTGTAAACAACATAATAAGTGCACTTACACGAAAACGTTGTGAGTACGTTTATGCTAGAAAATGCCAAATTTTGGAATAGAACTGTCAAAATACATTAAGTAATCCTTAGTGTTGCCGAGGCGCAAAACTTAAAAAGGAGACTTCGTACGTTCTACAGCAGAAATTGTTTCTTCGGTGCGTACTATACAGTGTCTTTGCGGATGAGTATTCTCACTTGGAGCATGCGTTTTGCGAAAACGATCTACGATTAATCCATTTTGTTGCTTAGATGGACGATTTTGTCGACCGTAAAATGAGCGTAGCGCACGGTAGCATTCCTGAATAGCACCACGATTTTCGAAATAAATTTGCACAATTTGCAATCATTGTTCTGGTGTCAGTCTATTCATAATAAAATGGCGAACTAAGCTGAGCACATAACATATGATAATAAAGTTGCCTGAGAGTTTAATCTTTATCAAAAAATGGAACCTTATTTAAATTCTGGTTCTTCATTAACCTTCACACTAGATCTCAAATAAGATGTATTTAAGTTAGTCCTTAATTTTCCAATTATTTTATATTCCCGCCCCGCCGAGTGCTTTTTCCACTGTTAAATCCAGAACCGTCCTCATAAAGTGCTTTTATTATTATTTCTTATCCACTTCTTATCGCATCACCTCTGCTTAGTACCAAGATAATCTTATTTTGTAAGAATGTTGCCAAAATTATAAATTATTTGTTTAAGTTGTTCTCTTTTATGTCCACTTTGTTTGTTTGTCGATATATTCTCTTAATTGTTTTTTTTACGGATGCAGATGCTGGTTCCCATACATTTCCCCTCATGCTTTCTTTCTTATCAGTTTCTATAGCTGTTGACTACTTACTCCATTGACGCAATTGCCCACAACAAAGCGGAGTTCTATGAATTTTTTTTACTTGCTTCTCTGTGTAAACTGAATTCTCATGATTTCATTCTTGTTAAATTTTTACTGCTTATTAAAATTAAAAATTCATAAAATATTCGCTTAAATCACATGAGTCACTCTCAGCTGCTTATCACAAAAATTCAACAACAGCAAAAAAATTATTTGCATTATTTTGTTTTCTAAATCAACAACGGAATGAAAATAAAATAAATCCAAGATATGACAAAAGAGAATTTTTCCAAAAAAATTATTCAAAATTCTTGTTTTAAATCGTATGCAGAAGATTTTGTGGTGTTAATTGATATGTTTTTTTTTCTTGGAAATTTTCGGTGTTTGTTCTGCGAAAGTCTGCAAATCTTTTCCGTTAGTATTTGTATTAATAAAAATATTAATTTATTTGTTGTTTTCTTACTCAACGATCATCATCTTATCAGCAAGTGAGAACTTGCAAATATTTTTTTCATTGAGCCGACTAATAAAACTTTATTTGACTCTTTTTGTTCTCTGCTCTTTGTCGCGCTCTTTATTCAGCAAACTGAACGACTCTCTTCCCGTTATTCTCTTAACTTTTCGATGCTCTTTGATTATAATTGTTGTGCCTATACAATAAGCAGAGCTATACTCATTTCAAAAGTGGCTATACTATCGGCCTTAGAATATTGAGCATTCATGTATGACAATATAAATCGATTTTTCCGAAACAAATAGATTGTCATACATGAATGCTCAATTCCGAAACAACAACAACTTAAGTATGATATCAATGTTTTGAGAAATTTTACTTCAAAATTTTCGATCGCCATATAAGTTCTATGAAAGCTTCATTGACTTTTGCATCATAATTTTGGTTTGGTTCATGTTAGTAGCTTCAGATTTTGGGTATATGTAAGGATAACTCAAGGAATATGGTAAGATTAAAAACTCAATTTTGACAAAAGTCGACTTAAGCGATTATTGCTTTTGGACACAGATATGTTGTTATTCCTTTGTGTTCGTTGTATTGCGATGCTTGCGGCTAATATTTCAGATTTCTTTGATGATACTAGGTTCATTGCCGAATTTTTTTATGGCGTACAGCTCAGCAGTATGAAGGCGTGCAAATTTTAAAGATAAAAACTTATTTTTCAAAGATTCACCTGATCTTTTTTAGGAATATTTTTTGGGGTCCATATTTTTTCGAGCTTTCGGCCCACTGTTAAGAAAAGGTTTCTATACCATTCTATAATAATTATGATAAAATTTCTGTTTTTCTAATAGGAATAAGCCTTGCGATTTCGGGATTAATAATTCAGAATCCCGGGATCCCGGCAATTTTGCAAATTTTGCCTTATTTTTATTTGAAAATGTAATTAAGCCAAATTTGGCTGTATTACCTTTGGCCTTATAGCCCCCGCCAGAGTTCGCGCCACAGAAGCTTAAAAATCAGATCAAACTCCATTCGCTCTACATGACCTAGCCAGCGGAGACGCTTGATTTTATTGCGCTTAACTCTGTCGATGTCAGCGTACAGCTCATACAGTTCGTGGTTCCATCGAATTCGGTACTCGCCATTGACGCAGATTGGACCGAAGATCTTACGAAGGATCTTTCTGTCGAAGGCTCCCAAAGTCTTTTCATCAGAACTGCTCAACGTCCTGGTTTGTGCTGCGTATAATAAGAGTGGCTTATAGAGCGAGTTTTGTTCGTCGAGAGAAGGTTCTGCTTCTCAATTGCCTACTCAGCCCAAAGTAACACCTATTGGCAAGAGCTATCCTTCGTTTTATCTCAATACTGTCATCGTTGAAAGAGTTTATGCTGGATCCCAGGTAGACGAAGTCCGTAACAATCTCTAAGGAGATCGTGTTGTTATAGTTGGTCTAAAAAAATTTGTCATGGAAAGGGGCGATATCTTTCGGACCTTGCGACCACTCGGAGTCACTCGTAATTTTGTGTATCTTACTGTGAAGTTGTTTGAAGATACTGGTGGAATAATCGACCATCCAAAATCCGGCCGCCCGCGTGTTGTAAGAATACTATGAACCATCAAGGCGGTCTCGAATCAAGCAAAAACCACTGCGAAAGCAGAAAATCTTGTTGCGGGAGATGAATATCTAGGCGCAATCGATCTCTGGCATTCTTAAATATGTCTTGGGGCTCAGAGTTCAGAAAAGACACACCGGGCACCTTCTCACAGTAGCGTTAAAGAAACAACCTAAGCGAAAACGCAAATCGCAACCGCAAATCGCGTTACTTCTCAAGCACGCGGATAATGCCCACAGATGAATTCTATTTATTGACGAAAAAATTTTCACCGTAGAGGAATCGTTAAATAAACAGAATGATAGAGTGTATGCTCTGTCACCACGACATGCAGCAGAACTCGTTCCGAAAGTTCAGAGAGGTCACCACCCAGCTTCTGTGATGTTTGGTGGGGAGTAACCTATGATGGGGTCACCAAGCTCCATTTTTGTGAAAAAGCAGTCAAAACTTAGGTGAAAGTGTATTAATCCGGTGTTTTGGAATTGGCTGTGAAGCCTCTTAACATGAAATTATTCCAAGCTCGTGGACCTTTCAAAAAGATTCTGCTCCGGCACATAAGACTAAATTGACTCCAGAGTGGCTCAAAAACAATATACCGGACTTAATTTCTACGGATCAGTGGGTAGTTCAGACCTGAACCCATGTGTTTACTAATTGTGGTCCGTGTTATAGGGTATAGCTTGCTCTACTCGACACCTAAATATCGAGTCTCTAAAGCGCGCTCTTGTCCGAGCAGTGGAGAAAATTTCCTATGCATGTCGTGCGTGCTGCGTTCGATGACTGGCCGGATCGACTTCGCTCGTGCTGGAAAGCAAATGGTATTGAATGACTCAATAAATAATAAAAATAATTTTTGAAAAAATCTTTTGTTGCTTTCATTTTATGAGATTTGTTGTTTTCATATTATTTACCACAGTTGTTTTGATAACAATAATTTTCATAGTTATTTACCAAACCAAGTTTATTTCAGGAACTGATACAAAGCAATTAAATATGATAGCATATATTCAGTCCCAAATCTCAAAAAAAAAAACATAATTTACAAAACATTTTCCTGACTTCAAACATATCTATGTAAATAACCCAAATTCCGTCGTTAAGGCGGCTCTCTCATCCCTATCGAAGTGTCCCACGTTATATGTGGGAAGACACGGATACAAGTTGCTTAGATGAACCGTTAAAAGTAAAGCAAAACGTGCAAAAATTCATCCCCTTAAAATTCGGGAACCACCGTTAAATACACTTACCAGCTCTGTATTAAAGTTCAACACAAAAGTTGATGTTTTCACAGAGAATGAAGTTGTTAAACTTCATGTACGACGTCTGAATATGAAATGATTTTCTTCTTTTTTAGCTTGGGCTTAAATCTGAATTAATAGCAGGAAACGCAGGAACAAGTCGTTCTTTCGTCGTATTTTTGGGTTTTCCTTGATTTATGAGTTCTACGCTCTGTCCCAGGCTAGACATCTTCGATCTCCTCACGCATCCCACTTCTAAATTGAACAGTGGTTTCCTTTTATGTTTCTGATGTTTAGTGGCATTGTTGTTGTTTTTGTTGTTGTTGTTCTTTTTGCTGTTGTTGCTGTTGTTGTTGCTTTTGTTGTTGCTTTGGTTGTTGCTATGTTCCCGATACTAAATATTGTTGGCGGTAATGGTTAATCGCACGTCTCTAAGCGAAGTAAGACATAAAGAAGGTTAAGAGCTAAGCAAAACAAAAGTGAAGAGAGTGAGTTAGTGCGCCGAATATTGTATAATGTAGGTTTGTCTGATGACTGTCTGAGCGCACATAAAGCGCACATGTGCTGGAAACATGTTTTTGTTCTCAATGCTGGCCGAACCCAGGCCCCTACCAGAGCTGAGCAAGAGAGCGAGCAACGCGCGCCCGAGCAGGTCTTTCTGTGGAGCAGCAATCAGCTGAGTATATAGCTGCCTGGTTGACTCGCTGAAAAGTCTTTCAACGCATTTCAGTCTGAGTTCGAAATAGCAAATAAAATAACAACGTAGCGGACGTTCGTGTCGACGGGAATACAAACTAAACGAAAAAGTCTGACATTTACTAGCTTTGTTGTAGAATTCGGTTCGATTCCGTTACTAAGGATTTTTGTTTTTTATTTCGTTGTTTCTTTTTTGTGTTTGCTTAAATAGCCGAGAATTTGCAGTGACGGAAAAAAAAGAAAAATTTGCTCAAAAAGAATATTTTAATTCGCATTTTTCGCAAACGATGTCGAAACGCATGACCGCGTAACAAGTCAGTTCTTATCTAGCGTGGATTTTGAACTTAACGATCACTCGCCGCTGGATTCTTTTTGGTTCTTCTTCTCCGTTTGGCGTTCCACTGAAGCAGCACGCTCTGAAAACCACTTCCAACGCGACATTGTCTTCATTGCCGAATGCGAAATAGAAAAAAGTATTCGAATAAATCAAATAAGTGTTTAATTTACAATAACAACAAATATGTAGCAAAAACAAAATTGTGCTAAAAAGTGGAAATAAAAAAAATTTTAAAAAGTTTTGATCAAAGTGCCACCCACAACAAAATAGAAATAAACAACAGAGCACTAGCTGGTCTAGTCTCCCCGTTCCGACTGCCTACATATCAGGAGCTATCATCATCATCACGTCAATTAAAGCTACAATTACGGATTATTTTGCGTAACGTCACAAGAATTTTAATTCTTCTCAACAAAGAAAGAAAGAAAGAAAAGAGTTATTTTTCCTAAAAAATATTGAGCGAAAGTTCTAAACATAGACGTGAATTTACCTAAGAAACAACATATTCAAAATGTTTGTTTACATTAAAAATAATTTTTATGATTTTCCACGTATTTTGCCTGCTCTTTGTCCTTATCTTGATATTGCGTTAGAATCATTTTTAAAGTGTGCCCTTTTCTTCACTTAAACTTAGAAATTTCCCCGGGGATTTTACCGTTTGTGTGTGTATACGAACGGCGAACGTTCATTGTTATTCTTGGAATTCAACAATGTGTTGTTTATTTTTAGAATCGGGACTAACCCAGGACAATTGCTTCGCTACACATACTTAATCTTCTCCCATAAAATATAGGCGAGGTTTTTGATATTCATCATTTAATAAGTACTTACCTGCTGAATCCCTTCGGAGCTCAACTTATTTGGTTTTGTTTCTAATGTATCTTTCGAATTTCACGTCATGTTTTTACGAATGTGAACTTTGAAAAATATTTAGGTACTTCATGTCATTTCGTGAGTGCTTCGAAAGCTCGTATTTCGTATCAAATTAGGAAATGTCAAAATTATTTCATATAAACATTGAGATACGCATGTTTTAAGCTATACGCAACGTATTCGATGCACTCGGAAAAAAAGTAGTTCCATTAGTGTTCCAATAGTGAAAAATGTTTAATTCCATCCAATAGACGAGTTTCTTCAATATAACAGTCTGAAATGTTAAATTAACAGTGGACTGACTAAGTAAAAAACTTATTTTACAGTTCAGACTGTTAATTTGAAAAGCCTCGACTGTTGGATGGATTTTACCGTTTCACTGTTCATTTTTTTTATGAGTCTGCTTATGTCATAAATAATTTCGCGAAAACTTGTTTTTTACGGATCTTATAGACCTTTTCCTTTTCACATAAGGGCCAGCAAGCAATTTATTTCAGAACACGTGCCCCATCGCAACGGCATGATCCCTGACCTGTTTCGTTTACTATCATCATGGGAGAGAATGAAAAAACCGTAGTGCTGACTTCCATATTATTTAATTCATATAATTTAATGCTATATAAATATAAATTTATATAAAGAGTGATTTTTTAAGCGTTTAGTTTTTGAAAATTGAAAAAAAAACAGTTGTTTCATGTTAATGTTGCTCGCGGCTACGCCTGAGATGGTTCATCCGTAAGCTTCAATTTTGGCATATTTTTACAGCCTTTCGGACGGTATCTCAACAATGGCATCTGTAATGTTGTCTTCCAGGGCTGTAATAGTGGTTGGCTTGTCCGTCTACATGAGAGTTTTCACGTTCCCACAAAAAATAGTCTAGTGGGGTCAAATCGCATGATTTTGGCGCCCATTGAACTGCTTAAAAACGTGAGATTAATTGCTTACTGAACTAGCCTCTCAATAGGTCCATGGTATCGCGTGCCGTGTGGCATGTAGCACCGTCTTGTTGAAACCACATGTCAACCAAGACCAATTCTTCCATTGTGGGCAAAAAAAAGTCGGCAATCATCGCACGGTACCTTGCTCCATTGATTGAACGTTCTAATTTTCATTATTTTTAAAAAAGAATGATTCAATGGTGCCGCCGGCTCAAAAACCGCACCAAACAGTGCATTTTTCAAGGTGCAGTGCATTGGGAGCTCTCAAACTGCCGATGGCTGCTCTTCAGACAAAATTCGGCAAATCTGTTTGTTGACGTACCCATTGAATCAAAAATGAGATTCGTCACTGAAGACAATTTTTCGATAAGAAAGTGGATCTTCATCCAACTTTCCCATTCACCAAACAAACGACGTTGTGGTAAGTCACGCGGCTTCAGTTCTTGCACCAGCTGTATTTTGTATGGTTTCATACCGAGGTCCGAACGTAAAATGTTCCAGGTGGTCGAATAACGCAAGCACAATTGTTGAGAATGGCGACGAATAGACATATCGCGATCTTCATTGACACTGCCCGATACAGCAGTAATATTCTCCTCGGTACGCACTCTCCACATACGGGTTGGTGAACTGATGTCCAAGGAAGTGGAATTGGTGCGAAAATCGGTCACAATACCTTGAAAAGTCTGTTCGGTGGGTCGATTATGACGACCATAAAATGGACGTAATTTGCGAAACATTCTTACAGAGCACGAATTTTGATAATAAAATTCAATGGTTTGCAAGCGCTGTTTCTTTGAAAGGCTATTAATCACATGTGAGGTGTCAAAAAATGTACACTGAAAAAACAAATAGCAAAAAATCCACCTTTATTAGGATGCCTCGGAAAAAATTTACCATTCCCACCGACTAAAAGTGAACCTCGATCTATTTTATGATGATTCTCAAAAAATTTTCGCTGACACCACGATAACCACCAGTAGCTAAACCATTTTCAAATTACTTCAAAAAATCATGTTTTTGTAAAAATTTCGCCTGGTATGGTCGTTAAAAAAAAGTTTTTTTTTTTATTTTTGGCAGAGATATTTCTATTTTCCGTATTCTGTTTTTATGTATTGTGTTTCTTTATATTTTGAACACATGTTTGATTCTTTCATCGTTACACTAGTTTTACGCTTGAGATCATATTGGATTGCGTTTCACGTTGTCACAAACAAAAAAATGAAAAATTAAAAAAAAATTATATATATGTAAACCTGAAATATTACCTTCTTATATGTATTTATCTTATATTATCTTATCTTATTTATATCAAAACTTCTTCCTCTGATTTTCAAACTTATTTATTTCAAGAAGTTCTGCTGTAAAAAAATTTTTTTTCAAATATTTAAAATTTCGTGTATTTTTGATTTTGTGGTCTTTTCTAGATGGCTTAAGTCTGGGAAATTGCTATTCCTATCAAATGATTGACAGAAGTTTGCGCTAGCTCTTAAAGATTTATCGTGGAAAGAAGATAAATACTAAAAACGCTACATAGAACCTTCACCTCTATCGCACTACACTACTGAGCAGTACTTACGTGTACTGTATTTGGCCAAATATGTCATATGTCATGTCATATGTCATGTCATATGTCATGTCATATGTCATGTCATATGTCATGTCATATGTCATGTCATATTTCATGTCATATGTCATGTCATATGTCATGTCATATGTCATGTGATATGTCATGTCATATGTCATGTCATATGTCATGTCATATGTCATGTCATATGTCATGTCATATCATATGTCATGTCATATGTCATGTCATATGTCATGTCATATGTCATGTCATATGTCATGTCATATGTCATGTCATATGTCATGTCATATGTCATATGTTTATCCGATTTTGACAAATTTTAAACTTTTTTTGCAAATTAAAACATATACAAGGTGGCGCAAAGTTAATTATCCAATTTTGGTTTTGAATTAATTTTTTACAAAATAAAAAAAAATGATTTTGAGTGATGGAAATTATTATTTGGACCTTAACAATTTTTTGTTGATTGGAAAAGATGATATCCATTAAGTGGCTGCCGCCAGTGTTAATACACTAACAGAAAAAAAAATATTATATTTATCCAAAAACTTTTTTAATTTATCCAAAAAGCGAGTCGATTTTGCACCAATAACGCATTTGCATAAATCGACTACGTAAATATTTAAAATTTATTTGAATACTTTTTTAATTAAATAAAATATTTAAATATTTAAACAGAATTAATAAAAAATATGTTAAAATTATGCACGAATTTAAATATCTTTCAAATATTTACTATTTGAAAATAAAACTATCGAAAATTTATATAAAAATATTGAATTTAAACATTGAATTTCAACATATTTAAATTGAATATGTTATTAATCGTTTTATAGTATCATTTTCTTCATATTGCGACCATCAAATGACATTTGCCTGTACTATTTATTCTCTGTTTCACTTTTTTCGTTCTCTAATTTATACTTTTTTTGACAGTTGGTGCAATATTATGGCACCAAATGTCAAAAATAGTATAAACTAGAGGAAGATTAAGTAATATAGAAAATATATGTAGGTAGAAGCAAAATATGTAGGTAAATGACAACCGGTGCAAGATATTTGTGAGAAAATATCAAGTTGTCACTCCACCCTACATCATTTGATTCCTTGGCCAAATATGCAGGCTATCTTACCCTTGCAACAATAACTAAATGAGAACTATAAGAAACCTGCAACTGCAAGAAATAAACTGCAGCAACAGAGTGCGATGCTGCTGCTGTTTGTCGGAATATGTGTGTACGTGCGCGATGCTGTTGCTGCTTGCTTGTGTGGAATATGTACGTTTGTGGTATAAATAAAATTCAAATACGGGAAAAAAACGAGTTGTAAGGCAAAAATTTGATTTATCCACGTAAATATTTAAATAAAATGTATACTGAGGCGTGGATAATGCTAATATGCGTTATTTCCCTTAGTGTACACATTTACCCGTTTTTTCGCATTTTCCATGACTCCGTCGAATTTCCGGCATTCCTGTCGAATATTCTCCTTAAGCTCTGCGATTGCCTGAGGCTTGTTGGCATAATCCCGAGACTTCAAGTAACCCAAAAGAAAGAAGTCTGGTATGGTTAATCGGGCTATCTTGCTGGCCATGCTAAATTGTCAAAACGAGAGATTACGCGACCAGGAAACGCTTCCTTCCGAATATCTATTAATTATTCCACGCTTTTGCTTAGTGGAGCGCTACATTGCGCTACATTGCTTGTCTATTTGTATTCTGCAGCTGTCTTTTTCACAAATGTCAAATATGATTGACTTACGACGCCATTTGCAAAAATTATACTATCTTCCGATAGGGTGATTAATTTTGCGCCACCTTGTATCTGTTAAATAGGAAAATATTTTTTAAACTAAAATTGTTTTTGATATAACTTTTATTTAAAGAAAAAAAAATTACTCTCCAATGATATCTTATCTCTTTTGTGTCATGTTGTGTCATGAAAAATGTTGTGTCAGGGCACCGCAGATAAATCCCATAGATTAATAAAGGTTTAAAAATTCTAGGAATTAAGTTAAACAAATATTTTTGTTATTTCTAACATTTACTCATTTAAACATTTCTTTTTGTTTGCTACAGTCGTATTTCTTCTATAAATTTTCTTTATTCGTATTTCCGCTTAAATCGTTAAATTTGCAGATTTAAAAATTAAATAAAAATATTTTTTCTCATATTTGCCAAATGTTCGCTCTTTTAGTGTCTGCTTTTATATCTTTTGTTAGCATTTCTTTTTTATTTTTATCATTTCCATACTTCCTTCATCTCCATTCAGTGAAATTGATGGAAAGCAATCTATTCTAATGGACAAAATGTGTCGGTTACTTGCGCATATGCGCCACAAAAATTAAGTGGCAACGCCGAGTCTATCGGTTCGAGTACGAGGCTAAATTAAAGTGCAACAAAATCCGACTCTTACCACGGTGGTATGTATTCGTATATTTGCAATTGTAACGAAAAATGAAAAATTGGCGCATGCGGTGCACTTTTATTATCAGCGCGTCAAGTACATGAGCAACAAACGTGTTAGAAACAAAAACAACAACAACAACAACAGCAAGCGTAACAATAAAAATATGGGAGTGTAGTGGCACTGTAAATTTGAATACACAACAACAACTGAATACAAATAGCTATTTTCCTGCAGCAATTTAAAACGCTGAATGCTAAATTTAAGGCATTTATTTATTTTTTAATAAAGTGCAATTGAGAAATGCATGTTGAATGAGCTGTAGTTTGTGTTCCACTAAGTAACGATTAATGCATTGGATGGTTAGCAGATTAACAGATTAGAACAAAACGTGAAGTGAAATTCCTTGAAGTACTTCGATTCAAAATTGAAGTTAGTCTAGTTACACGTAGTATTGATTGCTATAAAATAAAATTTCATTCAAATCTTTATCCAGAGAAAAAGCATTGGCTATAAGGCATGAGTGCTAATTTTTTTTAGATTTCACATCATTTCTCAACATTTTTCTCACTTCCAAACTAATCATCATCAGTTATGAACAAAAGCAAGAATCGCGTATTTATTTTGGAGACAAAAGTGACAATTGATGTTGTTAATTGTCATTATTACCAGTGAAAATATGAAAATATTTTCTATAGCTAGTAATTTTTCTAAGTCAGACAATGAAAAAATCTCAGAGTCATTAGTCGTTGATCCTAATGTAATGCAGAACTGTAAGCGGGATATGACACTTACTATTCAGCGTTGTTAAGAATTGCTTGGTTTCGTTGCTTTTTGTTTTTTTTTAAAGTTGTATAAAGTTAAATTTCTTGTGTTCTCATCTTTCTTGTATGTCGTAAGCAGCATACCTACTCCAATGACCGCTTACACAGAAAAAAAAGAGTAGAACTTTTACCTAAAAATGTAGTGAATTCAGCTAAAGTAATCCGGTGATTTTCAGTCAACGAATTTGATTAGGTGAAATTAACCAATTTCTAAATGTTAATTATTACAATTATATTAGGTAGTTTAACTGCGAGAGTAGATAAAGAACCTAAATATTTAGGTGTACCTTCAACCATAAAATAGATAAAACACATAATTTATTAGAAGAATAAGCTAATTTTTTTTTAAACTATGACCACTTCAGATTAGGCAAGCCACCTGCTAAGTGTAGAAAAATCATCTAATTATTTAGATAGCATTCCCACTTAAGAGTGGGAATGCCGTGCAAAAAATATGCAAAAAATATGTTTTTTGTTTTGCAATTTCTATTTTGAAGTGAAACTTTCCTTAGGTGACTTTACTTCATTTCGTCACATGATAGAGAAGAAAGATTTGTTTTATAGTAGATAGAATGAGAGAGATATATACATTGTATAAATGACTGAAAAAATTTCTTTGCCACCGCTGAGAGTCGAACCTGCGATCTCAAGATTTCAACAACCAACGCTTTATCTATTGAGCTAAATTTCCAATATAGGAATTTACTCTACATACCAATTAATCAAATTGCTGTAGATGCCCAGTGGAAAACTAATTTCAGAGTTGTGGACCTCATATTTTTATATACATTTTGTTCACAAGTTATCAAACGGCGTAACAGCAGAGCGGTAAAGCGTTTGACTATAACGCCAGCGGTCCGAGTTCAATTCTCGCTTGTGACAAAAAATAAAATTTTCCCGCTTTGTTTTTATTTATGTTTTTTATAGGAGAGCGCTGTGCTCTCCTTGGGCTAACACTTTATGATATGTTTCACTTCTTTATGTTTTGCGTTGCACAGAAATAAAAAATTCAAATACGGGAAAAAAACAAGTTGTAAGGAAAGCATTTGATTTATCCACGTAAATATTTATATAAAATTTATACTGAGGCGTGGATAATGCTAATATGCGTTATTTCCCTAGTGTACGAACAAATCGACAACTTGCATTAGGTAAAATAACTAGAAGAATTAGATGATTTAATAAGCAAAATTTTAGTAGAATTTACTAATTTTAATTAGGTGAATTACCTAATGCATGATTGTTAAATTAACTGTGTAAGTAGAAAAGTTGTTGAAAAGATTAGTTGAAATAGAAACTTTCACATTAGCTAAACTAGTTTAGGTAATAAATCAATTCTTTTATTTTCTGTGTACAGTGTAAGGTCGATGTCATCAGTGTTTGAGTGTTCATGTCCGCAAACAAATGTAAAAGAGCATTGTATACAGCTGATATAGGCCTCGTCTTAAGGAAGTTAAGCCATTTATCACTGGGCATGTAAAACTTTTTGGGAATAAATTATCACTAGTTCACTTATATCATAGTTCCAAAAATTGAAAAGAATTCTCGCGCTTTGTGACAAGTGAGATTGATTTATTCCATTGGAAGAAAAGATTGAAGATTTAAAGTCGGTACGAATCCCCTATAAATCCTGGTTCGTGTTTTTTTGTAGACAATACTTTTTGGTATGATACTTATTTACAGTACTGCTGAAAAAGTTACCGAGTTACAAAGTCGAAGTCTTTAAATCAATTTATTGAAATTTTTAAAATATCTATCATGTCTCTGGCAAACATATCCACCTATATGCAACAATAACAGGTGTAAGTTTAATTTCTTAACCACATCCATAAATCCTGGTCTGCCTTTACTCTCAAAGCGTTATTAAACAAAAATTGGTTTTACACACATTATGATTTAAAATTTTTGAATGAAATCAAAGGACTTCAATTGACTTTAAAGTGATTTAACAATTTCAGTGATTTCAAACATGATCACAATTGATTTAAACTGATTTCAAATGATTTTATTGGCTACAAATACTGAATGCTATCCCTCGCTCAAAATAATGCGACTTCAGTCATAGTTCACGCTCCCATATCTTTTTTCGCAAAAAACAAGACATTTTTAAGATTTTATAGGATTTATACAGCGTCTCATACAAGAACAGGAAGTTTTCGTATGACGCTCCTTAAAATCGAAAGATTATCATTACTTGCATGTTCAAAGAATTAAATGAGCATTTTCATTGATAAAATCATCAAATTAAATATTAAATTTAGAAATTGTAGCTTAAACTTCAAATTTGGAAACAATTTTCAAATATTTTTGATTCACAATCTGAGAATGGCTATTGTTTGCATCTATATCGTGATATGCCCAGACGGTTTCCATTGCTCATTTTTCGCGTTGAATGTCGATTGGAAGTACGTACCATTGGTAATGTTAAAAAAAGCAGCATCCAAGGCGGAAAGGTGCTTAGCTTTTTTCAAACGCCGTCCTATGTCTGCATTTCCTCCTGATGCTATCGAAAACACTTCTTAACACTTGAGCAGAACATCTTACTGCCACTTATTGTTTTTTGTAAGGAATATCTTTGAAGTTGATTATTTAACACACACTTTCTCTTCGACATTTTGACAAGTTCAAAAACATGAGTGGCATAGACAGGTTGCACTTTTAATAGATTCGCAAAAAAAGAAAATTGTATTGGGAAATTTTTGACTTATTATTAAAAAAAAAAGTGTAAATAATAAACGTAAAGTGGACGGAAGTGCAAAAATTTGAAATAAACTGAAAAGACAGGACAAATTAAGAAAAGGTAGGATTTTGAGCCCTGAAAAAAAAACAGGACTTTCCTTCCAAGTACAAGACGGATGGGAGTCTTTATCATAGTAAAAGAATCAAAAGGCTTCCCTGAGCCAAATTATTTCAAAATCATGGAACCAAAAAATTATTGAAAAACTGAAATATTTTTTTTGCAATCTATAGAATTTCTCATTGCAGGATTGCAGTTCTTTAGATTTTTATATGTTTTCTTATTTTTATTTTTATGTATATCATGAACATAACAATGAGTAACTATCTAGTTTATAAATAGATAAAATTACTTTTTATTTTTAAAAACTAAAAAAATCTTGGGCGTATTCTCTATGCCTAGCATATGTCATTGCACGGTGCAAGAATAGCAAATGTACAATCCGTGCAAAGTTGAACCAACAATGGCGGATTGTACATTTCCTATTCTTGAACCGCTAGGCATAGCCCCTCGTGTTTTTTCATATACATACTCAAAATATAACTCAGAGTACAATACAAACTGATAAATTTTTTTAAAAATATTCTCTTAAAATATTCTTCTAAATATAAACCAAAAAAATGTTGATTCTTCCAATTCTTCAACTTATTTTTCTTAAAATTCTCAGTAAACTATCTTTTTCAACAAAAACACGGTTACCCTGTAACCCCCTACCCCTGGACACTATGTTACTGTTCGCTCTTTTCTCTTTCAATTGAACACTGCTTCGCATGAAGCTTTTGAATGCTTTAAAAATAGACTCAATTGCAAAATATTTTCAATTGTTTTTTTTTTTTTGTCACTACTTATTTGCATTTGGTGCCAACTGACGACAGCACCACCTCAGACTGCCCTACCTCTGCCATGCAATTGAAGAATTCTCTGTTTGTTTTTCGTGTTTTTTCCTTGCTGTTGTTGTAATGGTATAAAATTTAGATATATTTTTGCAAATATTTCCTACATAATAACTGACAATTCGAATAAATGGAAGAAGCAGCCGAGTGGGCTACCACCCCTTAAAAATGTCAACGACATTGTTAGCCAGCAGTGTCTGGACACTGCTGCGTTTTGTAACCTTAATTAATTGAAAATAAAAAAACAAAATGCTAATAATTAAAAAATGTTTATCAACAAAGCGCATAGCCACAAATGAAAAGATGAGCGAACAATAACAACAAACAAACAAACAAACAAACAAACAATCGAAATAATCGTCACCATCATCAGCATAATCGTCTTGATTAAGTATCACATCCTTGTTGGGATTTGTCACCCATTCCAACGCGGTCATGAAAAGAATGCCTGATGCGCTGATGGTAATGATGATGAAAATTATGATGATGTTGATGATAATGATGATGAGTAGCTTGATGTTTGCACAGTTCTAGGCGCTAATAAAGAATACAAATAGAAACGTTTGATGACGTCGTTTGTTGCTGTTGTTACTAATAATAATAATTGTTGTTGTTTTTAACTGCGAAACTAAAAACAGCAATAATCAGAGCTTTACTATATAACGTTATCTTCAATGTAGAGGCAACTTCATTAATTTCAGCACAGTTTTTAATTTTAAAAAAAGTTGCAAGAAATTTTGAAATGAGTTTCTAAAAGAATTAAAACTTATCATTTCCTTTTCCTTATTTGTCTTGTTCTTTCTCGAATAAGGTACGTTGCCTTGTGAACGGTGAATGATGAATACATTGACATCAGCTTCGCGCTGAGACGCATTCATGTAAACATGGTCAAACCTGCCTAAGCTCCACACATGTGTTCATGTAAACGGTGAGTTAAAATACACGTGTTATTCTTTCAACAGCTGACAAAAAAGGAAACAACCAAAATGGCTGAAAATGTATAGATACTTTCTAGATGCTATCCATCTGGGAAATGGAAACATTCCCTGATATAAGCAGGAAACATAGGAAGCATTCCCTTTCGTTAGACACACTCCATTTCTTTTTATACACACTAGTCATTGGAGGGAAACATTCCTTTCCGCTGTAAAAATTAATCTGGAAACATTCCTCTATATTGTCTTAAAAATTAATGTGGAAACAATAACATATATATAACAACTAAAAATGGTTAACCTGGCCGGGATTGGAACCTGGGCCTTAAGCACACTACCTACTCGACTACTGAGGCTGTCTTATTATTCGAAATTTTATTATTCGAAATAAATTGAAATTGAAATTATCCCAAAACAAGCAAAAGTTTTCACATTCATTCCCTAAGAAGCTGTTAGGAAACAATATCAATTTAAAACTTCCCATAAGTTTCCAACAGATACGATGAGGAATGTTTCCCCATCACTTCAAATGCTACTGTTGCCACATACATTCTTAAGAAAGCGGTTTGGAAACAATATCAATTTAAAACTTCCCATAAGTTTCTAAAAGATACGATGAGAAATGTTTCCACATCACTTCTAATGCTACTGTTTCGACATACATTCTTAAGAAAACGATTTGGAAACAATATCAATTTTAAACTTTCCATAAGTTTTCAAAAGATACGATCAGGAATGTTTCCAAATCAATTCCATATGGAAGCCTCCCAATTTTTCCCAGAGGGATATACTTGCCAACACAATCGTGTCAATCGGATCAATTCAAAATGGTCCTTACTTTGTGAACACACCTCTTATAATCTGTATAATCTCGTATACAATGAATTTAATTTAAAAAAACGGTTAATTATTCTTCAATATTTATTTTATCATCTTCGAAATAATAACCATCGGAGGCGTCACACATATGCCAACGTATTTTCCATTCTTGAAGCATTTTTGGTAGGACGATTTCAGAATGGCCTTTAGCGTCCTCTGCGAATTCTCTTTTAAGACTTCAATCGTCTCAAAATGTTTTCCACGCAGTGACAATTTGACTTTATTGAATAGAAAGAAGTCACACGAGGTCATATGTGGTGAATATTGTGCTTGTTGAATGATATTGACATTGTTTTTGGTCAAATAATTGCATTCAATGCGTAATGTCACTTGAAAATAATAATTCTTCATACAAATTCAACGTTTACTTCTACGCTTACAGCCACTCCGTCACATTTCGATGACATTTCACTCCGTTCCGATCCGTCTATTATAATCAGAGCTTAAAAATGAACACCTAAACCTATAACAGTGTTGCCAGCTTTCAAAAAAAGAAAATATCATTAGCTTTATGACACCTATTGTTATTTCATTTGCACAGTCCAGCTCAATTTTGAACAGAAGTTGTGTGTCAACTTCTTATGAACGAAATTTTAAGTATTTCTAAGGATTTCGATGTAATGAGCTTAGAGCGGAAAAATGAGAGATTTATTGATTGCGTCGCGTAAACTTAAAAACTGACTGTACTATAAGCACTCTAAAATTTTTTTTGTTAAACTTTGAACCAAGGATTTCAGGTGTAATACCTATTCAGTCAATTCTGCCTTGGTTCGAAATGGGGTGACAGATTAGTGGAAAGGAAGGACAATCCAGTGAAACATGTGTAAATATTGATGATTTTTCAATTTCAGTTGATTAGAAATGAGGATAGAAAATGCGAAAGGTTAAAGCGTAGTACCGTGGCCTTGCCGGGATTCGAACCCGGGACCTCTGGGATGGCAGTTGAGTACGTTACCTACTTGACTAGAGGTCGCCTATTTTTTCAATAAACACACTTAAACACGGTACAAATTATGTTCCTACGACTTTACCACCACCGTTATGTTTTTCTTCGGCACACTCCATATTTAATAAACAACAAAACATTTAATTGTTGCTGAAAAAAAAGTTAACTGTTGATGAGTTTGCAGTTAATTTTTCCGCACTGATCAGCATTTTCTTTGTTTACCCACTAGACGGCAATGTTTTTGTCTCACTCGCACTTATAGCTCGCTTAAGTTTTCGCGTGCTCTTAATTGTTGCTGATTAAAATAAGCAAAAAATATGGAAAAAATGAATTTGTTGTACTTTTAAAGTTGGAAATGATGATTGAGTAACATTGGCGCATTTTATTTATATCAGATTATTATTTGTTGTTGCTGTTGTTATTAAAAAATTTCAACTCGCAATTACTAGCAAGTTAGTAGCGAGATTTTATTAATTGAACGCTTAAGCTGCTCTAGTTTTGTTCTTTCTTTGATCTGATCTTGCAAGGTTTTTTTCCCATCTTGTTGAATAAAGAAAAATTTCCATGATTATTTTGTACATCTTTATTCTATGTGGTTTTGTGTGTTGTGAGTTTATTTCATTAGAGCCATGTTAATTGGTTTGCTTTTTGCACAAATTCAATGCAACTTAAATTTACACCTTCCCTGGCTTGTCTCTTACAATAACTGTAAAAATTGGTTAATAAGAAGATTCTAGCTGTATAAGGGGTGAATAAGGCGCAGGTTTTCTTTTGATAGTTTATGTTTTTAATGTGCCTGGAGACACTCCCATCTTGCAGTTAATGTCCGTTAGACTTTTACTGCTAAAAATATGCATTAATAGTGGAGTCAAACGCATCTCACTTGGAGTCAAAAAGTAAGTTGAAGGGCTCCAAAAATTTAAATACTTACACTAAAGGAAATAACGCATATTAACATTATCCACGCCTGAGTATACATATATTTTATTTAAATATTTACTTGGATAAATCAAATATTTTCCTTACAACTCGTTTTTTTCCCGTATTTAAATTTTATTTATGCCACACACTGACACACATATTCCATACAGCTGGCAAGCAGCCGCCAAGCAGCAACAGCATCGCACTCTGTTTCTGCAGTTTATTTCTTGCAGTTGCAGGGTTCTTATAGTTCTCATTTAGTTAATGTTGGAAGGGTAATATAGTCTGAATGTTTGGCAAAGATTCTTTGTGCGTGCGATGGGTGATCGGATAACATTATGTAAGATTAGAGTGACAGCCGGACATTTTCTGACAAATGTCTTGCACCGGTTGTCATTTGCCTTCATATTTTGCTTTTAATTTTCTTTTAATTTTCTTTTTATATTTTCTTTCTCTAATCCAAACTATTTTTGACATTTGGCATTTGTTGCCATAATACTGCAGCAACTGTCAAAAATAGTATAAATTAGAGAACGAAAAAAGTAATAAGAAAATAAAAAATATACCAGCAAATGGTATTTGTTTAAATAAATTATTTAAATAAATTTTAAATATTTACGTAGTCGATTTAAGCAAATGCGTTATGGGTGCAAAAATGACTCGCTTTTTGGATAAATTAAAAAAGTTTCTGGATAAATTTAATATTTTTTGCCCTTAGTGTAGTTGTTCCCGAATTGTTCTTCAAACAAGATACAGAGTGTAGTCAAGCTAAAGTTACTGTTAAATTATCTTGACTTCTTGGGTTCCAATAGAACAACAAAACGTGCCTAGCACTCAAAAAAAAACAATCTTCTAACCACTTTATTTAGTATCTTATCTACTATTATGCAAACGTGTCTTGATCACGTTGCTTAGTTGTGACGGCATTAAACTTCTTTTAATCGAGAATTGTCGAGGATGAGTAAAAACAAAATAACAAAAAGAAAAAGGTATGGCTATCTTCGGTAAAGACAAACAAAGTCCTTTTTTGCCCATTGTATTACTTGCTGGCTATTTTCTTAGTTTTGAATTCAGTCAATTCATTTCAATTCAACTTAATTTCCTTTTTAACTGCTGCAAAAGACTACGAAAGAATCTCAGTCTTCAATATTACCACATCCCCTTAAAGGCACATCCTTCAACCCATTTACTACAGATCTTTGATTTAATTGCCCAATTTTGATTAAACATCTTACAGATATCATTTCGTGATATATACCTCTGGAAAAAATAAGAAGGCTTCCATATGGAAGTGATTTAGAAACATTCCTTGACATATCTTTTGCAAACTTATGGGAAGTTTTAAATTGATATTGTTTCCAAACAGCTTTCTTAAGAATGTATGTGGAAACAGTAGCATTAGAAGAGATGGGGAAACATTCCTCATCGTATCTTTTGGAAAATGTTGGGTAATTTAAAATTCATGTTGTTTCCAAACCGCTTCTTAAGTAATGAATGTGGAAACTTTTGCTTGTTTTGGGTCAATTTCAATGTAAATTTATCTCAAATTGCCTTAGTCGAGTAGATAGCGTGCTGGGTAGCACCCCAGAGGTCCCGGGTTTGAATCCCGGCCAGGCTAACCATGTTTAGTTGTTATTTATTTGTTGTTGTTTCCACATTAACTTTTAAAGCAATGGAGAGGAATGTTTCCAAATTAATTTTAAAATAGCGGAGAGTAATGTTTCCCTCCAATGACATAGTGTGTATAGAAAGAAATGAAGTGTCTAACGATAGGGAATTTCCAAGATCGATTTTTTCTTGTCTCTTGATACGGGCGTTATGAGACACTTAGGGCATTATGGCCAATTATGATGCCAGGGCTTTTACCAAATCGAGCTTTTTACAAAAATGAGGATTCGGTAGACCGAATATTTTGACAGACGGTCTAGGTAATTGTAGAACCAGTTACCTAAGATTGGTGTCGATTTCTGACCAGGGTTTAAAAGAAATATACAGCAGACAAGATCTGCTATATACTCTTCCTCCTCTTCATCTCTGCAGCTTGTGAAGAAGTCATAATGGAGAATGTTTAATTTTCTAGAGTGGTTTTCTGTTCTAAAATCTCGTAATTTGCCAAATAGGATGAAGATTTCCAGTTCTACGTTTCTACATCTAACAAATTGACTGATAAGCTTGATTATCTTTTTAAATCAACCATTAGTGGGTCATACCAACATTTGATGACGCCAAAATTGGTTCAAACCAAAGAAAAGTATACAAATCTAGAGGACGTACCTACTATTTAATTTTGGTACCGGAATTGGGAATCAGATTTTCGATACACTCTAATTTACATACTACGTTCTGATCACCTATTTTTGTTTCTTTTAATGGACAACAACTCATTTGTGAGAGTGAAATATGAGTGAGGTGAGAGGTATACTCATCATCTTCTTATCCGTCTGCAGTTATTTGATATACCGCTGGGAGCGAGTTCATCTGCTTTGCAGTTTTCCGGAAAGTTTATGTCCGGGAAGGCAACATAGCGATATTTTTAGCGGTTCTGTCATCTCATTTAGGGATCAGCGGAGTTTAGTACCAAAGTGGCGTGACTATAGTATGTAAATATCTGTAGATGAAGTATCATTCATCTTCAGCCAAGTTAGTGTACTAAATATATTGCTGTAATTTCCTCTTGGAAGACATTGTAATAGTCGGGGAGTCTGAAGGCAAGACTGATACTAGCTTTTGTCAGAATAAGTCTATTCTATCTTCCACCCCAACTTTACCATCGAATTTTGATCCATCAGTATAGATTTCAATAAATTTGATTAATAAGTGCTCCCAGCGTTGTAACTACTCCGAACTACGTTAGCGCTTTCGTGATTGCTTCTGCACCTTCTTTATCGATGGAAGCTATCATTGTTGGTTGCTTTCGATGATTGGAGACTTAAGGAGGGTTGTATCCACGGATTTGCCTTTGCGTAATGAATTAACGTAATAGGTTAAGCAATAATTAATTTTGTTTTTTTTTTTTAAAAGGGAAACGTTTCAGTTTGTAATTTTACAAACAAAACACGCAAAGAAACTTTTCGTTTACCGCAACTGAAAAATTCATCAACTACACTTCGTTTGCGAGTATTATATATTTGGTGCAAACGAATATTCAGTTGTCATCAACTTAAAAATTTGTCTATATACTATATACCGCAAGCTATTTCGGTCATTATTATTTATTATATTAATTATCTTTCTCCTTATGCCCGTCCGTCTTCTTATGGAGGATTGCACTCATTGCACCTCTTTGCTATCTCCGTCCGCGTATTAAGCAAACTACCAATTTGCTTATATAGTAACAATTTGTCCAAAAAGTAACTCTGAACTATAAGCGTTGTGTTTGCAACGAAGGGAAAAATAAAGGATGTTTTCAGTTGGCAATTTAAAAATCAGTTGCGTTTATGACAAACGAAATTAAATTACTACAACTAAATGACGCGTTTCTCGCAACTGACTATTATTATAGCAACTGTTGAAACGTTTGCAAACAACGATTTCAAGCACGACAAACGAAGTTCGTTTGCGGAAAACTGGCGATAAACGGTTTTTTCTTTTGAAAATTATTTGCAATACAATTTTCATGTAATTTTCATTCCGATTTGGAATTTTGGATTTAAAATTTCCAAATTTATTATTGGTTGTGGAACAATATTGGAAAAAGTTGAAATGGCATTAACCCTTTCAGTAACGCAATTCAGTTTCTATTGGCACAGAGTACTTTACACACGTTTTCTACGTACTTTTCGATACTGATTAAGAATCTGTTATCAAAATTAGGAAATTCCAAGATGGCGGTCCAGTACCGCAAATATGCACTTCAGAAAACCATTTATGACTCACTAATCGTCCTGAACTTTGCTATTCGGGAATTTTCGGGGTCACTGATTGCAAATAAGTCATCATATTTATAAAATTCAAAGATGGGTTCCATTCGGAAAACAATGCAAACTAGATTGGTTGCCCTGAACTTTGTGCTTGGGGGTTTTCGGGGTTTGATTCCAAATTAGATGCCATAGTTGTAAAATTTCGAAACACTCCCCTCTTGCTGTTTGTACATCCAAAAACAATCAAATGCCCAGCCTTTGATAAGGTATATTTATCACAGAATTTCCCCGCTAAGGAATGAGAGGTATGACAAATACGTTGTTGCATATATTTATTTATAACAACTATAAACCATGATGAAATAACAAAAAAATCCAAATAATTACAAAGCTCAAATATTTTGTACCTGAAAATGCAAAAATACCAGAATTTTACTTGAAATATAGAAAAAAAATTCCGAAAACAAAGAAGAAAAAAGGGCGCCACTATAGTGACGTCTGTGACTGAAAGGGTTAAGGAACCAATTACTATTTTCAAAATATAAATGTGCTTCATCTATGTTAATTTTATTCTGTATACCTTCCAAAATGAAATAGACTTCAAATGAAAATTATCGAAAAATGTTCCATGTTACATTTGAGACTTGATATAGATACATTCCACTGATTCACCTCGCAACAGAAAAATATTCCAAACCCTGGTCATCTTTATAAATCAATTAAAACTGAAACAAAAACCGACAAAAAAAATATCGACTACGACAAACATTTCGTTATACATACAAATTTACAGCACTTTCCCAAAGATGTACGAACATTCAAAAAGTTAAACAAAAACAACAATAAATAAACTTGCTCTAAATGGATATTAATTGCACATTATACGAAATGCGTCACGGCGCCAGACAGTCTACAGTTGGCGAGTGGGGTGGCGTGGGGTTAACTGCAGTTGAGAAAAGGTCAGCTCACGGGTTGCCATTTTTATTGGATACTCTATAATTGATCATCGTTGAGTTGACAGCATTGAATGAAACCGAATACGTTGAAGAAAAACATGTTGACGATCTGGCAACACAGGTCATTTTAGAAATGCGACCGCCAGCTAAAGCTTAAAATAACATTTGTGTAACTTGGATACTTGAGCATAAATTAAATGTCATTGAAAGAAATTTAATTGTGTTGTTTTAGTTCCAATCTTGCACATTAAAGAAAATAGGTTCTTTTATCCCTTTTTTCCTAGGGTGTGTCCACGACCAAATGTACCTTTTGACGACGACCTTTTTCTGTTTTAATACTCTAAATGTGTTAATTTGCTTGCTACTCGGGGTTTGATTGTTTTAGTTTTTCTTTTTACATTTGCAGGGGAAATTTTTTAACCCTTCATGCTTGTTCATTTTCCTGGCGCCAAATGCACAGACAAGGATAACAAGGGAATCATTTAAGGAAAAAAAAAGAAGAATAATGAAAAATTGAAAATATTAAAAATTAGCATTTGCACCCAACAGATGTGTGTGTGTTGGGTCTCTTGCTCTATACTGCGTTATTTAATACACTTTGGAAAGAGGAGTTTTTTATTTCATGCTACTTTTGTACGAGTCGGCAATTAATTGCAGCAAAGTGTGAAATTATAAAGAATTTTTTTTTATTCTATGGAAAACCTTTACTTTTATAGGGTGCTAAAGTATAATTTTCTATACTTCATGTAGGATTTTTTACATTCGTGTGCATTCTTCCGTTCGCATGTTGCTATTCTTCTAAGCGTAACGCATAAATTCGACCCTTCAAGGAATTGCCTTTTCAATAGACAACAGCGCCATTTAATGGACAAGACTTGGTTGATGTGTGCCCCTCCATATTTCAATGGGCATGTTTGTACAACTCCTGCTGGCAATTAATTGAGCAAAGTTCGCTATGATTCTATCGATGGAACGTGTCTGAGCGTCATTAAAATAATTGTAGTTAAAATTTTTATTATTTTCAATGGATTGATATGAACACAACTTTAATGTTGCTGTTAACATGGCTGTGCATTAAACACACACACATACACCAAACACGCGAGCACGCATACAACGACCATGTTAAAACATGGCGTTAATTGTGCGCAACATAAATGTAGGGTGTGTAGAAAAATATTTTAAATTGCTTATAAATTTGCACATAAAAAAAACTATTCAAATTGTTTTTAAAAAAAAATCCCTTCTTCAAAAAACACATTTTTATTAATTGAAGTCTAGCCTAGTCGCGACTCTAGGCTAGTCTTCAATAATTACAGAGTTGATGCGGAAATTTAGAAAAGAGTACTTTTAATGCGTTGTTTGCTTTGGTTGCATCCTACACAGAAAAATAAACAATTAAATTATTTCATAAACATATTCACACGTAATTGGCGAAATGAGAAAAGATTTTATGAACAATTTATAGTGAGATTATTAAAATTTCATTATGAAGTTTTATTCTTCAGTACTGAAGAAACAAAATTTCTTTATATTCTTCATATTAAGCCGGTTATATACTGCCGGTTATATAATAAAAAAGATGTAAAATTTTGTACACACAAATTTTTCTTAACAGAAATTCTAAGTTGTTAAGTTTTTAACTACCGATTATATATAGAGCTAAATTAAAAGCAATTGGATAATGCCAACTCCATGAGAAGATCTTGCTTATAAACCTATAATCAGTTCTCGGTAGCAAGGATAGAGATAAAGGATGTACTTAACAATGTAGTTGTTGCACATGCTTGCCCCAAGCCATTCCTATTATACAGTTTCCTACTCTTTCAGATTGTTTCCCGCTTGGATAATATAAAACCTTTTCACCAACAGTTAGTAAATGCTCACAAAAAATCCCGTCAAGTATTTAATTTTAAATAATCTAATATATAAAATTCTTCTGTCACGGTGTACGTAATCGAACTCCTCCGAAACGGCTCGACCGATTTTCGTGATCCTTAGCGAGGATATTAGTCAGGGGGGAGAGTCGGACAACATCTATTTTTCATCCCCCTAAAATAAGGGGGCGTGGCACCTCCCATACAACCCAAATCTACGGTAGCGAATAGCTCTGAAGTTATAGGTCGCATAGTATCGGAATTCGGTGTTCTACCTCAATTTACCAGAGCCGTTCCACAGGTAAAATTTTATGGGCGTTGGACGTGGGGCGTGGCACTTTTTCAGCAGACCAAATTTTCGGTATAACTTTCGAGCTATAAGTCACACATTAATGCAACTCTGTTAGAACGTTCTATTTAGTTGTGTCTTTCGACTGGCAAAATTGAGCAAGTATAGGCCAAAGGGGTGTGGCACCGCCCATACAATTCAAATTTATGATATCGAATAGCTTTGGAACTAAATGCCGTATAATAATGAAATTCAGTACGGAGTTGCCACTTGGTGAAATATTTCTACTATAAAACTGGGATGGGCTTTGGAAAAGGGGGTGTGGCCCCGCCCATACACTTTAAATTTTTGATATCATATAGCTTTGGAACAAAAAGTCGTATAACAACGAAATTCAGTATGGAATTACTATTGGGTGATATCCATCAACTAGAAAACTGGGACGTCATTGAACAAGGGGGTGTGGCTCCGCCCATACAAGCCAAATTTGCGATATCGATTAACTTTGGAATTATAGGTAGCATAGCCTCGAAATTTGGTTATCAATTTACACGAGTCGTTCCACTTAGAAATAGAGATAGCGATAGAGATAGAGATAGAGATAGAGATAGAGATAGAGATAGAGATAGAGATAGAGATAGAGATAGAGATAGAGATAGAGATAGAGATAGAGATAGAGATAGAGATAGAGATAGAGATAGAGATAGAGATAGAGATAGAGATAGAGATAGAGATAGAGATAGAGATAGAGATAGAGATAGAGATAGAGATAGAGATAGAGATAGAGATAGAGATAGAGATAGAGATAGAGATAGAGATAGAGATAGAGATAGAGATAGAGATAGAGATAGAGATAGAGATAGAGATAGAGATAGAGATAGAGATAGAGATAGAGATAGAGATAGAGATAGAGATAGAGATAGAGATAGAGATAGAGATAGAGATAGAGATAGAGATAGAGATAGAGATAGAGATAGAGATAGAGATAGAGATAGAGATAGAGATAGAGATAGAGATAGAGATAGAGATAGAGATAGAGATAGAGATAGATATAGATATAGATATAGAGATAGAGATAGAGATAGAGATAGAGATAGAGATAGAGATAGAGATAGAGATAGAGATAGAGATAGAGATAGAGATAGAGATAGAGATAGAGATAGAGATAGAGATTGAGATAGAGATAGAGATAGAGATAGAGATAGAGATAGAGATAGAGATAGAGATAGAGATAGAGATAGAGATAGAGATAGAGATAGAGATAGAGATAGAGATAGAGATAGAGATAGAGATAGAGATAAAGATAGAGATAGAGATAGAGATAGAGATAGAGATAGAGATAGAGATAGAGATAGAGATAGAGATAGAGATAGAGATAGAGATAGAGATAGAGATATAGATAGAGATAGAGATAGAGATAGAGATAGAGATATAGATAGAGATAGATAGAGATTGAAATTGAGATTGAGATTGAGATTGAGACTGAGTTTGAGATTCAGATAGAGATAGAAATTATTTCCGCTACGACAGCAACGCGTCGGGTACCAGCTAGTTGTATATAAAATTCTTTTATTATATTTTCAAAAATTTAATTTTTTTAATTTGATATGAGTACCAAAAAGATCATCCCATTTCGTATAATAATCACCTTTTAAAATATTTTGGTAAGAATTTTTTCAGCTGAGAAATTATCTTAAAAAAGTAAAATTTTGATTTAAGTGCCCTTTTACGAAACCCGTTATTTGCGTATTAGTCGTTGCACAAGACCAAAATGTTTTTATTTATAAATTAGGAAACATACCTAAAAAGTAGAAGGTGATCTCGGTTGTCGAGTAAGTAGCTATCCCGACAAAGCTATGGTCCTACGCTTTTATCTTTCTGAATTTCCTTCCTTATTTCTAATCAACTGAAATTGCAAATTCTCAATATTTATGACTAACAAGTTGAGTTGGTGGTAGAAAAGTTTGTGGATGGGATTGCCTTATACTTAAAATTACTGATGTCAATTTCGTGGACTGAAATTGAAAAACTTCAAAATATATATAACTAGCTTTTTCCCTGTGCGCGTTACTGCCCACTGCAACTATATGGGAACATAATAAGTATATTCAAAGCTTTTCTTAGACCCAAAGTTTGACACCACTGTCATTTTTTCACTGCCCGTTACAGTTTCCCAGTAGCAGGAGATCACCAAATAGTAACTCCATTTTGAGTTTGTATGTAAGTACTGTTACTTTTACTACCAAAGCTATGCAATATTACAAATTTTTATTGTATGGGCGGATCCACACCCCCCTATAAAAGCCGATCCCAGTTTCCTAGTAGATGGACATTATCCAGTTTTAGTACAGTTGCCGCCACATACACATTAAATAACCAAATTGTAGCCTAATACGGCCAAAATCATCAGAAATATAGCATTTTTATTGATTTGTGGGCGGTAAAAGGGGCGTGGCAACCTATATTTAATACAAATTCCGGCAGCAAGTAAACAAAAGTAATTACTAAATTTTAGTATAATACCACCAAAACCTTCTGATATATAGAATTTTTATTGATTTGTGGGCGGTAAAAGGGGGTGTGGCACAAAGACCGTTTATACATAAAAACCTTCGTATTGACGTCACCTTTCATGGGAAATTTCCAGAAACAAAATCGGTTCACGCATTACAAAGAACATCAATTTCATACACAATGCAACTTATTTTTATACATATAGATGAAAAAGTAATAAATTTTGTGACAAACAATAAAATTATATATAAAATAAAGAGTAATTACAAAAATTACTCTTTATTTAATTTAAAATTAAATTTACAATTCCAAAAAATTGTAAAAATAGTAACACATAAACCAAAAAAGTAAGAATGATTTAAAAAATAAATGAAACAAAAATAATAAATTAATTAATAAATAAATAAAAAATATCAGAAAAATATGAATCATAAAAAATGAAAATTCATTAAACATAAAGCCTATAAAAAATAAAATAAACAAAAAACTAAAAAATATATAATATATAAAAATATTGTAAAAACTTAAAAAAATAAAAATAAATAAAAAAATTAAAAACTACAGAAATGTGTTGTTATGAGTAAATTTATTATGTATTTTATAATATAACGGGTGTTTTTTTTAGAGGTATAGAACTTCGAATTGAAATAAAACACAAGAAAATCGTTTTAATGTCCATCAATTTGGCTTTATTGGAAGGATAATTTTATGCCATTAATGTTTAAATATGATTTCGGGCATGTGGCCGCCGCGGCTGGCTCGAATAAAGCCAATTCTACAGGTCCAATTTTCAACCACTTTTTCGAGCATATGGGGCCGTATGTCGGCAATAACACCACGAATGTTGGCCTCCAAGTCCCCTAACGTTTCTGGTTTGTTGGCGTAGACGAGCGACTTCTCATATCCCCAAAGAAAATAATCCAATGGTGTCAAATCACACGATCTTGGTGGCCAATTGACAGGTCCATTCCGCGAAAGTATGCGATCATCGAATGTTTCCTTCAATAAATCGATTGTGACGAGCGCTGTGTGGCATGTAGCGCCGTCTTGTTGGAACCACAACTCATCCACATTCATGCCATCCAATTCGGGAACAAAATAGTCGGTTATCATGGCTCTATATCGGTCTCCATTAACGGTAACTGACTCTCCAGCATTATTTCGGAAGAAGTATGGCCCAATGACTCCACCAGCCCATAGAGCACACCATACAGTCAGTTTTTGTGGATGTAATGGCGTCTCAAGGATCTCATGTGGATTCTCTTCACTCCAAATGCGGCAATTTTGCTTGTTGACGTAGCCATTCAACCAAAAATGAGCCTCATCACTGAACAAAATTTTGCGATGAAAATCAGCATCGAGATCAATCTCATTTTCGGCCCATACACCAAAATCACGACGCATTGCATGGTCTCGCGGCTTTAATTCTTGCACAAGCTGGATCTTGTAAGGTCGCAAGCCAAGATCTTTGCGCAAAATCTTCCATAAAGTTGATGGACAAAGCTCCAATTGCTGTGCACGGTGGCGAATCGATTCATTCGGGTCCTCTTCAACATTTTGCTCTACAGCGGCAATTGTTTCTTCGGTGCGCACTGTTTGACGTCTCTGCGGATGCGTATTATCACATAGAGTAAACGTAGTGCGAAAACGACCCATGGTTAACCGAATTAATTGCTCTGATGGACGGTTATGTCGACCATAAAATGGACGGAGCTTGCGGTAAACTTCGCGAACCATTATTTTCGAAATAAATTTGCACGATTTGCAAGCGTTGTTCTTTTGTCAACCTGTTCATGATGAAATGGCAAACCAAACTGAACATAAATGACATTAGAGTTGCCAGATTTGACCACAAAATGCCAGTTTTATCTCTATTCGAAAAACAAACCACTAAAAAAAACACCCTCTATAACAAAAATTAGAAAAAACGAAAACAATAAAAAAAAAAAATAAAAAAAAAGGTTTATACCTAAAAAAAAAAAATAAAACGCTTTTAAACAAAAAGTTAAAAAGTAAGAGGAAGAGTGAGAAAAATAAAAACGAAAAAGAATTACAAGCTGAAAACAAAAAAAAAAAAAAAAAAAAAAAATAAAAAAATAAAAAATTAAAAAAATAAAAAAAGTACAAAGATAAAAAAATTACAAAAATCAAATGAATACAATAAATGCAATAAATACGAAAAATTTAACAAAAAAAAACACCAAGATTATAATATTGAAATAACAAACAATACAAATAAATAAATATGAAATTAAATTAATAAAAAAATTTTTGAATATAATAACTATAAAACAAAATAAACAAGAAATAATCTTCGACTGGGCCGAACTTAAAATACCCCCAAGGCTGAATCAAAGTATATTCAAAGCAGCCAATAAAATGTTTATCTTGAAAACAAATTTGAGCTTTAGGGCAAGTATCTTCACAACCAGACAACATGAAGTCAATGAAGGCAACAACTAACAACAACGGCTCTGTATAGAGCAAATCACACAGCAGACTAGACAGACTGTTTCGTTGGCCGATACAACAACTCATCAGTAGTCTTGCATGACTTTGATTGTGATCCACTTAGTTACTAAAGTTTATTAGAAGTCGAGAAAATTTTTAAGAATTTACTTTTGGTCGAAAGAACAAATCTTTCTTTTATTAGCAACTAGAGCTTTTATCTACTTTCAGTTACCATCAGAGGGCCACCCAATCGCAATTAATTAAAAATACAAAATAGTCATAAACTTAAAGGACTTTAAAATTTAATAAAAAAAAGGCATAAATTAAGGAATTTTATTAAATATAATAATTAAATAGTCAATAATTAAAATTAAAAAATATTAATAAGTAATACATATAAAAAAGATATTAAATTAAAAATATATAAATAGAAAACATGAAAATAATAATATAAAAATAAAAAAATATCAAAAAATATAAAACAGAGAAATAAAAAACTTAAAAAAAACATTGATAAATAATAAATCTAAATATAAATAATATATTAAAATTAAAAATATAAAAATAAAAAACATAAAAAATAGAATAAAAAATATATTTATGTACATAAAAAAATTAAAAAATTGACAAACATTTTAAAAGCATGATTAAAACGAATAAAAAACAAATCGGCCATTTCAGACATTTGACTTCGAAACCTTGACCTTGATCTAGAACTGAACCTACTAGTTCTATCCTGATTCCAAACAGCTAATGTGCATGTTCTCAAAAGCTTGACGTAATTTACTTTCTAGAGGTTTGCCAGTGTTTGCAGAAAGGTGTCGTTCGATCAGAAATTTTTTTTTAAGTTGAAAAATTAATGTAAATAAAAGAAATACTATAAATAAAATAATTAATATAAATAAAATAAATAACATAAATAAAAATAAAAATATAATTAATGATAAATTTTAAAATGAATAAATAGTTAAAATATTTACAGAATTAATTTGCCAAAGACGTGAGATTTTTTTCTGCAACCCTTTGTTATCAAGTAGGTTACCAGTTATGAGTCGTATTGCAAGATTATGTTAAATAGGTTCAGTTCGTTCATATTTTCCTTCCTTTAAATGCTGTACGTAAGTACATATTCTTAAATATTCAAAGATCAATTAACTGATATCTTTATTAATCATTTATATCAAGGTTTTTCAATATTGAAGAATTGGTTATTATATCAACCTAAAGCATTCGCAATTATAAATTTTTGATCTTTAAAAGTCAGATAACGCAAAAGCGTCTAATAATTCAATACGTTTTTCATAAATATCTGACTTTGTCCAGCCTGGATTGTCCACTGTGTTGTCTTGAATTAAGCTTTTTCGGTATTAAATCCCAAATATACTGCATATATACATACTCCCTCAAAACTGTCCTACATCAAGTTTGGTTCCATTTTGACTACTCAGTTCAATTTAGGTCTCACTTTTTCAAATTTCTGCTGCGAAATGGAGTGAAGTGATTTGAACTTTAAAGGATTTCAAACGATTCTGTACGACATTTTGCCGATTTTCAATGTCTTAAGCTTCGTTTTCCATAATTTTCTCGAATTCCGTTTTATTTCTGTGATATAAATGTCAATTTGTGGAAAATGAATAATCGCACATGTCGCGATAAATGTTTTTGAGGGATAGTGATGGCAAGTTGCGAACAAAAATTATGGGATCGCAGTTCAGGAGTGTCCATAAGTATCTTATGTTAAAGTGCAATGATCGTTGGCTAAACATAAAATTAAAACTATTGTTTTTTTGTGTAATTTTCTGAGCATTGGATGTTATTTTTTAACATTTAATGTACAAATAGGAGCGAACTGTGTCATGCAATAGCAATAACAATAACAATGACAATACATCTTCTTTCTGTGACATTTCGAATGATTTATTTGAGTATGATTCGCTATTTAAATCGAATGCTTGGCATCCTATTCACAGCAGCGAACAATATGAAATGTTGTGCACTCAATTTTTTTTTTGTTTTACATCCATCAGATACAATAAAAACAACAAATTTCTTCTGGGGCGCAAAATGAGTTCAGTGGTCATTTGATAAACAAGAACAATTTATTTGCCACAGCCAAGCAATCGCCGCACAAACATACATATGAACATGTATCTATTAAATTGCATCTTGCCTCTGCTTAGTTAGTTGAGTGAATGTATCTTTTGGCTTTGCAGCTGATGATGACTCAAGTCAACTTTTAATTTTATTTTTGTTTTTTTTTTTTGCTTTTATTATTTTATGTATTTAACTATTTCAAAGTGATGACTACAACTTTTTATCTCATTATTTTGTGCAACTACAACGAAGCAACAAGTTGCTAGAGCGGCGTTTTTTTTTTATCGCACTCAGTTTTTTTATGGGCTCATTCGCTATAATAGCCATGCCTCAGTCAAATATGCTGTTGCAACAGGATTTCTTTGCATTTAATGTGCGTTGTCTTTTCTTTTATGCTCCTTAGTTTATTTTATTTTGATAAATATTAATTAAAAATGTTTAAATAGCTTTGTTGACCCCGCTCCTCACAGCAAAAACAACTAAATTTTTTTTAACATATTTTTGTTTATTTTTGTTTATATTTTATTTGTAATTTAATCTCTATTTTAATAAATTCACTGCGTATTTAGCCGCCGTGCTTCAACAAAATGCCGCCGTGCGGCACAAAATATTTGCATTTGTTACTTTTGGACTTGAATTTAATGTTTTTTTCCCCACTACGTTTTCAATTATTTACTTTTCAATTTGCGCGCTAAGTTTAAATATCCATAAGATACTTTATTTATAAATACTGCATTTAACGATAAAATAAAAGATACAAGCCTAAATTTTTTCTGTTGGCTGCTTATTTATAATTCCTTAGAATTTTGTTGGTTGTTGCAAGTGTAGCATCTAATAAACAGCTAGCAAAGGAATGACGTAGCCGCGAGTGCATTGCACTCAGATACTTTTATATACCCGTATCTTACTCAAACACTTTGATTCATTTTCGTGTCATGCTTTTTTGGTTTGTATCTTAATTTATTTTTTTTTCTTTCGGTAGCTGTTTGCTTTTTTTTATGAGTTTTTTTACTTCTTTGATCTAATGAGTAAGAATCCGGTAAATGCTCCTGGTTCTTTTTTTAGTAGTTGTTGT